>CM061155.1:26469348-26619348 GCA_030710495.1 Labroides dimidiatus
GATCACAAAGGCTACATTTCGACCCCTGGAACCTTTAGCAGGGACATGGAACTTTTAAAGGAAACTATTCCCCTGTTCTACTTTCCTAAGGAACATTTTGTATTCCTGAGGTACTGGTGTAAATTTCAACAATGACTTCAGATTTCTGAAGATAACAATTGCAACACATTGAGCAAGAGGAACCTATTAGTGCACAAAGAACAGACATGGTTAGCCAGTAGCTGGATCATCATCACAAAGCTAGCTTAAGCAGCTAAAGGTACTTTTTTTCTTTCTGAGGACTTGGTGGAGAGTGAAACAGAGCTAAAAGTAAGCCTGTAAGAACCAGTAGCATGTAACATGGATATCCTGTCACAACTTTAGTTGTAAGTACTTTGAAGATCTAAATGTGGTTCCTGTTCTTGCTGCCTCTTATAAAAGAACAGGTTGGTACCGGTTTACAGCAGTCCAAAAAGTTTGCTAGATGGAGTATCCACATTAGTTTTGACAGGTCAACTAATTTGCCAAACCTGTTTGGGAATTTTGGAGCAGTATGGTACATGTCTGGGTTCAGGAACCTTCAGACCCGTTACTGCAAAGTTCCTGCAGCACTTAACATTTCCATTAACTGGTGTCAATGTGGGGTTTTTGGAATGTCACTTGTTTTACATGATATTTATGAGTCTCTAGATGATACAGCATGGGCTGGGGGGACTTTTAAGTACAACGCTCTTTGAACTTTAAGTTCCGGGGTTTTTTTGGTGGAAAAGTACCTTTTAAAGACTATTTATTTGCTTCTGGACTGCTTTAACACTGGAGTTAAAGGCAACCAAAGTTGAACTACTTCCAAGCTGCTATGGAAATGTCTAAATAAAACTCTAAAGTGAAAATCGGAGTTCTCGCTAATGTTTTCAACCCCTAGGGTGGGGTCATATTAATGAAAAAAAAAGAGCAACTGCTGGGCTTGTATTTCACACGATGATTTAATGTGTGCATAATGAAAAATGATACATCCCTCATAAAAATCTGCTGGGTAGTTTAGATGTCATGTGCCCCAAGTGTGCACTGTATCATGTTATAGCCATGCCAGGGTAGTAAACGAGTGGCACAGCAGAGCACGGGGCTCGTTCTACGTCTTACGGCTTCTCCGCACCTACTTTATAGAGGTGGCGTTTAAAACACTGACGTGCCGTAATTCTGAGCTTCTGCAGCCAAGAGCTGTAACACTTATTGTTACAAGAGAAGGTGGAGATGGAATTGGGGAAAATGGTGAAAAGAAATGAGATGGGGACAAAGAAGTGTGTGTATATATGCGCGTGTGTGTGTGTGTGTGTGTGTGGTACATTTGTTTAACATCCAAATGCCTTTGTTATGAGTCATCGCCTGAGGCGGAACAAATTACTATAGATGGAACTATTAGCAAAACATGGAGGGCGAAAGGAGGAATTCAAATTAAAGTGTTGCTCGCTAGCCACTTACTTTCTCCCCATCCGCATAATTATGGTGAGGACACCAAGCACTCATCAGTGTGTGTGTGTGTGTGTTCGTGTGTGTGTATCATGCTGAATATCAGAGGTCACTGAGGTTTCCTTTGATTTGCTGAGGTTATAAACACCAACCATGTTTCCCCCCTATAATCAGCGCCCACAAACACACACACACACACACACACACACACACACACACACACAAAGAGCTTCTTTAATTACAAAGAGCGTGCGCACATGACAGATGAGCAAAGGGCTTAACGCTTTTTTTTTTTGTTTTGTTACTCACGCATACATACACATAAAGATTTAGAGAAGTGAATAAAAGCAGCGACCGCATTTAAGCTGGAAATTACAACCGTACTAAAAGTGTCACAGGTGTCTGTATCATTAGGCGGCGGCTCATTAAAGAGTCGCAGGTTACGTGAAGGTGGATGTGTTGCGGCAGGGGTCTGCTCATGCGTAGGACAAGTTTGAATTCAAAGAGCATACGTATGCAAACTAGAGCAGAATGATATGGCATTTTATTCATATCTCAATACTTTTAGGCCATATCATGATTTACAAAATACATCTCGATATTTTGCCTTTAGGGGGTACACACGTAACGATTTTTTATCTGCTAGAGACCCCACACAGGAAGATAAAAATTCATATTGTGTGTGGTGTGCTCATAACATAGCTCACCACACACGTAATTCTGTTCCTCCACCGATCTCACGCTCACAAACACACACACACTCCTGATCTCCACCTATTATAACTTTAAATCCAAGGAAAATGCAACGTGGTCTACTTTTCAGGTAAATACAAGCAGTGGCGGACGGTTGAAAAACCGCTTTGTGGTGCAAGATACACTTATCCATTTTGACAGGTTAAAGCTGTTACTGATTCAACACCAGTTGGAACAAGATTAGCAGCGAGCTACATATTAGCAATTTCTTGCCAACTCTTGTCCGTGTCGTTTCAGTTGTTGTACGACTTGGCAGAGACATTAAAAAGACATTCTCGGGCTTCCCACAGCTCAACGAGTTGGTCCTCCGTTTCTGAGGTCCACCCAACTTTCTGTATCAGGTCAGCCATGCTTGATTTGTTTATGTCTGCTTCCTTGTTCCTCAGTCAGCTTGCCTCCTGATTGGCTAGATTCCAATGAACGTCACAACTCATGGAGTCATGACTTGGGAGTCGTTGGATGTTGCCCCTTGGGTTCAGCTTAATGTTTCACCTTAAAAACTATTTACCTTGCCTTACTTGGTGTCTTTTTTTCTGCACACCTCAACTTTCAAATATTTACTCATTTTTATTAAATATATGAACACACTGGACATAAAATTGAAAAAAAAAAAAAAAGTTGTAGTTTGCAAAAAAATAGAAGTTGATTTTTTCTTTTTTACCAAGGAAACCACAATATTTTTTTCCAACTTAGAATGCAAATATAAAATGTAAAATTAAAAAAGTAAAAATTTTGCAAACAACACAGTTAAATACAACTATTTGTATTAAAATATAGAAAATTTCCAGGTGTTTTTGTGAAACTATTTTCACCTTTTTACAAATAGTTCTCTCACGATAAGATTTTACAGAATTATTGTCATGAATCGCCTCATTGCTTTGACAAATAGGACAAAAAACCCAAAAATACTACACTGCACACCAGCGATATAATCCAAACACGCTAAAAGTCACAGATTGATCAAAAACTCACTTCTGCATATGCTGTTTCATACTCCCAAAACTCCCCTCCTCTCCTAGCAACCATAATATTTTGTGATTGGCTGATGTGATGCACTTCAAATTTATACCAGCATTATAAAGACGGTATGATATGGCACACCCATAATGAAAACCCCATCCATGAAAATGTGACTGTTGTGAAGCAGATTTTCTTCGAGGAACTGAAACCATAACCGTGGATATGCCTGCATCTGCTGTCTGAGAGGCTGTTAAGAATTATGCATGCACATGTGTTAAACAGGGGATCACAACACATGCATCCAACCTTTCTCGCCAAATATAGATTAAAAAAATGTGCATGCACACACACCATTCTGTAAAACCTGCAGCGTTTGCATTGCAGCTCCATGAAAGTGGAAAATAACTGAAGAGAGGAGGAAAAAGAGGAGTACCCTGTATATCAATAACACTCTACACTGGAAGGATAATATATTATTCCTCGCTTCCGCTGAACTGACAAGTTTATGGCTCACTGGTTTGACAACCAGAGCCAATCACTCCGATGGAAATGTTTTGATTGACGGCTGCGGATTGGCGCATCCAGAAGCTGCTGGCTTGGCTGACTGAGGGATGACGAATGTTATGGGTTAGCTTGGCGAACACAAGGATACGCTTTATTACTCTGTTTTCTCACATTATTATGAATTTAGATGTTTTTTTTGCAGATGGTTTTTGAGATGGTCAGATTTTTTTAACTTCAGAGGCATCAAAGACTTGGTCTCTGAAGGTTAAACCTATTTAAAAAGCAGTGGGCAGAAATAAAAACTTGTTAAGCCCCACCCCTTCACCGTCAGCGGTGAAAAGCGGTACAAACACATGGTTTTCGGGTGTTTCCACAAATGATTTATGTATTTGTTTATTTACTTTTTATTTATTTTTGTAAATACGTGTGTTTGGTTTATGTATTTGTATAATTACTCTATTTATTTTATACTTTGTAAATATGGGTTATGTGAATATATGTTTTCTTAATTGGTGACATTGTTTGAGCGAGGGAGGGGTTAAATAAGCTTATGCTTCATCCTACTCCTTTTCGGACATGTTGGATTCTTATTATTAACCTTGTTTACTCGCATGCGTTCGAAATATAGCATTCAGTCAGTTAATAACACATTGCTAATAAGCTCCCTTTATGCAAATAATTATGATTCAATATCACTATAATGTGTATATATTAAATAATGTATTATATTTCTCCATATTTACAATTATTAGTCAAAAAAAAAGAAAAAAACAAACAAAACACAAAAAACAAACAAAATTAACACCCTAAAAAACAATAAAAAACAACAACCCCCCCCCCCCAAAAAGCACTTAATAACCCTTGATGAATATTAAATCCCCTCTGCAACCCTGTTCCTGTTGTTTTGTAAAGCTTTTTAAATTGCACAATGTTTGAACATTGCTTAAACTCCTGTGCCAGCCCATTCCCACTTATTTTTTTAAAGTGCATTTCTAAAAAGTGCATTTTTCTGTTTTCAGGCATTCTGTAAACCCTTAGTGAGCCAAGGATACTCTGCATATGATTTCTTTTGTTTGTACCGTTTAACAGGACAACTTTTACCATATAGTTAAATAAACCTCATTTTCTTTGTACACTTTCCAAGTCTTGTACCAATAAGCTGTTTCTTTGTGCATTCATGGTCTTATCTAATCTTACCCCTAATTCCCACATACAGCGTGAGCACCGCAGTCGGTCAGCGCCACGCACTACGCTGCACTTTGGCTGCTCACGGCTGTTCCGCTGCGAGTCTATTTTTGGCGTCTATTTACGCAGCAGAGACGCGTCAATATCCGCAGATCAGATCGTACCAAACAGGAAAAAAGACACGAAAAATTATCAGAGTTTCTGGTCTTTTCAAAATAAAGCACTATGTTCAGCCTGTCGATTGTGGAATTATCCTCGTATATCAAAACTACGACACTGGCACAGGGCCAGCAGTCATCAGCGGGTCAGACCCAGAGGAAATCCAACGCCATGGACGAGGAAAAGTTTATTTTGTATATTTATATACGACACAACACATCCTTTATATAAGGACACCAACAGAAACTAAAAGGGATGGACTGAATTACTGAAGTTCTTGGAGGGTCAGGTGAGTTTATGATACTAATTAATTATCATGAAAGTAGTCGTCATGGGTGTGATTCCTGCTGGAACATGTGGTTCTCCTGTGATCTTGCGTATCCAGCTGCTATGGAGTACACTGCGACCAAAGAACGGAGCCGGTGTGAATTGGCGCGCGCTGAAAATCACGGTGCTGACGGAGTATGTGTGAATCAGGGGGTCACTCATGTTCTTTTTGAGTTGAGGTGACTCATCAAAAATGTCAGAGAAGTAGAAGCACCAAGGGGAATACAACCAGTACAGTTTGAATTTTGTTATTTCGACAAAAATAATCATGCAGATGGGTCATGTTCAGAGAAATTTCCTGTAGAAATTCCTTGTAGTAGTGAATGTAGAGTACAGTCAACCACAACCCTTGTTTCCTTGTCCGCTACCATCTGTGCACCTCATCATTAAACTTGACTCTGATGTGCTGCACCCTTGTTCACATCCTTTTCGTTCAGAATGTGCGATATGTCACACCTTAATGTCATGCAAGTCCTGTGAAGTGCGACGCCACGGCGCGCCTCGTTCCCACATGAAGGATTAAACACCTTCCCCCTGGTACGTGTTGTTATTTAGCATCAGCACGCTCGTCTCCGAAAGACCACAGGAAAGGTTCATTGGCCGCGGAGTAAACTTCATTATTTACCGTTTCCTAATACACAGGAATGCAGCCGCAGGTATGAGACAATAAATCAAGGAGTCAGCCAACAGTGGGGAACTCTGAGCGTCCCTCATTAGCTGCAGCAGTGTGAGCGGCTGGCAGACCGCTGCTGCATCAGGGCCAGGCCATCCTGGGGTCAGTCTGGAGGATAATCAAAAGCTGTAATTATACCAGGAATGTCCCTCAAGCACAACGACTGGCAGGGGCAGGAGACTGTGACCGGTATCAGACACGGAACATGGCAGAGTTACAGAGAGAGAGAGAGAAACGATGGGAAGACAGAGGACATGAAAGAGGACGAGGATCCTTTCAGAGAGAAACGCCGCTCTTGTAAAAATGAAACGGCGACGTGGGAGGAACACAAGGACAAAAGTGGAGCGACAATGCGTGCGTCGCTGACATGTAAATAGATAAAACGGGCACAAAGTAGGAGAGGAGAGAAACTCGAGAGAAGAAATGAGAGACAAGGAGAGCAGCTTGGCATTCATGGCTGGTGTATGAAAGAAGGGTGGGGGGCGGAGGGAGATCAATCATGTGGAATAGCAAAAAGACCTTTCAGCAAACGGGCTTTAATCTCCCGACAATGCAACAAACTGGTCCTGATGTGAAACTTCTTCCTGAGGAACAAGGGGCCCCAGCCTCTAATAACTCCCCTCTGTGAACAAACTAAATCTTTAATGGAGGGCAAGTTCAGCCCAAAACTGCTCTCCAGTGGCACGCACGTATTAGCATGGCTAACAGGCATGAGAGAGTTCAGAGGGAACTCTACGCGCTCCAAGGGACTGCTGACACAGACGACGAGTGAAGGAGTGTGATTACAGGTGTCGCTTTTAAAGCTCATGATTCGCATCTATACGTGCACAGCGCCCGCCTATACAAGTGCCGAAGCTCACAGGTATCATCCAAAGAGAGAAACACATGGATATGAGCTTGGGATTATATCATGACCTACTTAAAAATGCCTCATTTAAGATTCATCCCTCTGGCTACCCTCGCCTCTTAATATTTATTGAGCAATTAAAATAAAAGTTTAAGAAGTCTCCCAAGCTCCAAGTCCTGTGGATAAAAAGCAGACTTCAGCTGCGATTATTTCTGTTTAAAGTCCAAAGCTTAAACCAATACAGTCTGAGTTAACCATGAAGGAGTAATTGAAGGCCATCTAGCTGCTAATGCTGCAACGAAAAGGTGTTGGAACAAATAGATAACCAGTCGGCCACCTCAGGAGTGGAAAATTACAACGCCAGAAAAAAAACAAAACACATCAGTCTCATGTTATACCGCAATATTCAAGTTAATTTAATTAAATACTTATATTGATTAACATATGTTTGAATGGGGAAACTGTACAGAGCATCATATAATTTTTTCACTGATATAATTTGATTAAATACTTCTTCATGCTTGGGTTAAAGATTCTGTTGTTATTGAGTAGTACTGTGGCTGATATAATGATAAGAATATGTACACTAGAACAGATTATGAGATGCATGGGGCTCTACAGAAGGACGAATCAGAACGACCCTCTGGAGGTAGCTTCATTTATCATCGACCAGCTAGAAGAGCATGAAGGGCTCCTTAGATACAAGCTGCACCGGTTAAACGCTGGTAAAAATGTATCACATAATAATGTTGTAATCTAATACCACGAAGTACTGTCATAATTTTGTATCATGGAATACTGTCGAAATTTTGGATCCTGGAATAACGTCATTATTTTAGATCATGGAATAACTTCAGAAATTTGGATCATGGAACACTGTCATTTTTTCAGATCATGGAATAATGTACGAATTTCGTATCATGGAATAACGTCATAATTTCAGATCACGGTATATCATCAGAATTTGGGATCATGGTATAATGTCAGAATTTTGGATCATGGAATGACGTCATAATTTCGGATTATGAAACACTGTTATAATTTCAGATCATGGAACACAGTCGTTATTTCGGATTATGAAATAATGTTATAATTTCGGATCATGGAATAATGTCATATTTTCAGATCATAAAATACCGTAAGAATTTCGAATGATGGAATATCATCACAATTTCCTATCATGAAATAACATCATCAATTCGGATTATGAAATAACAATATTTACGATCATGAAATAATGTCATAATTTCGGAACAGGAAACAGCGTCATAATTTCGTATCATTAAAAACCATTATTTTGTTTAACGTTATAATGTGATAATTTAGAAAATAAACTTAGTATATTTGATACTGATTTATTTGACTTTTTTTTTTCTCTGCCGTGGCAGCCAGATGCTACCGTAAAAAAGAAAATGAAGCAAAGTGGAAGCGCAAAAGATAAGCAGTTTCACAAGTGTCTGCTTTGAGACTTCCTGCAAAACAGAAGAAAAATCCAGCATGTCCAGTGTTAAAATGCACATCTTTACGGCCAAATTAAATATGTCAGAGCCTTGTTAAAAACATACTTTTTAGATCCCCTGGTCTAAAACTGTGAAGCCCATGTGGAAGGGTTAAACAATTCAGTTCTTCAAGATTCCACAAGAGGCTGGCTTCAGAAACACTGGAAACCATGTACGCAACAAGCCAAAAAAGCAGATTTTTACATTTACAGTTACAGAGTAACTCATTTTTCTATCAATGCGCAAACTATACAGGGTTGAATTTCTATAGAACTTGTTATTTTCATTTTGCCAATACAGTATATGGGTATGGCTGACTTGACTGACAGATGGGCACCCTATTGCTGTGTGCAATGAGATTAAAGGCCTCTTGGCCCCTGTTGACAACCGTCTTCAAAACTTTTACATACATATCACGTACACTATGGCTGACGGAAAAAAAAAAGGAACAACTGAACAGGTCATTTTAGTCCATTGGCAAAATTAAGTACTGCAACTTCACCAGCAACCTGAAATGACTCTCTATGTTATCATATTTTTATCGATTCAGTCAAGGAATGGATTGAAATCCAAAGGACTTGCATCTTCACAAATAATGCACATTTATATGTGAATACATGAGGTCACCCAGACCGTGGAAATCTCAAACATCCTGTCATTGGGCAGGAGAAAGACTCCAATTTAAACTGGGCCAAAAAATGCACAAGAGGAAGTCTACTACAGTTTTTCAGTGAGCAGGTTTCCTTTCATTGAATTGGCCACCATCTTTGAACAGATCAACACAGGCATTGCCGTAAGGACGCGGTAAAAGCAATAAAAGTAGTGGTTCTGATTTATATTCATGGAAGTTACTGAGCACTGACATGATACAGGTCAGATTAGGGGTCAGCAGCAGACAAAGGAATCAAGGTTTTATTGGATCACGGATGAATACTCTATTTGTTACCATCAATATGTCGAGAAATACCTGGAAGATCATTTCCACACCTCTTTGTCCAGTTTGTAGAGAAGTTAATTTTCCACCAGGGCCAACATAAAATGTTGGGCATGAGTCACCCAGAACACAGCGTTTTTTTCTGTCATATTTAATTGCTTTCGTCATGACGACACACACAGCAGGCACGGTACAGTGTACTATAGAGGAATGAGTACCTGCGCCGAGGGTGTGCTTCACACTAACAAGCACTTCTACCCAGAACTTTTCACCAGTACTTAAAAAAAAGAAACAAACATTATGAAAAAAACTTTCTCTCTTCAATTTTCCGTTTTTATGTTCCTAAATCTCCCACTCGGCATTGAGACAAGTAGACAATAACTTTTAATTACAGACAGTTCAGGAGGGAGAAAGAAAAGGAGAATGCGACGAGAGGGAAATAGATAGGCTGACATTTTGGCAGGCAATCAAGCATAAAAAGACTAATGGCACCAATTACAACGGGTGGGTTGATCTGTGTTTCTTATGCGAGGCTTGCTTTTGATTTTGAATGCCTTTTCATATTTCTTTTCAAATTGTATTTTATAGTGAGTCACTTCTGAGTATGTTCTTTCAGTAATTGCGAGTGCTTATAAGAATACAATTATACTACAACCCCATTTCCAACGAAGTTGGCACATTGTGTAACATAAATAAAAACAGAAAACAATGATTTCCAAATCCTGTTAACATATATTTAACAGTATACGCAACCAAGACAAGATATTTATTCTTCAAAAAAATAATAAACTTTGTTTTTATGCAAATATTCACTCATTTTGAATTTAAAGCCTGCAACACGTTCCTAAAAAGCTGGGACAGGGTCATGTTTCCCACTGTGTTCCATCACCACCTAATTGTTGAAGCTTTGGAGAATGAATTCTTTACCATTCTTGCTTGATGTACAGCTTCAGTTGCTCAACAGTCCGGGGTCTCCGTTGTTGTATTTTGTGCTTCATAATGTGCTTCTTTTACTACAAAGCCACACTGTTGTAACAGGTGCAGAATGTGTCTTGGCATTGTCTTGCTGAAATAAGCAGAGACGTCCCTGAAAAAGGACGTGGTTTGGATGGCAGCATATGTTGCTCCAAAACCTGTATGTACCTTTCGGCATTAATGGAGCCTTCACAGATGGTCAAGTTAGCCATGCCATGGGCACTAACACACCCCCATACCATCACAGATGCTGGCTTTGAGACTTTGACCTGATAACAATCCGGGTCCAGAGAAGCCGGCGGTGTTTCTGGGTGTTGTTGATATACGTCTTTGTCTTTGCATGGTAGAGTCTGAACTTGCACTTGTAGATGTAGTGATGAACTGTTAACTGACAATGGTTTTCTGAAGTCCTCCTGAGCCCATGTGGTAATATCCTTTACACAATGATGTTGGTTTTTAATGCAGTGCTGCCTGAGGGGTCAAAGGTCACGGGCATTCAATGTTGGTTTTCAGCCTTGCTGCTTACGTGCACAGATTTCTCGAGATTCTCTGAATCTTTTGATGATATTATGGACTGTAGATGATCAAATCCATCAATTCTGTGCTGTACGTTGAGAAACATTGTTCTTAAACTGTTGGACTATTTGCTCACGCAGTTGTTCACAAAGTGGTTACCCAAAACGATATGATATGAAACAAAACAAAACGATACAAATACGATTGTTTGAATAGGATATGATATGATACGATATCATATGATTAGATACAATATGATACATTTGGGTACAACTATTTTTAGTCATATCCAAACACGCTACACTATATTTTTGAGACGATGCAATACAAATTAAGATGGCATGATATGATATAATTGGATAAAACTCTACAAAACTATTTGAATATCATTTGAGACGTTTGGATACAATGCTATGACACAGTTAGATACGATTCCATACAGTATGGAACATTTGGATATGATACAATACTACACTATGGTTTGAATACAATATGATACATTATGATGTGACACGAAACAGCTAGATACAATATGGAACATTTGGATATGATACAATATTGTACAATGTGTTTGGAAACAATACAAGACCGTACAATCAATTTCATACTATAACAAATAATACCATACTCTGCCATACCATACTGTAGCATTTTATATATGATAACTTTTATGGTGCCTTCTAGACAAATGTCTTTGGCTCATGTGTTACACACAGTGCCTCAATCCAAGAGGGCACACTGAGTACAGATGCAGATACAATAATTCCTCATGCTTCCTAGGTTTCTTATTAATAATAATAAGTTGACAAATGACCCTGTTCTTTTCAGACAATGTCCAATTGCAAACAGTCGCTTTCTGAAACACTCTGTCACTTCTGTAGTAATGATAATTTCAACCCAAAGTCATTAACAGCTCACCATCAATCATGGCTGCCCCTGAATGGAAGATGTTACCATAATAATGGATGATCAGGTGTGCTGCCAGGCTGGTGCTATGTACACCTCCATAAATCCTCAATACACAAACAGTGATCCCGGACTAGCATAATATACATCATTTCCTTTTATATACCAACTCGTTGCACCCCATTTCCCTCAAAATGTCCTTGGTATCCATCTTTCTTTCTATTCAACTGCCTCAACTCGCTCTCCTTCATGCTCATCGTTACGCATTTGTAGAGGTATGGCTTCCTGAGATGATTCAGTGAATAAATATTCTCATTATGTCTGTCACTCTGACTCCTGCTTTAGCTGGATATGCCTGCTTGATGCTCACATAAACAAACAGTATTAACATTCAAGGGAATAAATCCACTTGTGACAGTAATTACAGTATCTACTCTATAAAGATACCTGTGCAGAGTTTGGAAACATTTTCGGTGTGATTAAAATATTTCAAATTCAAAACATCTTCAAGCATTTCTGTCCTCTGTGCCTTTACCCAACAGATTATTTCAAACCAGGACACAGAAGCATAAAGAGCACTTTGAACATAAGTATAAGAAGTGCTGGAACTAAAGCTGCATGACTGGGATCATTTATTTGGGGGGGAATCTATGTAAAGAGGCAAAGACTTAGGCTGTTTTCCAAACCACCTTCAACATACTACATGTGAATTTAGTAGTATGTAGTATGACTGCTTTGTTGGGTCTGTTTTGTAGTATGCTACTCTGGTTAAGGAACATGGGACTACAACTGATGGATTTTTTTTTAGATTAATGAATCTGTTGACATAAGCTCCTCTTTTAAGACTAGAAGTGAAGTTTTAACAGTTTTTCTTTCGCATCACTGCTCTTTTTTTTAAGCTTCGTTTAACTGAAGTGTTGTATTGTAGTTGTTATTTCGACTCATTCCAGGAAGTGGCGGTAATTCACCTAAACCTGAGTGCCAACCCCATAGAGAAACCGCATTGGCGCCGTGCATTGTGGGAAAAAGTATTCCTGGTAGACTGGTCCGATTTTCCTGGATCAATAGGACATCCAGGAATTTTTGGCATACTGCCTGAAACATACTGAATTTCAGCCAAATCAGTAGGCACTGGTAGTATTGTAGACGGTTTGGAAAACAGCCTTATTAAAGGTACAGTATGTAATTAATAGTAATGAGGGTCTTTTAACAGAACAATAAGCGAGGGTATTATGGTGCTGTGTAACACCAAGGGATCATGGGAGTAGCCCTCTAAGTATCAAAACTGAGTGGAACTCGTCGTCATGGCTCTCAAATCAAAGTTTTATTCACTTTTAATATAACAAATTAAAAGAGTCTAACAAAAGAACCACGAGTAGCATTGGTCAGCACTAACATTGGCCCAATTTCTCTGGGGTTTTAACTCAATCGAAAAATCTTGGATTTCAGCAATTTTCAAATACCATGTGTAAAAACAGTATTTTTATATCAGGTATTTTCATATCAGGTATTTTTATGTTTTGTTGAGGTGAACAGCACTGAGGTTTTTGAAAAAAATAGCAAACATTCAAACTGTCAAATAGGTACATAACCTATACTTCAACATAAAGCTGCCTTAAGCTTGGACAAGAAAGGGGGCAAGACCCTGAGACAAAGTCAAGAACTATTTCCTTTTGTTTTGTTTCAAATCGTTTTACGCTCTAAAAATATATAAAAGTATCCATAACGCTGCATAAACAAGCAGGGATGTGCCAGATTTTTGTTTGTAGCCAAAGTTGTGCTTCCTTTGTCTAAGTGTGTGTGTCTGCTCTGACCTCAGTCACAGCCTCAACATTGCTAACGAACCTCCTTCACAGGTCAACGGACACACTCCTGATTAAAATCCCAAGAACCGGGGAAAAAATTGCAAGAATTAGCACAAATGGATCACAAGCAGGTTGTTGGTACAGCTTTAAAATGCAATAAGAAGAAACAGGAGCAAAAGACAAAGAATAGAGAGTTGGCAATCTATCGAACACTGCACTGAAACTCAAACAATCTCCCATTTTCTCATATTTCGCTTTTTTAAAACACATTTAACATGTATGTTGAATTTCTTGGTGCTTAATTGCATTCCGGTAATGTTGCTCTGAAATGATTGCCTCACCACTCTTTTAACCCTCCTTGTGCAAAATCCCAGATTGACTTGAACACTGATTTTTTTTCTTGTTCCCTCTTTTCGAGTAATGTACCAGGCAATAATCTCTTGTTAACACTTGAGACAATGCATTAACTGGTAAGCCTTCACCACCATTACCTCGAAACCATTCACTCGTCCCGATCAGACAGCGAAATTACTCCTAATATGCCATTTCTCTTTTCTCCATTACTTGCTCCTAACAGTAAGTCTGGAGCCAGTGCAGAGGCATGTTTATGGGGTAATGGTCAGTCTCAGAGTACAGGAAGTGTCCTCTTGCTATTGATCCAGGTTGGTAAGATCATGAGCAAGTGCTGGGAAGCTGAAGGCGAGTGCTTCGGGAGCCCTGCGTGTCCGTGCCGTCTGGGCTCCTGGATGTCCGGAGGTGGTCAAGACGGCAGCAGACTGAGTGGAACCAGCCACTCCGCCAGGCCACCGATACGATGGCTTTTTAATGGCTTCTCATTTCACTGTAAAGTAATGAATGTGGCTCTGGGTAGTGAAACTTAACCTGCTGCTTCTGGTTTAAAAAGGCATAAAAGAGCAAAAGTATCAAATGCTTTGGTTTCATCGACCAGTGAGGTCGTTTTCATTGGGTAGGGATACTCCGTTCGTAGAATCTACTTCTGCAAGATTCATGTACTTCATTAAGTTTACATGACTGACAGGATCCAGACTCTGCAGAGACTTGGCCTTTGGCGGCGTAAGATCACATCCATACAAAAAAAAAAAAAAAAAGTAAATCAACGACTAAGCTTTCTGCAAATGTCCCTTAAGAGCAGACGCACATTACGGAGCGAAAGCTACAGTATTGCCTCAAACCCGAGTGGACATCTGGCAGCCAAGGACTCTCGGGAGACTCTGGCAAAAGAGCAAAGAACATCTCATGCCATGTCAGTGGAGCTGTCAAAGCAATCTGTTTTCCTCTGCCACGAGGTTAGAGGCCGGAGAAGTGAGCGCGTACACACACAAAACACACATCATGGATGACTCGCGTGCCGGCGCTGGTCCACCTTCTCCTTCTTCGCCTGTACTGCATTATCTCCCTTTATTTCTTTCAATTTTCCCTCGGTCCTCCATCCCCTCTTTGGAATTCCGGCTGTGCCTTCTCTGGCTTCATTAAGCCATCTTCACGTGGCGTTCATCCTCGACCACATCCAGCTTTCCCGTCCTTGAGAGGAGCAGGGTTTACTGTACTTCTGCTTCCTGAGGTTTCCCCCCTGGATGAAACCTGACGAAACACACTCCGCCTAACCTTGACGTTCCTCAACTGCCTCTCCACACTTTTTTTTTTTCTCTCTGAAGAAAAGAGTGAAAATGGCCGACCAGCAGTCCACCGTGAAGCGATCGGAGTTAGCCTGTAATTGGACGGCCCTGAGCGGGGAGTCTTCACTGCATGTCAAGGAGAATTATAGCTTTGGGTTATAAAATAGTTTTTTTTTTTTGACAGAGTAGAGAGGGAATTCTTTTCAATACGCCGCATTAGTTAGCCCCGTTTTCTTCACCCTTTCCTTCTTTCTTTCTTTAATATATAACTGGACTCCATTTGTGACTGAATGAATGCCACACCGGCTATGTGGAGCATCCGCTCTACCTTCATTACCCAGACCAGTTTCAATTCAGGCCCTTAATGAAAGAAGCTTTTGCTTTCACAACAGGAGACGCAATTACTCCCTGTATTTCATAACATTATTACCATCTGAGGTGTGTAGCTCCATTGTGGATGTCGGCGTTTAGGCTCTGAGACCCTCGCAGACCCGCAGCGTTAATGAGCGAGGTTAGAGCTCACTCTGTCGTCTGAGCGGCGAAGCCATTTGCTCCTAAATTACATTTCCTTTGTGGATGTGAGCCTGTATTAGCTCCTAATGCGAAGAGTCACCCCGAGGCATCTGTGCTGCATTCATATTCAAGGAAGGAAGGGTAGGAATGAAACTTTGGGAGGCTTTATTAAGTGTGATATAACCATACACTTTCTATATCTATATGAATAAGGGGGAGAAAGACACATTATTCACTTTGTCAGACACAGGTATTCACTTTGTCCCCGCCTTAATCACATCTTTCGGGCACCGAGCCGTAGATGGGGGGGGGTCTCCGAGGGAGGAATCTCTGTGACAGGAAATTATGAAAAGGAATTAATTTGACCTTCGCTCGCAGCAAGGAAAAGAGAGGGGAGAGGAGATAGAGAGGGGAGAGTGTCAAGGGAGGTTTTAAGAAGGAAGAGCCGCCGCGGAGGGGCACGATCCTGGGGAGAGGACTCGGATAATGAGAGTTCTCAGCTCTCCAAATGTAGACTGGAGCAAAGACATCTGATTCAATGTAAAGAGGAAAGGACGGCAGTAGAAGTCGTCACCCCGAGATCCAGAAGTCTTCAGAGAGAACGGTTTCAATAAAGACTTTGGAGTAAAGATACGCTCTTCATCCATGACAGCTAACAGGATACACCGAGCTGGCTCGGAATGTGGGCCGATAAAAAGGCCAGGGTTTCACCAAAGACTGCCTCTGTGTGTGTGTGTGCTGCCTGTTCAACTGAAACACAGATTGGACAAAAGAATCATGAATTGCTGAACATCCAAGAGCATCCAATGTACCAACCTTAGTGTATTGAAATTGGAGCAACTAGTGCAACAACTCAGACAGGTTTGTTGACTCCAGCCACTAGATGGGGCTGTATCTCCAGTTATTGGCTGCTGCCATAATGTGTTAATGCTCTGCCTGTCTGTTGTTAACCTTTGAGATCGATCAGGACAGGTGGTGCTAGCTCTGCTAAAGTTAGCTACATTCAGCAAACATAAGCAACATTGTTGACCAGTAGACTGACCCTATTTTTTTTTTTTTATCTCTGGTAAAGAAATTGTGACTGTATTATGAGTGTTTTTTTTCTTTTTAACAGCTGGACTGGTTAATTAGTTGGAATTTAAAATTCCTGTTTAATCAACCCTGAAATCTGTTGTTTCGTGCCATATCGAGTAATTACAATCAAAGAATAGCATTGCCAAAAAAAAAACAAAACAAAAACAACAGAACAGTATCTTTTTGGCCAACTGATGGCAGCTGCAAAGATGAACCATGAAGCAAATTAACCCATAGCTGCAGCATTCTCCAAAGTCTTCATGCGAGTCTTTAAACCATAATCGCAACATTAGTGTATTCAAATGCTTCACAAGGCCATGAAAACGTAGGTGGAAACATGGGCTCTGATGTAAACTCGTTTGACAGATGTAGCCTTGAAACTAATCCTGTATGCAAACCATTGTGCTGCTGAACATCTGCAAGATAAGGAAGTTTAAGTGTAGTTCACAAGGGGGGAAAAAAATGCTGGAAAGAAGATCAAAAGGCTAAGTCAGCAGACATGCCGGGGTAGTTAAACAAATCCTTCCTGCTCAAAGGGCGCCTCGGTACGTCTGAAGCCAGCTAGCACTGTCAATCTCTCTAGGCCTGTTAAAAGTCATCGATTCGACTGCTTGTTATCCAACAACCACTGGACTGTAAAATGAGGTGTTAATCTACCAGCCGGGGAGAATGTGGAACCAACGAGTGAGCGCGTCTTGCTTTTATTTGTGCTTAGCTCAAGACTCCTTCGTCCCTCCAAGTCAGCTTGTCAGCAAACTTTTACACGTTGGAGTAGTTAAAACCACGAGAAGAGACAGGGGAGGACATCCTGTTCAGCGGATCTCTCCGACTGAAGAGTTTTCTTTTATGGAGCTATGAAGCAGAGCGAGATAATTCATTAGGGTGCCTGGAGCAAAGGGAAATGTGCTTTTGCTAAAGCACAACAGGAAAGCTTCCCTCATTTACTGCCCTGCGGGGTTAAAAAAAAGGCTGTTAAGAAAAACTGTGACATGAATTTTAAATATAGACTACTTCATCCCGGATTTAGGCCCCAATTTTCCAATCCTGCTCTTCAACTTTGCTGACCAGATGGCAAGATGACGAAGAACGATGTTTCAGGCTTTAGTATTCCACGTATTTGTGGAAGGGCAGGGAGCTCTAAGAACAGAACTCCACAGCAAAATATAACTTATTTCATGCAAAAATGAAATTGCACTGATTTTTCTTAAGAAATACTTTTTGTAAAAAGAAAGTTCTTTTAATGAACATTTTCCAAATGTACTTTTTTTTTGACTAATTAAAGGGAAAATTTGGAGTCGTCGCTATTTATAAGTTGTTTTGCTATGATTTCACTGGTCTGACCCACTTACGGATCAAAATTGGGCTGTGTTCTACCCCTCAACCAAATTGAGTTTGGTTATTATGAAAAGAGGTCCATATTTAATCCATCAGTGAGAAAGCACTTGGCAGCAGTGGCAATGAAAAACTTTCTTAAAACAGCCAAAAGTTTCAAGCAGAACCCGACTCATTAGGAAACAGCCATCTGCCACAACTGTTTGGCATAAAGATGAGGAGGAAAGAGAAAAAACAACCTACCAACAAGCTCACGAAAATGACCCCTCAATATGTTCAAAGTAAAAAGTACTTTTTCAAAGTACATGGCTGGAATCACGCGCATGCTGTCGTGATGACATGACTCTTAACAAGGCGTGTGTTTGTTTTGGAAATGAATGGAGATCAAATCTTTTTTTAACACTACTTTCTTTGTTTAAGAAAACTTTTTACCAGATACAACGTGACGAGGTAACCTTATGTCCTGTTCATCGACCAAGTAGAGCTAACGTAACCTCACTCTTATCACAGTTTAGCTCATGTTTTAGCCTTTGGCTTGTGGCTTAGCCTTTAGCTTGTGCTCTATCACTCTCCCATTTAGCTTTCTTCTTCTCTTGTGCTCTTTTTCTGTCACAGTTCAGCTTCAGTGTCCACCATCGCTACGAAATCAATCCCAGAAATCATTTTCAGAAGAGACAAACATATCGCTCTTCTCACTCGGCGTGGTGTTGTCATCAAGCGGCAACCTCTGGTCTGAAAATATGAGACGATGCGGAAGTGCTTAAGTCTGCTGTTCCTCGAGTATCCGCTTGAGGCTGGCTCCGGCCAAAAAAAAAAAAAAAAAAAGCTGTTTTCACGGCCAAAATAAGCATATTTACTGCCTGGTTCAAAGAATGTCTCCCGTCTGAATCGCTAATTTCATCCAATCAGAGGCACAGCTTGGCTCACTTGACTCCGCCCTATGGCTGTTACTGTGGAGACTTAAAGCCCGCCTCCTTTCCAATATGGCCGTTTTCTTCAAAAATCTGTTTCAGAAACAGACGGGTGACGTCGCAGAGACTACGTCCATTAATTATACAGTCTATGGTTGCCATAGAGACTTCAACGTTTCGTAGACTTTTTCAAGATCACTTAGAAAGTCCTCACAGTCCCTTTGAGAAGAAAACTTTTTACCAATTAAAAACATTTTTTTCCCACTTTGATGGCCACGAATGAACAAAAATGAACAGAAAGTGAAACTGAAGAGCCTGCGTGTCTAATTTCTCTCAAAGTTGACTTTGTCTTCTCTTTAGAATGAGACTCTGTTACGGCAAATGAGGCATAAACAGAAAGTCTGTGTCTACAGTCACAGATTAACACAATGTACTCAAAAGGGGGGGAAAAAAACACTCTCACGGAGCTCTTTCAGCTGTGTAATTCAACTTTCTTTTAAGAGTGATGATTTCACAAGCCGGTAATAGTATATTTACTGGCACGGGGGCTGTTATTGAAAAGTCTGAAATGGGTATAAGCATGAAATTGAATAGAGAAGAAGAGTAAAATGAGATTTTTTTTTTTTCTGCTTTTTACGAGGATGAGAGAAACGGGACAGCTTAGCGCCTTCAAAATCTTTGTATTAGAGTTCATTTATAAGGATTCAGCGCAGTCACCGTCTGAATGGCTGAATGGCATTATCAAGAAAACAAGCTAATTAACGGGGACGTTCTCATTTCGGCTTTAAGTCTGACTTTTGAAGATGTCAAGAGGGGTTCACATGAAGCTGTAGCTCACTTTAATCCATCCTTTGCTTTGTTCGACCATCCTGCCTACTTCATTTCGTCCGAGTGCGGAATGATCCATGTTTTTCTCCCAGTAGAAATCCGTTTTTAAGCTGAATGAAGCACACATTTACAAGAGAAAACACTGCTCCCACCGGACAGACGCCGTAAGCTTGTATCATGTTTGGAATCACCTTATAAAGCTCGGCTTTATTGGTTTTTCCTTCCATGTATTGATCCTTTATTAAACGCCCTCCTCTTTTCATATTTTTCTACTTTAAGTTTATATGCGTTGACATTTCATAACAGGGTTTCGGTTGATTTTTATCTTCTTTTTCATTTCCGCCCATTTGAGACACGGCTGTACTTGACAAGAGCAGCACAACAATTTTTGTTTTCTTTTCTTACACAGCTGTCAAAAACAAGATTTTATATTATTGGGATTCTGAAGTTCATTTAGAAGTACAATGACACAGCAAAGGGTCCGAACTATGCACTGCTTATTCCAATCCTCCAACCTGGAACCAAAACCAGAGCTCGGAGTATTTCAAGAAGGAGCAGCAGTGCGATGATGAGTGTGTGAACTAAGCGCCCTTGTTTTGACACCCTGCACCGGCTCCCAGAAGCCCCTATCAGGCCGTCCACTCCACTCTCTGAGCCGGCTGTTGTTTGAATATCACTTTCTGTTTGGAGAGCACCGGTCTGTCTCTGTTGACTGTAAGCAATAAGTGATGAGCCTCCTCTCTCACCGTCCCCATGGTGAAGTAAGAGAGGAAAAGAGAGAGAGAGGGAGAGAGAGAAGGGGGGAAATCTAATTATTTCCCTCCCATGGCCCAGCAAGCCTTAAAGGTTAATCACTGTCCGTCGAGCTAATTCTGTCTGGGTACACTGCAGTAATTACAACACCTCGCTCTCTCAATCTCTCGTCTGCTTGCTCGTCCTTTTCTCTATTGTGTACCTTGCTTGCCTCTGCACCTCTGCAGCCTCTCTCTCTCTCTCTCTCTCTCTCTCTCTGTCCCTCATGCTCCATCTTGCCCGTCTTTCTGTCAAGGTGTGACGCCTCTCTCTGTCCTTAAATACTGCACAAGGAAAGAGCAACTTTTTTGACTTCTAGGACAAAATTGTCCCAAATTTCAGGAAACTACCCAAATTTTCCCATCATGTGTGGTTTGTATAAATCTAAAGGAAGCTGATTGAATCATGAATTTGAAAAGGGTAGGTGAAACAAGCGAAGGCTTCAGACTACACCTTTTCAGTCCTATTTTATTTGTTTCATTGATTTCTATTGTTGATTGTTTGGTGTTAATGTAGAAATTTCATTGACACAATTTTTTTTTTAAATTGGAAATTTTCCCTTAAATGTGTGTTAATGAGTCTTTATATTTAAAGTAACCAAAATCATTTATTTTTGTTGCTTTTACTTTGAAGGTGTCTTTTGGACTGGCGTTACTGTTTCCCTTAAGTTTTATGGTGATGGTTTTATTTTGAAGGGCTGTAAACCGTAAGATTTGTGCAATAAAACAGAAAACAGCATGAGTATCACGAATAAGCTACGTTCAAAAGGTTGGTATAAATTTCAGGTTTTATGCGGCTTAATTTTGTACCAACTTTGTAGCTGCTTTTTGTATTTTGTTTGGGTTTTATGTTGGGGTGTTTGAGCTAGCCAAAATGCTACAACAGTTACGTATTTTATGCTAAAAGCTGTTAGAAGACAGGAATTTATTTTTATTCAAATGTACAATTTATATATTATTCTTTGTTAACTAAAGTAAGTTAAAACACAATATTCACGCATTTATGTGGTATTATGTAACAGTTATATTCATAAATTTAAGTAATTATTGTTCATAATGATCTAAAAGGTTAAAAAACATTTTCAACAACATGGATGAAGACAATTTTAAGAGCTAGAATGATTTCTAAATGTACAATATGATTTTTTCTTTATTCTTTTTTTAATTTTAATTTTAATTTTTTTTTTAGCTCTTATGTTGTCTTAACTTTGTCCATGGACACACAAAGGTTTTATTTATTTATTTTAAATTTTACTAAAACTTTATCAACCATCAGATTGAGAGGGTGTTTTTTTTGTTGTTGTTGTTGTTTTTATTGTTTTTTGTTATTGTTTTTTTTAATTTTTTTTTTGTTATTTTTATTTTATTTATTTATTTATTTATTTTTCTATTTTACTTTCTTGTGATACTCACACATGTTTGAAATAAAAGCATAATTTAATTCAATTCAATTCAATTCAATTCATTTCAAGAGTCATGTCATCAATCAACCGGGGATGCTACGTCCTGGAAGGAACTTTTGGTTTGTGTAAAGTGAGGCGCCCCCTGTGGCCAGGATGTATAATTACTTATTTTTCGGATCTTGTCCTAGATGCCCCAGAGTAGTTTTTCCTATCATCTTGCTTTCTTTTACCAGTCAAAAGTGTCACTAGTTGTTTCTTCAGCATGCTGTCAACCCCTCGCTGTGACACCTACCCCCCCGCAGTTCTTTCAGGCATCAAAAAAATCCAACCTAAGATTTGTAAATCTCGTTCCAGGTGGTCTTGTTTGCTTTTAAAGGTCTTAAAAAAGCATCGGTACTGAATTCAGATCGTTCCACAACCATTGAAAAAAACTTCACACAGGAGCTTTAAGATCCCATTTAAAGATTGTTATTTAACAGATCTCACAGGAAGAAGGGCTTCCTTCTCTCACATCTCTTACTCACTCCTCTCACAGCTTCTCTCTCATCCTACCTTCTCATCACCTACTGTCTCCCTCTCTCTGTTCTCACAGTTCCTCCCCCTCTTTAATTTCTCTTCATCATCTCATCCCCACTCCCTGCCAACTTCCCACTTCAGCTCTTTCTCTCTCTCTCTCTCTCTCTCTCTCTCTCTGGTGAAGTTTCACTGGTTAAAGCTGTATTTCCTTCTAGCAACTTCTGAAGGAACTGTGCCTCAGGCCTTAAAAAGCTGCACCATCTCTTCTCTTTCCAATTTTTACTCTAATGCCAGAAGCGTCTCAAGAAGCGACAGCTATGGAGGCTGTAATCACTCCTGGTTCCTTCTCTTCTTTTCCTCAACAGTCCATTTTATCACTGTTCAGTCTTATAAACGACTTCCATTGATACGGCTGATAAACCCCAAACACTTCTTCCAGGATGGCTTTGCGCCAGGGGCGTCTCCAGGGGTGGCCTGGGATGACGTGGTAATTCCATCATAATCTGCTTTCAGCCCTCATTTTCATATTAACTTCTTTAAGGTAACAGCAGCAGAAGGTTCCTCAGTCTATCAATCAACAATGAAGCATGAAGCTGCATCCCTTGTGAAATCATCATTTAACTGAAAACCCTTAAAGAAATGACCGCCTGGCAAAACCCCACAGCAATACATTTGGGAGCAACGGTGGTGGTTTAGTTTGGCTAACGTTAGCATTTGCTACCAAAAGAAAATCCAACTACTAACCCAACTACTGAGTTATATCAGTGCACTAACGGTAGCTTTAATACGCTAGCATTAGCTTGTACAACATGAGTGTTTTAGGTATCTAACTTTAAATGTGCTCCCTTTGTAAGCACGTATGCCGACGTTTCCTTTCGGAAAGGTTGTGATTAAAAGTTTCTTTCTCTCAACTTCATAACATCTGCAATAAAAAGTCTGTAGAGAACTGCTTTTGTTTACTTTCAAGACTTGATGATAACTATCTTGCCACTGGTTGATCTTTGGTGATGCTGCATTTGCTGCTACCGTCAAGCTAACCAGTGAAGAGGAGATGGGGACATATGATTGGCTGACAGTCCGACCGACTCTCTACATTAAAAACCTTCTAGAAGACATCTGAAAATATTACTTAACAGACCTGCAAAAGTTTTAACTTTGAGAAATACTTCATAGGGGGTTCAGCGGTAGACAATAAAAATGGTACCACTTGGGGGTACTGGTACCCAAGCGGATTCGATAGGGTTTTAAATCTGGTCCTGGACTTGGATTCAACATGATATTTCTGGCCACAAAGAAAATATCTGTCAACATAACGCAGTCCCTCGATAAAGCCATTCACCAAAAAAATTCTGGACACATCCCCGTTTGCGGAAGTAAACAAACAACCACCAATTTATGGTTTTCAAGTAGTCAGAATGTCCCGAAAACTTCAGAAATATACTCATCATTCCTTAGTACGTACTGTCCAAACCTTACTGGTTTTGTTACCTCCGGTTATTTTTCTCCAGTACACACCAAAACTTTTCTCCTCCTCCCTTCTTTCTCTCCTCCATTTTTTAAATTCAGCATCCACCAAAATCTGTTTTTTCTGTCCATCTGTCCTTTCTCCCTGAGGCCCAAAAAGGCTTTCCAGACAGCCAGTGGCCAGTCAGAGCTGAGGCTGTCTGACTGTCGCTTCTCGTATCATCAGTATGTGGAGGGTAGGAGGGGAAGGTACAAGGGGGGAGAAGGAGAGAGAGGTGAAGACTAGACAAAAAGCACAAGGAGGTAGAGGACAGGAGGGAAGTGAGGGAGAGTAGCCCTAAGCGAAGTGTCATGGCTCAGCTAAACTCTCTTTCTCCTTCGATTTCTCCGCGAGCAAACTGGACTGAAACATCGGCAGGGGTTTGGAGTTGGCTTTATTAATCTCCAAATGTTTCCCAAGAATTCCCCAGAGTGACAAAAATCCCTAGAATTAGTTTCTCAGCCCTTGCAGCAAAAGCCCTGTTTGAGAGTCTGTGGGCAGAGCGGTGCTGATGGCGCTGATGTGAAGCACTGCTGCTAGCTGTGATGGAGGAGGAGGAGGTGGAGGAGGAGGGTGGTTGCTAGAACAACTGAGAAGGAGACAAAGACGCTGAGAGTCGCAGGGTGAGAAGGAGTGAACGAGGAGAGGATGGAAAACAAAGGGATGTGATGTTTTGTGTCAGAGCCACAGTGCTGAAGAGTTGCTGCGTGCCGTCTGTACTGCAAATCAACTAAAGATTCAGAATCTAAAGAACACAGTGGCTACTCGCCATCAGGCAGGAGCACAAACCCCTTAGAATCCAACATGCATCCTCTTTAGTCAGGAGAAATTCAGGTTTTGTTGTAAGACTACCCAATCAGGAAGCAGATATAAAAGTCAACCAGCCAGTTGAGCTGCCAGTTTAAGGTCATTTTTGGCATTATATGCAATTCAGTATTTACACAATTGTACAGATTCATACAATATGAATATTGAAGCTGTTTTTTATATATATATATATATATATATATAAATATACACACACACACACACACACACACACACACACACATATATATATATACATATACATTTTTTTTAACTATGACCATTTATTCAATAACAGTACTCCCCATTCAAATGAATGGAACTAATCTGCCATCTAGTTTTACATTGGTGGCTTCTCACAGCTCTACCTCCAATAGTTTAAAAGCCACAGAGTAGATATTTACACATAAATATCAGGATTCACATGTTTAATGTACTCACAAGTAGGCAAACATTTTGATATAATTAGGACTGTATGGCTTACAAATTCAATGACTAGCAATGATTAGAAAATGGGTACCAAATAATGAATGGGGGGGCTTTTTCTTGGAGCAAACACTGAATGTTGAAATGCTGCGCCCTAACCCTAACCCTACCAAACCCTACCTAACCCTAACCGCATAGGTCTTATTAATAACCTCAGAACCCCTTTTGACATCCTCAACTTAGTGGTGCATAACCCTAAACCTATTATTGCATCATCAGCTGTGTGGTTTCCATGGTGATTGATAATCTCCATTCAATTTAATGGGCCAAAAAACTTTATAAAATGATGAAAATTTTAAAAGTACAAGGATTAGAAATTTTAAACGTACACTCACATGTTTCCTAAACATGCTGAACATTTTCAATTCTGAAAAGTGAAAATTGGTGAAAATTTAGTTTGATTGTGTAAAAATTAAATCTGTATTTTTTTTTTTTTTTTTTTTTTTTTTTTTTTGGTCTTTCTTCAATTTTCGCACATTTTCCATGTAGTTTTTGAGAAGCTTCTGAGAAGCATTCCCAATCGGGAGTGACAGAATAATGTGTCTATCATTTAGTTTCACACAAAAAAAAACTTGCCTTGCGAGTCCTGGCAAACTTTTTTTTTGTTACATAAAAAAACCAAACAAAGTGTACCCACTGTAAAAGGCAGACCACTAGTGGTCCGCAGGCCACGATTAGAGAAACACTGGTTCAGGTGGACGTTACACTGGTCAACAACAGCCATTCTGACGAGACTGCCTGCAATGTCCGAAAGCTTTGTATGTTTATTTTTTTAATCAGCCTCATAAATACAGGCATTGCAACCTCTGTTCTATTTAACAGTAGAGGTTAGACTTGTGCTGAGTAATCAATCTGTGTGGTTGCTTTGTTTAAGGCGTTTTTTTTGGAATGAAGTGATTTCACTGCTAAATGGTGGCGTTTTTAAATTCAGTAATTCCTAGACCTTGAAACAACTTGTGATCACCGCACATCTAAAAAAACTACCAGAGAGGAAAACATGCCTCTTGTTGTTGCATAATCATTTTTGATTCATCACTTCCTACAAGCCTTGAAACATGCAGCGATTACCATGGCTACAGATGGCCTGGACATAAATGCTGTGCCGTAAATGAAATGAATATTAAACAGAATGTGAGATGCTTGTGAAAATCTTGCCCTGGGAGAGATTGAGATACAGCGTGTGCTGTAAAGAGCTGCGCTGTTATGAAACTGTAATCTGAAGAAGTGTTACGTGTCATATGGATGCTGTGTTTTTTTGACGTCTTTGAAAGAAGGAAAGTTGGGTGAGGAAAAAAAAATCTACCTTGTGTGAGAAGTTGGAGGGTCCTGACTTCCTCCCGGACGCGGAGCTGGAGGACCTGCTGCAGGATGTGCTGCCTCTGGGCTTCCTGCATGATCCCCATCCGTTCCAGCTTTCGGTCCGTCAATCTCATCAGAGCCCGCCCTGAACAGGAAACAAAGGGTAAAGGTACAAGGCCAGACGGAGCGGGGAGCCACTGGGAATTCAAAATGCAAAGGATACAGATGAAGCATTTATAAGTGAGAGGAGGAACAGAGTGAGGAAACGCGTACAAACAAATTCGGCATCATTCATTGTGTGCTCGTACCAGAGAGCCTTTGCGGCGACGACACCGACTCTGACTTCAAAACAAATCGTTTCCAGAGTCCTTGTCTTTTCTGTGAGAGTCTGAAATATTCTATCAAGCTCAGCTCAGTTTAATTCGAAGCAGATTACTCTCAAATACACATTTTACATAAACAGGAGAACTGTATCTCCCTTGTGCGGGAATCCCTTACAGAGCCTTCCCTAATTGCAAATCCTTGCATAAAATCCATAATTTAATCATCCAATCAGTTCTGTGAGGGGGGATTTGGGCTTCTGGTACGACGAGAGTGGAGTATGGTGTAAGCGCTTGTTATGAGTGCTTTGTAACATGAGGGGCTGTAAGCAGATAGGATGATAATTCAGGGTAATTACAAGGCATTAGGTCAACCCCAGAGAGCCCATCTTCAGCTTCTTGCACTCTCAGTAAAAAGGCGATAAAGAAAAGAGGCTATGATTGGTCGAGAGCTGGGGGGGGAAAGATCAGTTCTAATTGGCTCATGGGAGTTTGTTTTTCACATTCTACTTCTTCGTTTTATTTCCCATCTTTTAATTGTTTGCTTTTCTGGTTAATTATAGAGCATTAAGGACAAAAAAAATGATCTACTGCCGGACTGAAAAAAGACTATGCAGCCACCATCTTCACAACATCAGTTTCAGTATTGGTAACAGTACCGTAGGTCCGTAACATCCTTCTATCTGTCAGGTGTCAGATTTCAAGATATATAAGTAAGCATTGAAGTGAGTTCTGAAAACAACTACAATAGAAGTTTTTTGATACCAGTATCTGTATCAGTAGCTGTGTCAGTATCGGAGATGGTATAAGGGTGCGGTCACACTGGCCAAACGTTCCATGCTGAACTCAGGCACGATTGCACCACCGTAGCGCCACCCCTAAGCTGGCCAGTACGGCCCACAGTCATACTCCAACATGAATCAGACTTCAAGCACTCGCACGGCCCGCCTACGTCACCATGAAGCATCTGTTTACATCCAGCGTGGTCTCATCAGAGTCAGCACAATGAGACACAGAAAACAGGATTACAACTTTGATGAATTTTTGGCTAATGTTAAGATGTTTTCGTCCAACGCAGCTCTTTAACACCAGCGTTATTGCTTTAAATGACTGTCAAGAGGAGCGGTCGCGGCAATTGTGTCCGGGTGCTCATGCATGAAGTGTACCGTGCCCAAGCACGGAACGCTTGCGGTCACACTGACCAAACAAACTGGACTTTAGGGCTGAACCGTGCTTGGGCACAGGACGTTTGGCCAGTGTGACTGCACTGTAAGTATCGCTACCAGTATCAGAATCATGACCAGTATTGGCATCTGTATGGGTATCATCTTTATAGACATCAGTATCTGAATCAAAATTAGTATCAGTATCAATATCTGAATTAGCATCAGTTGCAGTGTCAGTATGGGTATCCAAATCAATATTGGTATCAGGATCAGTTCCAGTATCAGTATATAATTTAACGGCACACACTGTATGGGGGATGAATTTTTTTCTAATTTGGCAGTTTAGAAGATATTATGATGGCAAATTCGCCCAATCAAAGGCACAGTTCAGCTCACATGACTGACAGGCGCCCCATAGCTGTTCATGTGGAGACTCAAAGCCCACCCCATTTCCAATATGGCTGCGCCAGCAGATTTCTTTCAAAACTTTGACTGTTTCTCAATTTAAAGTTCAGAAGTTTGAACTTGCATTCTCTGGAAATTCAGACTTGGCGAGTTTGTTCTAGAGTTTAGACTTCAGAGGTACGGGAGTCCGCAGAACAATCCTACTACTGTTGGAACAGCAGCGGACTTTGCTAGCGTCCCCTTCTACGTACCTACATGTCACATCTTCTCCTCCACCATCATTTGAGTTTTCTGCTTGACGGCGTGAATTGCATTGTGAGATTGTGGCTGAAAAGTCTGCGCAAGTTACGTCCGGCAGGAGACTTGGTAAAAGGGGCGGGGCGAGTCCACATCTGGGTAATTTGACCAAACTTGTTCTGATGCAGACTTTGAATTGGAACAGATCTTTAGCTTTGATTGATGACGTATCAGAAGTCCGTCCAGAGGTATGCTGACGTACGCATACTGAGAAGTAGCTTCTATATCAGTACAACAAGTGCTGTCAGCTTCTGTGCTGTTGTTATATCGCAACCGATCTCATGATTCTGTGATTTCCTAATGTTCGTCGGTTTCTGCTAAGAATCACATTCGTATTAAGAATTTGAAACCAAAAACTTTATGAACCTTTCTAATACTCTCATTTGGTTTAGCGGTCTTTATCATTTCATTTCTCATGCTTATTTTGACACTCTATCCTGGATTATTAGGCCCCCGTCACTTTGCCACCACATCACTGGGGAAACTAAGCACCCTTAAGTGTTGGTGGGAAAAAAAAATTCCTCTGTGTTCGACCAATTTCCTCCCCGTCTTAACAAAAGCAGCTCTTCGCTTAGTGCGAGGGCCAGATGGGGCTAAAATGCCAAACACAGTTAAGATGCTTCATCACAAAATGGCTGCTGGAAGTACCCATTACATAAACACTGGGGAGCTAAGCAGAGCCATAAAGGCTTCAAAGTGAGAGGAAGCATATTAAATGTGGAAGATGGGAAGACAAAGATTAGCGAGGTGGAAAGAGAAAGTGGACTAATGAATCAGAGGCGGGACGGAGGGCGGGGAGTTAGGGACAGGAGGGAGATGTATAAATTGGCAGAAGGAAAATCTGTGCACATAAAGCGCGCTGTTATGAGACTATAAATATTGACCAACTATCACTTGGCACCGTGTTCTGTAACCAAAGATAGATCGGCATGGCAACAGAGGATGAAGTTTTCTCTGCTTCAGTGACACAAGAGATGCAACACAGCACATGAAAACGTGGTTCTAACACCATCTGTACTTACAAAGATTTTATTTGTGATGCTTTAATGTTGACGTTGACAACATTTCCTCTACATTTTAAATTTTTGTTTTTTTTCTTTTCTTTCTGTTTCAAATCCCATAGACTCCGCAGATATTTGTGTAGAACGATTCAGTCAGGACAACCCTTGTCAAAAGCATTAAATATGTGCATGCAGTAAATTTGGCTCTGTTCTTAGAGCTCCCTGTCCTTCCGTGGGACTAAATGGAATGCTTAAACCTAAGGTGGGCAGATCTCACCCCCACTTTCTTCCATGTGCACAAAATGGGGCTGTGAGGACTATTGTTTGAAGTGAAACCTTTTAGCTGGAATCGTGCGCACTGCGTGACGACAATCAATCAAACTTTATTTATAAAGCCCTTTTCATACAAAGAGATGTGACGCAAAGTGCTTTACAGACCATTAAAAACAACAATCCCATATGCTCTTCCACCCAACCGCCCTTACCCCACACAACCATACAACCCCCATCGGAGGAGAAACATCATCAGAGGTGCCATCTGCACCAGGGGCAAGGAGTCAGCCACAGGACACCAACACATGGCCCAGAGGAGAGATATAGCGGACACCAACCTCCACCAGGAACCCATGTGACAGGCCAACCACAGCCAACCACCACCCCGGTGCAGAGGGCTCCACTAGAGGAAACACTGGAGGTCCGAAAAATTGATAAAAGGACTAAAACAGAAACTAAAATATATGTACGATGCAGCCTATAAAATAATGTAGGGGGATATGAATAAAAATAAAACAAGAAGCCTAAGCTAAAATATAAATAAAGATTAAAATAAATAAATATTACCCAAAAGCTAAGCTAAAAAGGTGGGTCTTGAGCCTGTGCTTGAAAACATGAACGTTCTCTGCAGCACAGGACATGATTCTTAACAAGGCGTGTGTTTGTTTTGGAAACAAATGGAGATCAGATCTTCTTTTTAACACTACTTTTCTTTGTTCAAGACAACCTTTTTACTGGCTACGTGTTGAGGTAAAGTATTTATCAACAGTTACATGTGAAACGTGACAACAAGCAAACTTTTTTCAGTTTGTACTGTAGTTTAGCAGCTATATTTAGCGCTACTCCTAGCCCAGTGCTCTGAGGCTAACGTGTAAGGTTAGCAAATCCTTATGTCCTGCTCATCTGGCAGGCAGAGCTAACGTAACCTCACTCTTTATTTTATCAACTCTGAAGTTTGATCATATCACTGCAGAATAAGTGCTGCATATGGGTTGGAATGAACATGATCACAAACAGATTAGCTCGTGTTTTAACCTTTAGCTCGTGCTATATCACTCTACTGTTTAGCTTTCTTCTTCTCTTCTGTCCTTTTTCTGTCTGTCAGTTCAGCTCCAGTCTCCACCATCACTACTAAATTAATACCAGGAATAGTTTTCAGCAGAGAAAAACACAGATCTCTCTTCTCACAACTAAACTTTGTCAGCGAGCGTGGTGTTGTCATGGACACTTAAGCATACCGTAAATCAATCCGGTCCTGCCCGACCTGATCAGGAAGCTAAGAAATAGCATTTATAAATAAACCATGTTGGTGTTGATAATCTCATTTTAAGTTGTGGATTAGGATCAGGCAGATATTGAGAAGTGAGACTTTTTCAAGATCACTTAGAAATTCCTCGCAGAGACTTTAAGCTTGATGAAATTGACAAAAGAAAGTTATCATCATAACACCAGATGAACGTGTTTGAGAGGTTTAACTCTGTACTAAACCCCTTGTGAATTAACACCTGACATTTTTAGGGGTCTGAAGGATTATTTTCAGTTGAAAAGAAAATCTGTCAATACCATTCAGAGATATGAAACACCAATGTCCTTCGGAAACTCATTTTGGAGATTGTTTTGTTTTCTAGTTCTCCTGCCAGGAGCTTATTATCAGTGTCATTGCTCTGGGTTAAATAAGAAGCCAACTCCAGCAGCTTGATAGCTTAGCTCGGATAAAGACTAAACACAGGCAAGAAACTAGTGTAGTTCTGTTCAAATGCTAAAGACAATCTGCCTCCTACTAGCTCGAAAGCTCACAAGCAATAAGCAGTGCAAGAAGATGGGTAAACAGATGAGATGCTAGGAAGTTATGATTAAAGTGGTGTGCTTATATTTTCATGCAACTTTTTTTTCATTGTATTTTCTAACAAAAAACCAAACAAAATATGATAAGTGAGCTTTTGGCATGCTACTAGACAGATTTTGTTCCCTTTTACAGAAGCAGGCTAACCTCTTCCCTTTCTTTTGGTTTTTAAGCTAGGCTATACTGGCTTAGTGAAAGCAGCTGCTTCTTACATTGCACACTTAGGAGTACTGCAAGTCTTCAAGATCGAGAAATTAAGAACACCTGCAACTTAAAACACTGTTCTTCTCCTGGGTTGTCTGAAATCGGCACATTAAAGTCCAATTCTATCTATTGAACGGTAAACGACACTACAGCCCTTGACTAAAACTGGGACAGGTCCCTAAATAACCAACCCGTACCATCTAACTTTTTGGTCCCCTTCCCTGACATTCTGATCTGACCCCAGAAATTGGAGCTAGAAACACTGCTGTCCATTGATTGGTCGAAAGAATCATCACTTCTTGTGCGAGAGCAGTGTTTTAATTTAGTTTGATAGTTTTAATAGTTTGAAAATATAGTTTTCCCAAACAAAATAAAAAGATAGATGCTTTCACCTTTGACATCCAACGTCTTTTTAAACCTTTAAATTGTCCCCATTTGGTTTAAGTCTGTTAACTGACCACACTCCGTTGATCTCATGTCCAATAACCCTCAGTCCCGGAAAGAAGAAAACAACAATCCAAGTAATCGCTGCCACTGATCGGTCGAACGAAAAATTAGCAAGCCAAAAAACACGAAAGTTAAAGGTCTCACCCTGAGTTACGTTCCCAAACACGAGTCTGGTAGACGCTTTCCAGCTTGAGGAAGATCCAGCCCGCTGATGGGAGGACATCCCCCCGACAGTTTTATCTTTAAACACAGTTCTTTGTTTCTTTGTACCTTACATATGCAGACACACAATTTCCTTTACTTAAACTCACTGGGTCCTATATCACTGCAGACAAAGTCTGACATGGTTCATTCAGCTTTCCTGTGGCATTTTTTTTCCCATTCTGAAATTAATGACTTCATATCATTCCTCTTAATCCCACCTTTACTCATTCTTTGCAGTGAAAAACAGTTTTTATCACAGCATTGATACAAATCAGTTTCTCCTTTTTGATTTCACCACCAATGCTCCTTTTTACTTTCATTTTTTTTAACACTAATATTCTAATGTACTGTCACACCGTCACGCTACTACAAAGCTGACACAGCTATCGGAATCTGGCTTGTACTGATCCATACCGGACTGCTTAGTGGAAACGGGGCTTTAGGCTTACAGTGTTACTGACATCTGGAGTTGTGATCTGAGAAATTCTTTTGTGTTCTTAAAAAAAATGGTCTCGTTGGAGTAGTGTTCATAGATCATTCCTGATATCCTCACACAGTTTAAAGTGTATTAACGTAGGCAGTCGCAGTACTGCTGATGCCTGGAATATGAGCACGCCGACGACTGCAAACAAACTGCCAGTTCACGCTGTTGGTTGCCAACGCTCCTCTCCTTCCGGTCGGCCGGGCACTATCAGCAGGGTGGAACAGCGTCTGAAAAAAGTCCAAGCTTTCACTCGCCTGCCCTGCAGTTCTGAGCCATTGGCTTCGACAATCCCAGCATGCCTCGGCTGGGGATTTTTCAAAACCGCAATTAATACACTGAGCAGTGTAGCATGGCCATGAGGAGAAGTGAGGGAGGAAGAGGAGAGCGAGGACAGAAGGGTAAATTGGTGAAGAGGAAGTAAATGAGGTAAAAGAAGGCGGGATGCTGGAGAGAAGGAGAATTTCTTGAAGAGATAGGAAATAGTACATCAGCTGTACGATGCACCACAGACGATCTGCCTGTGTTGAGGTACAAACTCAACCTTGTGTCAGCGTTGTGTAGTGCGATGATTCACAGGAATTCCACCTCTGTCAAAGAGCGTGGCCTCCGTCTGTTTTTCTAGTTCAACACAGAAAGACGACATGGCAGAAAATCATTAACTCTTGACCCAGAACACACATTTCAAACACTCACATTGTGACACAGTCGGGGTGCCGAGGAAGATATCTAGCTCTAAGCATTTGAACGATCACTGTCTTTGAAGACAACAATGACTATTTCAGTCCATCCACTTAACTCTATCTCTTCTGCGATCACTCCAGCTTCTTTTATGACAGAGTACCGAAAGGATTAAATTGTCAGTCTCTTCTCGGACACCTGCTTGTTGTTCTCCTATTATTTCCTCTTCAGGGCAACCTCTTTTTCTATTTCCCTTAAAATAGCTGAAAATATTTTGGCATCTGCTCTTTGTATTTATTTTAATTTAAAAAAAAGCAGGTAACTTGAATAAGGACAATGAAAGTTAGGGTGCTGTTACATATGGTAGAGACGTTGTGTAAAACGTAAATAAAACAGAATTCAATGATTTGCAAATGCTGTTTAACCCATATTCAATTTAATACACTATAAAGACAATATATTTATTGTTCAGACTAATAGACTTATTGTTCTTTTGCAAATTTTCAATCAGTCTGAATTTGATTCCTGCAACACATTCCAAAAAAGTTGGGACAAGGTCAACAAAAGACTGGGAAAGTTGAGGAATGCTCCAAAAACACCTGTTTGGAACATTCCACAGGTGAACAGGTTCATTGGAAACAGGTGAGTGTCATGGGTATAAAAGGAGCATCTTCAAAAGGCTCAGTCGTTCACAAGCAAGAATGGGGCGAGGTTCTCCACTTTGTGAACAACTGCGTAAGCAAATATTCCAATAGTTTAAGAACAATGGTTCTCAATGTAGAATTGCAAAGAATTTATGGATTTCATCATCTACAGGATATAATATCATCAAAAGAGAAATCAGTTTTTTATTGTATGATTTTGTAGAACAGGGAAGGTAGGGTATGCTAGGGTAGAGTCAGCTATGGGTAGGGTATTTTAGAGTTGTATAAGGTATGATATATCAGGGTAGTATTTGGAATGGTAAGGATATGTAATGATTGTGTGATGTATGGCACAGATGGTACAGGGTACAGTAGGGTAGGGTAGAGTAAAGTATGGTTGGGATGGTAGGGTATGGTAGGGTAGAAGGGACAGAATGGTTCACAAAATCAACGGTTCAGATCTTATCACGTTTTTGTGGTCACGCTTTTCGGTTCGGTTTGGTGTACATTGTTGTTGTTTTTAACCCCCCCAGAATACCATATATACCAACAATCCACCGTTAACAGTTTTGTTTTTCTTTTTTAAGTCAATTATGTCGCGTATAGTCATGTAAAACCTAAAAGACTGAGGCCGTTTGCCATTTGATCATTAAAGCTGAGTGAGACATTTCTAGTTTCAACATGCCAACTCCTCAGTAAGGGAAGTCGCTATTGGCTGTCCCAGAAGTCGCTAAAAGTCACTAAATGACGCCATTGCCTAATTTGCATGAAATTTTCAAGTAAATATGGTATACTGTAATATGTTTAGAATTTCAAATGATCTCTTTTGTCAATTGTCAAAAAACAGTAAGGTATGGTAGGAGAGGGGTATGATGGGAGGGTAGAGTAGGGTAGGTGAGAAGGATAGGGTCAGGTAGGGTAGCTTTAGGGGAGGGAAAGTTAGGTAAGCATATACTGATGGTGTCTTTTTGATCATTTGTTCACAAATACAAAATTATATACAGCCCAGTCTCATATAAAAGCAAGGAACATTTTTCTGGTCACATTTGCACATCGCATACACAGAAACTGTCACTTATCCTGCAGGAGACCACTTCATGTTTCCCCCCGGAGCTAAAGTTCTATGCTAATTTGGGGGAAAGGACAGGAGCACAATGGCAGCAAATTAACCTTCCTCTCCCTCTCATTTCAAAAATCCCAACTTTTTTTGCCCTGACATGTTTTGGCAGCTGCTCCAAAAGCCGATGCTATGGTGCAAGAGTGTATTCTGTGACTCCGTATCCTCAGGTAAATCTCCCAAACTCTCCCAATCTCCCGCGCAGCTGTGTGCCCATATGTGTGTCCTCTGGGGATGAATGTCACCAAGCTACATTGGGGCCAACTGCATTCTAAACCTACACTACACTCTGTCAAGCACAGAATAACAAGTGCTGTGAGTGTTGAGAGCCGAGTAGTGAGTATACTTTTTCCAGCCATGTGCGCTCGGATTCCCCTCAAGAGTGAAAATAAGGCCAACAGCTTTGGATTGAACTAGCTAACGGCAGTAAATCATAGACTGTAGCTGCACTGGGCAGAGTCTTCACTGTGATATCACTCAGCTTGAAGTCCTTCAAGTAAATTGTAACTGATTGTCACGGTCACAGAGTCGCTTGTAGCCCTGCAGCTAAAGGGCTACTGCAGCCACTAAGCACCTGTGATCCGATGCTAATGCTATTCCTGACTGAAGCAGAGGAGGCCAGTTATGATCCTGTAGAGAACAGGGCTCAGTCTCAGCAATTAAAGCAGTCCAGCCAGCCAGAAAGAGAAAGGGCGAGACACAAAAAACACACCCACACACGGCTAATAAGCCGCCTCATCCTGCGCTTGTCACAGCAGCGGTAGCCTCATGCTGGATTTCACCACAACTGATCTATTTCAGGTCGCTGATCATTATCTGGCACCGCTGTTGGTTAGCCGCAGCTAACAACCTGCAGGCAGCTCGCCGGGACTCTGAAGCTGTGGAATCAGTCTTAATGAGGGAAATCAGCGATAGGTTTCTAATGGAGTTAAGTAACTTTCCCACGTCAAAGGTGGCTTTGTGAGGTCGTTCTGAAAATGGCTGGATGTGCCAACGTTTTGTCACAAGGTGAAGCAGATCACAGAGAGTTCATATGCAAAGCTGTGGTGTGTCAAAGGTGACCTGATGGATTGTATTTTAAGTAATGTGTGGGGTTTTTCTTATGTGTTAAATTAAAGAAAATTTGAGGAAAAAAAAGGAAAACCATTTTTTTACAATAATTTAATTTTTTAGCTTAATCACTTTGGAATTAATGCAAATTACATCTGAGTGCGTTTTGGACACCTCTTTACTACTTTAACTTTTCAAACAACGTTTTTCTTCTACTAATTACATAAATGTCTCATTTTATTTAATCATAACTTATTTAATTTATTCTTTTATTTAAATTTTCTTAAAAACTCTGTTTTCATTTTTTCCCCCTCTGTCTGGAACACTTTGAATCACCTCTTTGTTGAAAGTTGCTACAAAGGTTCTTTGTCTTCTTTATTGCCTCGTTTAATTCTAAGAAAATTTAGCCAATTTCCAATAAAATTTTTGAATTTTTTTTTATACATAGATGAACATGGTAGACTTACACAACTAATAACAGTCAAACAAAAGTTTAGATCTCGAACATTACTTTCACTTTTCAATTTAAAATTTTCAATTTAAAAAATAAAAAAAAGGTAAGGCCCATGTTAATTTTGCTGTGATATTATGGGATGTCAAGTGTAATCTATCAAAGTAAAAGAAAAATTTGGTGTTTTGTTCGTACAGGCCCAGTCTTTTGGGTATTTTTGTTTTTTTTGAAGCCAGGAACTGTTAGCAGTTTCACTCACTTTCGGGTTATTTATTCTTTTTATGTTTTGTAAACAAAACAATGTGTTTCCAAAAAAATTCAGTCAGTTCTTGTCTTAAAGGCAACAGAAAAACTTAAAATGTAAAAAGAATAAAAAAGTTTAGGAAAGTGCAAAAGAAATCACTTTTGTTAAGATATCAATAAAAATGTCTGTGTTTTAATCAGTGGGCCTTAACTTTTTAATGAACACTTTATTTCTGTCAAACTGAGAAATTCATAATCAAACTTTTTCCAATGATGATAAATATTTAGTCTTTCAGTTTTGCAGTGAAATTGGGATGATAAAGTCTTAAAATATCTTGTTTGTTTTTGCTTTTTTTTGTAAGGTGTTTGTCCCTTTTGGCACACTGTAGTTAAGCTACTGCAGCTTCTTCCTGCTTCCCGCTCTTTATGATAATCCCAAACTAAAAAGGATGAAAATGTTAGTTTTCAGCTCAGAAGATGGAGAACATGGAAAAAACTGACTTTTAAACATCAGTTTGCAAGGAAAACTTTAAAACAGAGGTTTATTTCTGTAATTGGTGTATGGAATGATGATTTGAAGTGTTGTGTTCAAATATTTCAGTTGAAGATGATGTATAAGATGAGAGTTATTAGACTGTATGAAATCAGTTAGTGTGTTTTCTGTTTTCATTCTAATCTCATAGGATGTGAAGACTGTATTGTTACAGTCAGTTTTTTCATGTTGACATGGTTCACTGATTTGGACAGACCATCCAATCAATTACTGTTGGCTTTTTGAGTAAGGGGCAGGCAAAACAAGATATTCTTCACTCCGCTCCTTTCCATACACGAGAAAAAGATTGAATCTTTTATTTTTTATTCTGTTTGTGTGGGTGTGTTCTGACATGTGCCAAACAAATCAAACAAAAATAAAACGACAAAATGCTCTCGTATTGGATTGTATCAATATCAAGATATTTGGACATTAATGTGCAGATATGAAATTTTGTCCACATAACTCCGTGTATTTATTCGTTCACTCGATTTTCAAAATAAAATCAAAAATGAAAAAACAAGTAGTTTTCTCAATATTTGCCACTAAACTGAAAATGAAAATACGGATAACGGCTCCTTTTCCAATTTCCGTTTTTTGCCCAGTTGAAAAATGGATAACGAGAGTTTAATCTGATTTTGGCATTTTTATCTGGTGAAAGTTGCGTGACCCAGACGTGAACTTTACTCTTTATTTACTCAGACGTCAAGAGAATACGGTGGAGTAGCTTCTCTGTCAAGAGATCGTAGATGAAGCCAGCTTGATGATAGATGTGCGAGATGATCGACGGATGGATTTAAATAGTTTGGCCTTAATTTGACCAAATCAAGGCACTGATAAGAATTGCTTTGCATCAATGACATGGTCTTTAAAACTTTTGAAATGCAAAACATGGGATCAAAAAGGAGCAATTAAAAGTGCAATCATTATCAACATTTTTTTTTTGTCTGACAGCCCCTAAAAGACATGATTTGTTACACCCATCCTGTTTGCTCGGTACCCGTCATTTAAAGCTCAACAGTCTCCAACCCAAACTCACGTAATTAAAGTGGCACAGCTTGGGTAATATCTCATCTTTGGGAGCAACAGCTGAAGCCTTACTGGTGAAAGGCGAGTGAGACGCACTCAGCGCGGTGTGAGAAGATTACAATAATCGAGCCAGTAATCACATGGCCTCAGAGTGGTGATGAGATGAGTCGTCTCTGGCTGAATCTCTAATTTTCTTGCTATGATCATTACAGCAGGCTAACAGAGGACACGGGCTGGAGTGACTTGAATATCAAGAATCCATTTTTCTCTTTATTCCCGGTTATATTTTTTTCTGTCTTAATAAACACACAGGCAGAGAGTGGTTGGATTATACACTCACAGCTTTAATGTAACAAACCAAAGAGGAAAGTGTACTTCCTGGTCGCTTACAGCCTCTGATGAGTCATTTCCAAACCGTCAATATGGACCACATTTTCAAAACATGCTATTGGCAGGACAGTAGTTAAGTTTATATTACCCATTACTTTATAACCATCTCGCTACTGGCATCATTACCCACGATTCATTCTGTCTGTGAATCAAAACAGTCCCCCAAACATCTAACTCTCATCAGCCGCGAGCTGTTCAAATTTACTTTTTGGAAATGACGCAAAACGATGGCCGCCAGCGGAGCTGTTGCACGCCTCCAAAGTTGACAGGCAGCCATGTTGGTTTACTACACGCCTGTTCCTCCGTCACACAGCAGCGTTTTTATGACAGCAGACTGTAAAGCCTGCAGAATTCATTCCCCCCATCACTCTTGTGCAGCTTGAACCTTTAGCTTAATGTCCTTGTGTGTTTTTTTAAACTGGTTTCAGATCACGGGCTGAGCGACACACGCAGCCGTGAATCTTAAAGATGGATTCGAGGACGAGAGAGCATTTATAAAAGACGTGAAGTGGTTTAATGTGAGCTGCTCGATACAGGCCACCCCTCATTAAACTGTTAATATTACAAGCTATTAATTATTCACACTAAGGTCTTATGACACCATATATCAATAGATCTTATGAGGCTGGTTATTCATTTAGCAGAGTACGCCTGCGTGAGAGAAAACCGTCAAATGGATGGATGACAGGAGTGGTGTTCTTCATGCTGCGGTCACAATTCATCCGTTTCATCTTCAAGTGACTGAACTTCAAGTGTTTTTTCTCCTTGCACAACGTAGGTGTTTTAAATTCTTAGAATAGAAGAGTGTTATCTTGTTTACAAAACGAATGATATCCTTGGTTATTATTGGCTTAACATTAGTCTTTCATAAATGTATCAGTGCTTGTGTGTGTGTGTGTGTAACAATATACGCTAACATAAGTTAGTAGTTGTGTATATTTGTGACAATGTGAAAGATACCTTTTGAGCCTTAAGCCTCATTATACTTCTGGAAAGATTCACACAGTAATCTATTTATGGTCCTGGTTGGTTTTGTACGGAAGCCCTGAAAGGCCATGATTAAAAAAATATATATATATATATTATTTTAGTTGAGATCCCCTAGAGATCTCAACTCATTTTTCTCATTATCTCATGAAGAAAAACTTTAATTTCACAAGATAATTTTTCCAGCAATCTAAAAATCTAATTCTTGCGTTGATTGCTGTCATTAGCCGGAAGACAATGTGACATCTTGCTTCTCTGTCACTGCCCATATGAGCGAAGTAAGCGAGGACTGTTTCTGTATTTCGCTGTGTTTTTAATGCAGACAGGCAGCTTGGCTATCAATGCACCTATCTGATTTAACCCTTTAAAGCCTGACCCATCAAAAAAAAGAAAAAAAAAAAGCCAGAAAATTCTTTTTTATCATTATTATTTTTTTGGAATTGAGATTTTTATTAATCCTTTTGACAAAATCCACAAAAAAATCTGCTACATCATTTTGTTCATGACATATTTTTTTTGCATCACAGTTGATAAATTGGGCAGTTATGGCAACTTTTTTAGTAAAGTTTTTTGGTAAATATGCATTCTTCCAATGCAGAAAAAAACTTGTTTCAGATTTTTTTCTTATGTCAACTTCTTGAAAATTAGCAATGATTTTCTTAAAATAAATAAATAAATAAAAAATAAAAGTTTGTGGTTGATTTTATGAGAGCAGCCATTTTGAATATGGCCAAAATACATTTTTAGCTGCCTGTAGCAGAGTGATAATCCTCAAGGGGGTAGATTATTATTATTTTTTTTTTTTATTTTACATTTTTTAAACAGGTTTTTAAGGAAACTACTTATGTTGATGAGACAGGGGTCTCTGAAACTCAAGCATCAAATATACGTTCCAAAATATATGGTTAATAGGTAGAGTGTGCACACTCACTCTAGTTTCAAGGCATTGTGAGGACTCTATGTTTGGCATTGGTCGCGGTGAGACCTTTTGGCTGGAATCACTTGTGTTTTTCCAGGATAAAGACTCTATTTCCCATGAGCCCTTTCACCCACTGTAGTAAGGACACGACTCTGACCAAAGTGTATATTTGTTTTGAAGCAAATAAATGGAGAGTTGATTTTTTTTTAAATATTACTTTTTGCTCATGTTTCGCTCATGTTTTAGCCTTTAGCTCACGTGTTTTAGCCTTTAGCTTGTGCTCTATCACTCTCCTGTTTACCTTTCTTCTGCTCTGACATCCTTTTTCTTTTTGGACAGTCCAGCTCCAGTGACCATCATATATATCTAAAAGTCGCCATATTTTGAGTGAACGATGAACAAATAACATACGAGAAGTTGTTTTTTTTTCTAGTTCAGAAGTTCCTAAGCCTGCCAGCCTCTACAGCTGCATCTAATTCACTCTTTGGGAGTCTTTTGAGAGCATCTGCATTTCCACATCGTGATGTAATGACCTTGTCTGACAGAAGGAGAAGGGGAAAGGGTGAGTCAGTGTCCAGTTATATTTTCACTCTTCAAACCTCTTGCTTTGATAACCAGTGTCACCGCACCTCACGCACTGATTACATCCAAGGTATCGGAAATTGTGCGTTTGGTTGATCTATCTCACCGAGCTACTCTCCCACAAAAAAAGCGCTCCATCCTTGTAATTACAACGGATTAGGGACTAATATCTAATTATGCCCTAATATGCTTTAATGCATTTTTAATGGCAGCTGGGTGTTGAAGTCAAATCGGGCGCCGTCTCTGCTGGGGGTGGGAGGTGAAGATTGAGGGAGCGTGAGGCTTTCTTGGCACTTTCAGCGTAGGGGAGGATGGGAAACATTGATTTCTTTGGCTGAGGTTTCAGGAGCCTCGCGGGGAAGGCAGCTGCTGCATACTGAAGTCATCCCGCATTAAAAAAAAAAAAAAAAAAAATGTTGCAGCAGGCCTGAAACGCAGTAAAAATGCATTTCCCTCGCTGCTGTTTTATGTCAAAGGGGGGAGGACGCAAACGCCTGTTTGAATTATGATCTGGAATAGAGACCGTTTATTGATTTGCTACTTTATGAGAGGATGACTACATCGCACAGACAAGTGAGATTGAGTACTGCTGGCAGGCGAAAAAGAGGCTTGAGTGTTCCTTGTTATGGATGGATCGGATGGAAAATACACTAAAGACACGCTACAGTCTGGAGAGTAGAAACCAGGCCTTTTTATGCCGACACACACAGATTGTCACTCTTAAAAGTTCAGAGCTATAACGACAAGCACTCTGAACAAATAGATATTCTCATGCAGGCACTTACAAATGCATTCATACTCACTGTTTGTTTGTCTTTGCATGATTGTTTCACTACATTATTCCATTCATCATTTGTTTCCCTGCTTGTTTATTCTAATGGGCTGCAGGAACAGGAAAATATCTGCATAATATTTCAAAGATTGATTGGGATGCAAATTGCCTCGTGAGCCCGATCGCTGCGGCTCGGCCCGTTTTAATTGGCTTCTGTTAATTAATGCTCGATGTGAAGACAAACTGAATTACTCGCAGGTTTTTTGCGCATGTCATTACCGACTAATTGAGCCAGCGGGAAAAGCATGTGTGTGTTTGTGTGTGTTTGTGTGTGTGTGTGTGGGGGGGATGTATGGCTTTGCATATTCAGTTAACCCTTCCCTGTCTCGTATGATCCTGTAAAAGTAATTAAAGGGGAAAAACAAACACAGGTCGTTAAGTTAATTCACCATTAGGACGCCGAGTTCTAATGGTTTAATCACAGGAAGGCTAACAAGAGAAAACATAATCTGTTTACAAGCTGGAAGTGAATGAATCAGGCTTGTTAGAATCAGGATGATTTACTTAGAGGAAAATGAATTTATGGACCTCATGAGAAAAAAAAGAATCTGATAAATGACTCAATAACTGCACCTCCTGGCGTCATTTTTTTTCTCTGTTACAAACACTGTAGAAACGGTTCTCCCTATGGTTCGTAATCTGTATTCAAACTAAGTCATTGCAGCAAATGAGCTCTTTTGTACCAAATTAAAGCTGCAATCAGCGTTTTTATGGTTAGCTAACATGATTCTAATTCTTTGCAGAAAACAAGGACCAGCGTGAGAGGAAAGAAAGTTCAAGATTTCAAGACTAAACCTGTGTTAAGTTATAAACCTGCAAGAAAAAAAATTGCAAAAAAACTTTATTTTAGTCGATTGTTAGCATGTTAGCTGTTGTTGTTTTTTTTTAAAGGGGAAGATCAGAGGAACAGACAGCTTCCACTGCTGGAGGGAGGAAATGGGAGACTTTTCTGTAGAGAACAACTTCACAGGATGATAAGCATTTCTCATTTTACAAGCAACTTTTTTCTTAATTACCAAACTTAATCAGGAACATTTTATTATTTTTTTTCTGGCATGTTAACAGCTTTATTCTGGCAGATTTTTGTCTTGCAAAGTTATACTTTCTTTAGAAATTCACAACTTTTTTCTTGCGGATTTGCAGCTTCATTAGTCTTTTTTTTCATGGCAGATAATGACTTTATTCTATTAAATTTAAAGCTATTAATGCGACAAATTTTTGTAGCTTTTTTGGAATTTAAGATCTCAATTCTTGCAAATCCATTTTCAGGCAGCAGCTCGTTTATTTTTATGTCATTAATCCTTCTCAATATTTTCTTTTTTGTCGTTTTGTATTCTTCTGTGATCTCCATGTCCTTTTACTTGTTGGTGTTTTTTTAAACTTTTTCATAGTTGTATTTCTTTTCATCTTTTGCAATCTTAATCTTTTTAATTTTTTTGTCACCTCCTCATTTTTGTCATTTGTTGCTCTTTTGATAAACTTTTAATAAATGCTCTCCTCACACTTCTATATTTGTTTTATTTCCTTTTTTTCCCATTTCTAAAGCATTTTGTAACCCTGTTTGAAAAAAAGTAATTTTCAAACGTTAATCCATCAGTTTTATTCCTTTTGATTTGTGACTTCACTTTCATAATACTGAAACCTTGTGCGTAAAATGACAACTTTTTTTTGTCATACTCACTTTTTACCATTTTTTTTTGTCATTTTTGAATTTTTTTGTTAGGTTATATATTGTTATTTTTTCCTTCACCATTAGACTTCACTTTATGAGCTGTAAGTTTCTGAGTTTTCCGACATTCATATTCTGAAAAAAAAGAATCATATTTCAATCAACATGGGTTCAGTTAAGTGAATCATGGGTAATTTCCCAGACTTCTGTGCTGCTGATGATATGATGTATCTGCAACTTGAACTGCAGAGTCACAAGATTCCTATTTTCAGGCCATTAAGCAGAGGATGCTAAATCTGCAAAGCCTCTGTGCTAACGTTTCACAGTTAGAACACATCAGAGGGTGAAACAGGGAGCATGAGTCATCACGCCACTCATCACCGCCGAGCGATTCATCCCCAGCAGCCACCGAGTCGAGGAGGTCCTCCACAGACAACAAACAGTAATGTGATCAGTCGTGCACCGAGAGTCAGAGAGCGCCGCAATTAATGCTCGTCTGTTACCATGCCAGTCGCAGTGCCGTTAGCACCCGGGTGACCTTGAGGAGCCTTGTTAGGGGAATGATTGACGTGGTAACTGTTGTCAGGGGTAACAGTTGACAGTGTGGGGGGGTGGACAGACGGGTAAGCCGGGTGGCGAGGCTGCAGGTGGCAGGCAGTGGGTGCAGAGCGCACCTGGGATGTTATAAATGAGATGTGACTTCATCAGGATGAGGAATGACTAAAGCAGCAGAGACGAGGAAGAGACGAAGAGGAGATGTCACTTTTTAAAATAAACTGGACTTAAAAACTACGTTTGTTCACAGAAATGTATCGTTCATCCTTTAAACACAGGCTGTACGTCAGAGGTGGTCACTGCATAATTTTTATACATGTTGCATTCCTTCTAATGACCAGCAGGTGGCAACTCAACAGGCAGCAAAAGAAGCAGAAAGTCCAAACCCAATCCAAAGTCTTCCCAGAAACATGGACTGCTTCCAAAACTGACAACGACACAACTGATTTGGCGAGAAAAAAGCAGAATGTAAACAAAATCAGACTTTTGCATTCCACATAGGCATGGGGAAGGGCAGGGAGCTCCAAGAATGGAGTCATTCATTCAAAAAATTAATTATTTTGACGGCAGCGATTTCGGCTGAACTTGGATACGAAGGGGCACGCTACCACCGGTTTCTCCGACTAATCGACTAGTCCCCCATAAGTAGGGATGATTTTCAAATATTCGAATAGTCTTTAGCATTTAAAATCGAATAGTTAAAAAAAAAAGTTTTTCTGTACATATTAAATGCGTCTTATCTGAGTGCAGAAGTGGAGATACAGATGAACGTTTTGTTGAAAGGCAGTCAGCAGATTCAGAGGCACAAGCACAACATGGTAAGTCCACCATTTAACCGTTGTTGCTGTCCGGTTCGCAAAAGTTCCCACAACGAAAGTGGAATGCACACACGCAAAACGGAGCGCGACATCAGCGTTTCCACCAAATAGTCCGGCTTGCCGTTTATACGGCAGCAGAGGCTGCAGGGTTTCAGAAAAATTTCCGTTTTTTTCCTAAAAGTGTTTCCGTGTAAATGAGAGGCCAAAATGCAAGAATACTTTTGCGTTTCATCCTAAAACCATTGTCATATAAACGGCGCCTTATTTAAATGTTCCACTGAGTCACTGAGTTTCAGCCTCATTGTTACATAACGACTCATCGACTACTATTTTAAATAAATATGTGATTTTCGTAACAATAAGTAGTCGTAGTGAAACCCCAGGCATCCACCACCTTTCTTCTCTTATAGCTGGGTGTGATCAAAGTTGTGTAGCAGTACCTGTGATGTCATGCTGTTTGAAGGAGTCGCTGTAGATCTGGTGCTGGTTGGGACAGTGCTTCTTCAGCCATTTACACACGTCCTGCTGGGTCCACAGAGCCACGGGTTTGGACAGCTTCACATACCCTGGCTGAGAGAGACACACAAAACAATAAAAAACAAAAAATAAAAATGCCTCTAATTTTTTTTTCCAGTACACTGCAACTCCAATATTTTGCATTGATGCTGATGTTTACATGTTGAAATGCATGTATACATTTAATTAAAGCTTGAAAATAGGGCTGGAAGATTATGGCAAAAATAACAATCACCATCATTTTGAACAAAGAAAACAAAGAAAGAACAACCAAAAATTAAACCCCCAAGCGGCGACAAGCAGGCCCTCGCACCTGTGCGCCCATCAGTGAAGCTGAAAGACATTACTAAACATTATGGAAAGAATGTGTTGGAAAAAACAGGAGGAGTTATTATCACAGAGTAAAACACATGACTTCCTGTTGACAGTAGAGGGCGCTGTAGTTTTAGGTGAAAAAAAGGACGTAAATGTACTCAGGCTATGACACTGAACATATGTGTGCATTTTTGGTGCAAATCCAACACTGTATATGACAGCTATTAAGATTTTCATTTAACTAAAAAAATTGTCAACTTTGGCCGTAGTTTGTTGCCACGCCCATTAAGTTACAAAAAATCCTGTGATAACTTCCGATTCAGATTCTTTATTGTCATCCAACGTAACATCAAAAATGCAGTGCAGAACTAAATTAGGTTGCATTTTTGGCCACAGATAAAACAACAAACAAGAGTAAAAATGATACAGTATAAATATATAAATAAGTGCAAGAGTATGTGTAAAAATACATGTGCGAAAATAGAGAATAGATGGATAGAATTAATAATGTTAAAATCTGTTCAACACTGAGTTTTTTTCAGTGTTCAGAAGTCTGATGGCAGTTGGGTAGAAACTGTCCCTGAGCCTCACTGTTCTGCATGGCTGGCTGCGGTATCTCCTGCCTTATGATAGAAGGGAGAACTTTTAATTGTCATTGTGTCCAGTAACCACAAAAAGTTTTTGAAGATTATTTGAAAGAAACAAGGGTCAAGTTTGCTTAAATCGACCCTAAAAATGGTCAAAATCGGACATTTAACTCCAGTTTCTGAACTTGCTGTTTGGGATTCACTATGGTCGTAAGAGGGTTTTTTTAGGTCTTGGCATGAAAGCTTTGCACACAAATAATCAGGCCCATAGCTCAAAGTAGCCGGAGGGGCTGCAGTTTTTAGTCACTAGGGGGCGCTGTGGAGGATGTATCAACACAAATACACTGGATTCATAAATATTTCGCAATGACTGAATTTTGTGCAAAATTTGGTGAGTTTTGGAGCATGATGAAGGTATGTAGTTCTGGGTAAAAAGGTGAAAGAAAGAAAGAAAGAAAGAAAGAAAGAAAGAAAGAAAGAAAGAAAGAAAGAAAGAAAGAAAAATTAATCTTAAGGGTTTCAAGAGGGCACCTCGTTTCTCAGGCCCGGATAAATTTGTAACTAGTGAAATAATAATATTTAAAATAATGGCAATAAAAAAAAACTTAATTACCCAATCTACATAAACTCCTGTAAAAGTTTGCAAAATTTGCAAAATGCACTCCTGTAAAACTGGCAAAATTTGCAAAATGCACTACTGTTAAAGTTGCAAATTTTGCAAAATTTGCAAAATGCACTACTGTAAAAGTTGCTAAATTTGTAAAATGCACTCCTGTAAAAGTTGCAAAATTTGCAAAATGCAAAGCCAAAACACAACACAAAAATATTCTTTAAAGTCTTTTACAAAAATATTTTTCAAAACACAAAAAGTTTTTAATTTTTTTCTTCAATTTATTATTTTATGATCACAGGAAGCAAAAATTAAAATCATGATCAGAATTGAGGAAATTGTCCATCCCTACTCGAAAGCATTCCTGACGGACATGTACTTCCACTCTTCGCTCAGAGAGGAGCACGCTTTTACCGCTCAAGGTGCATTCATGTGACACCTTCCACCTGACTGATTTTGTCATATAATATTAACCAGGCGCTGTTTGGCACTCTGCCTCCAAGATCGATAAAGTATTAATCTTTTAAAGTAGGGAGACACAGAAGTCAAAGTGGGTGAGGTCAGAAATGACTTATTTATACCGTCTAACTCCAGAAAGATACTGAATGCTTTGATATTGTATGACAGTGAGTGTCGCCAGTTTCTGTGAAGATAATGTGAAAACAACAACAACAACCAGTTTTTTAAAGTAGCCTCTGTCACCAACAGGCTCGTGTAACTCCTAATGTGTAAAATCACTTCTCAGCACTGAGCTGGTTTGGGAGTAATTATACAGAGTTAATGTTTTTGTTTGCTTTCTCTTTTCCATCACAGGCTGACAAACACGTTGAGCTAATTTCCCTCCGTGTCAAAAAAAAACAAACCAAAAAAAAAAAGCCTTCATTGTAAGGTTTACAGCAGCTTTTATTGACAGGTTGCTCACCTTTAACTGCACATAGCCAGTGGTGCAAAACAACAAAACAAAACCAAAAAAAAAAACCCAAAAAACATGACAGAAACAAGACAAGAGCAGAGTTCTGCCTTCAGCGGATGACAGCTGCTTTTGTGAGTGATTTGTTTTCTGGTTTTGTTTTGTGGTTGCTATTATTAGACAATAGTAAAAAGAAATAAAAGCAATGTGCATAGGATTTTTTTTTTTATTGTTGCAGAAGGAAACAACCAAATACTCGCTCTGCTGGCTCGTTTCCATAAACATAATTTCTTGTCTCTGGGACGAAGTCAATCAATCAATCAATCGATCAATCAATCGATCAATCAATCTTTATTTACATGGCGCCAATTCATAACAAACGTTATCTCAAGACACCTTCCAAAAGCGTTAACAGGTCTAGACCTGTTAACAGAGACCCAACATCAAGACAAGATAGGAAGTCTGATCTCATCTTAACCCACCATGAGTACAGACCTTTGCAGCATTTAGCAAGTTACAATGGAGAGGAAAAACTTCCCTTTAACAGGCAGAAACCTCGGACAGAACCAGACTCATGTTAGACAGACATCTGAGAGAGAGACTGTGTCTGTCTCTCTCTCTTTCTCTAATTCCAACACAGAGTTGTAGTGATGATCACGGATAAACTATAAAAAGCTGTAGCAGCTGGAGTCTGGCAGGTCCATGGCAGCAGGCCGTCCACAGCAACAATCCAAAGGAACCAAACAGACAAACTCAGAGACTCCCAGAGAGATCCATGGTTAATAACTTTAATGGGACATTAAGATCAGAAGTTAGACTGACAGACAGAGGAGAGAGTGTCTAAACCTATAGCAGACTAACTAAGAGCTGGTTCAGACCTGATCCAGCTCTAACTATAAGCTTTATCAAAAAGGAAAGTTTTAAGTCTACTCCTAAAAGTAGAGAGGGTGTCTGCTCCCCGAACCTCAACCAGTAAATGATTCCAGAGAAGAGGAGCCTGATAACTAAAGGCTCCACCTCCCAGACTACTTTTGAACGGACCAAAGTCTGTGTTTTTGTTGCATTGTATACATTTGGTTTGGTCTGTTATGGTTTCACTCTGTCATTATTGCAAACGGACTAACAGAACTTACACAACAAACTTACGTGATACCGCCATTGACTGTGTACTTTGCGTGTCTCTGTAGTTTACATTGATTGGTCATTTTGCCGGTGGGCGCCTGATGTCAACATGTTGAGTAGGAATTTAATTTTGTCAACAATGAATGAAATCACCATCATATTATTGATGTTTTTATACCGCCAAAAGCGACAACTTGAAGAGTAGTACATAATGCTGATCCAAGGTCGTCTCATGAGGTTAGACGACAACTTTATCGTCATTGACAGGAAAGAAGGAGAATGTGTGTAATCCTGCGATTGGTACAAAGGTCCGAACCTTTCAAAATTAATGCTTTCACACCGGGCATGTACCAGACCGTGGTCCTGTTTGGTCCAGACGGAGACCATTGCATTCGGTTAGACCAAGGTCCAACTTTTTGGTTCAGACCAAGGTCCAGGGGATCAAACAGAAAAGTCTGAAAATTCCGAACCAAACAACGTTGGTGTGAATTCCCCTGACATGCAGTGGAGGACTTTCTGAACGGTCAAGAAAAGGACTTCTTTAAAAGTGGCATTGAGGCCCTTAAACATGGCTGGCAAAAGTGTAGAAATACTGAAGAGGATTATGTTGAAAAATAATGAAATATGGCCACCAAAAGTCAAACCCTTAAATATGAGGCTCACGACGTATCAATCAGCCCTCGTACAAACAAAACAATAAATAATGGCAGTCACATGACGTACGATTTTTACTTATTTTTATAAATACCATTCACTATGATGTAAATGTTCCTTTTTTGTTTTCTAAAAGTTCATCAGTGTAATAAACATTTTGTAACAAAAAACAAACAAAACGTCACAGAATCGTGATCTCAATTCTAAGCGGAAAAAATAAAAAATAAAAAGCGTGATTCACATTTTTGCCAGCATGGTGCAGCCGCACATGCAGATATCTGCTTTTCCCTGTGCTGTGGTCGTAAGACGCCAGGCAGAGCGGTCTCCTGCCAAAGTATCCCTCTCCAAAGCGCTGGCAGTGCTTTCCATTCTGATTGAGGGGGCTACTAAAATTACAAACAGCGAGAGGTGATTAAAATTTCACGTCCGCTCTCCTCCTCCACTCCACTCCAGCCCCGCTGCTCTCCGCTCTGGCTGCTGTGTGGTTCGGCATAGCAATGGAGGCTTCTTCTTCCTCTCCAAACACAGAGAGAGAGAGAGAGAGAGAGAGAGAGAAAGAGAGAGAGAGAGCAGCACAACAGGTACTGGCAGAACCCCCCCCTCCACGACCATCATCTCTCATCTCATCCCCCGTATTCAATCTCGCCTGGTCCCTGTCAGATCTATCACATTGTCTTTCTCACTTCCTCTCCTCACATCTCATCTTCGCCATCTCCTGCTTCTTTTTCTATCACCTGTTTCTTATTATATGGCGCTACCTGGCTCCCTCCATCCCACTCACTGTATGTCTACCATCCTGGTGAGAAGAGGAGAAACTTGAGGGGACGGTAGATGCTGTATTTCTTTTTTTTTTTTTTTTTTTGGCATGTCTCCTCAGCAGGTAGGTGAAGTGACAGACGGGCCAAAGTGCGCAGGCACAGGCAGGTAGGCGAAGCTCTTAACGTGACGGCTTGGCAACCTGAGTCTGCAGGGAGAGGAGGGGAGAGGTATCACAAAACCACATTAACCATTAAACACAGCTCGGCTCAATGCTAATTAACCCCGACTGGGAGCCTGAGGCGACGAAAGAGAGAGGGAGAGAGGGGGGAGCGAACGGGAGGCCTGGCTGGAGAGAGAGTGAAGAAAAAGAAGAAGAAGAAGGACTCTACGGATGAAGCAGAGAAAAAAAAAAACAAGAGGAAGGAGACGAAGAAATAAGATCCAGAGTGGACTCTATTTTGTGAGTCAATGACCATCTGTGTTTTACATTCGCCACTGATTTAGCCTGTAGCTGTGTGTATGTGTGTGTGTGTGTGTGTGTGTGTGTGTGTGTGTGTGTGTGTGTGTGTGTGTGTGTGTGTCCCGGATCCGGAACAATACATGAGCCAGTGCCTTCCTGCCAAATGGAGGCAAAGGGTGGAGGAGAAGGAAACAGCAGAGGGAAGAAAAAACAGGAGTGGAATCAGGCTCAAAGAGCTGCGTTCAAGAGACTCTGGGCCAATTAGAGATTTGAGTGACAGCAGAGGGTGGGGGGGGGGGGGGATGGGGGGGGGGGGGGAGAGAGAGAAACGCAGTTTATTTCTCTGGGATACGACTGGAAACAGGCACATGTACACACGCGTATCCCAAAAACACACACACACAGTTTAAAACTGTAATCATCACGCGTGCCAGTTCAGTGAGGCACCGTTGTCCTTGGCTTTAATTGATAACTGAAAAGCCCTGTATTCACTGTGTTACCTTAGCAACAGAGCAAGGACGACCTTAAAAATTAAAAAAAAAGAGATGAGGAATAAAAACCCGTAGGGGAAAAAAAAACACACACACACACACACACACACACACACACACACACACACACACACATAACCTGCGTGTGAACCATAGCAGGGAATAAACATCCACACGAGCATTAACGGCTCACAGTGGAAAACTATTACTTACATAATGAAGCGTGTAATCGCGCCAACACTGATAAGCATTTGAAGATCCAGTGTGAATGCACTCCGCTAAATGAATCAAGAGGCAATCACACGGCCCCTTTGTGGAGGCAAAGTTAGAATACAATAAATAAATAAACAAGAAAGAAACTGAGAATCAAAAAAAACACCGCGAGGCGTTTGAGAGCGAACGCCGGCAGGGCGACTCGTCTCCGAGGAGAGAAGTGTCGCCATTTCCATTTTGGGGGAAGATCGTCGGGCTGATTGTGGAGGTCAAACGGCTTCACACGCAATTAAAAACACGTTAACTGCGGCAGCAATTAGCAAGTATAATGGCGTTGTTTTTCCAATAATTTCCCATGTTTAATTCTGAACGGGCCACAAAGACCTCATCACGCCGAGTCGAGTTCACTTCACAGAAACGGCTCAACACTGAACCCTAACCTTTAGATGCCCCCCTGCTTCCCAGACAAAGAGACGTATGCTGGGTTTATTCACGGCAGCAAAAATACGAACAAGGGTCGAGCGCATACACAATAGGTCCCTGACAGCGTAAGAGCGCTAGCTTTTTTGTTCTGAGTCATTACAGCTGTCGGACGGCCTTCGTTAGCGGTCGTATTGTTGGCTGGATGAAACGTGGTTGCGTTCAAAACAATCCGGGTTCTTTGTACAATTGTGTTTGGGAGCAAAGTGAGTCTGATGGAGAGAGAGAGAGAAAGAGAGAGAGAGCAGGCTCTGTCTGGCTTATTAAGCCAACATGTTTCACTTTTGAATTTCAGGAACCCAGAAGTCATAAATGCATCAGAAATGTTGTCATAGAGTGTAAATGGATTTGTTTATTTATTTATTTAAAGGGACAGGACGTGTTAATGAACATTTCCACTAACTTCTTTCAGATGATAAATGAGATTAGCATCGTACCCATACTGCTCATTATCCTATTAGACAGCCATGGATTTCAGGCCTCATTAAACAGCATCCAATTCGACTCCACTACTGAACTATCACAAGTTTTTATTCCCACCGTTTTTACAGCTCCTGTCAGTCTCAGGCTCTTAAAATCATCATGTTTCACAGATTTGGAAACCGTGATGTTCAACATGCATGTTTTTGTTCACTGTTATTTATCTCATCTGGATAAACTGCAGGTTGTGTTACAGTCGGCCGGTGTGAAATTCACTGTTACATACTGACATCTAGTGTCCAAATTAAAGACTGCAGCCGTTTTTTTTCCTTTAAAGTGTGACTGGACAGAAAAAGTGCTGAGAGGAGGAGGAGGAGGAGGAGGAGGAGGAGGAGGAGAAGGAGAAGCGCTGTGGTTAGTCTTGTTGAAAGAGAGAGAGCCTGTTGGAGAAACAGTGCTACCGTACAGCTAATCAACCAATCAGCAGCGCTCTCCCTTCTCTCCTTTCATCACTCTCTCTTTTTCCTTACCCTCCCTGCCTCACCCTTACTCTCTTTCAATCTTTTCCCTTTCTCTTACTCTCCTTCTTTCCTCCCTGTCTCATCCTTCTCCTCTACTTTCTTCTCTATTCCTTTCTTCCTCCTCTCTTCCCTCTTTCACTCCATCCTACATCCCTCTCTCTCACCTTTTCTCTCTACCTTACCTTCCACCTACCCTTTTTTCTCTTTTTTCCTTCCTTCTTTTTCTCTCTTCCCTACTTCCCTCCCTTTCATCTCTGTCTTATCTTCCTTCTTCTCTTTTTTTCTCTCCTTTCATACCTCTCTTTCCTTCCTCTCTCTGCCTTACTCTCTCTCTCTGTCAATCCTCTTACTCTCCCTCTTTCAGTCCTGTCTTATCTTCTTTCTCTCCTTTCTTCTTATCACTTCCCTCACCCCTTCTCTCTCTCCCCATCCTTCCTTCCTTCCTTCCACACTTTTTATTGCTGTCCTTCCTCTCTCTTCCCCATTTCCCTCTCCCTCATCCCTTTCTTCTCTTCCCTTTTCTCTCTATTTTCCTTCCTACCTACCGTTTTCTGTCTTCTCTTCCTTCCTCCCTTTTTTCTTCCTTCCTTTCATTTTGCCTCTTTATCTCCTCTTTTCTCTTCCTTGTTTTTTCTCTCTTCTCTCCTTTCCCATTTTTCTTTCCCCATCCTTCTTTTCTCTCTCTCTTTCTTTTACACTGTTCTCCCTTTCCTCTCTCACTCTCCCTCCACTCCTTTTCTCTCTCTTTGTCTTTGTCTCCTTTCTCTTCTCATTTTCTTTTTATCCCTTCACACTGACTCTCTCTTTTTTTATCTAACTTTCTCTTTAGCACATCATTTCTTTCCTCCCTCTCGTCTCATCCTGCCTCACTTTCTCTCAGCTAAACTTTTTCCTCTCATTTTGCCTTTTTATCTATTCCCCTGTTTGAATCTTACCTCTTTATTTCTCTTTTTCCCTTTACTCTCTCTCTCTCTCTCTCTCTCATGATCTCTTCTCTTTCTGTCTCTCTCGGCCTGAGCTGGATGGAGATGTAAATTCCCAGCATTAATTAATCTGTTACGTTAAGGAATAGGGATGAAACCAGGATACGTGTGTGTGTGTGTGTGTGTGTGTGTGTGTGTGTGTATCTCCTGCCATGCTGGATAATTTAATAAGCCTTCATATTAAGCTGCCTCTGTTAACTTTACTCCGGCTCATCAAAGAAAGTACATTAGGCTCCTGAGCACAGCCTGACCTCGGGATTCATCAGGGCCCATAATGCACTGCAGGGAGCGTTAACACCAAACAAGACGTGTGCACCTTGGGCTTCATATTGATTACAGCTGAAATGAGATGATTTGACATGGCTGTTAGAGGAAGTCCTCTGGGTGCGATAATCTCTTTAATGTGAGCTGTATTCTAAGATTGGACTGAACGAAGGATCCAATCAGGTGGGATTACAGTGACTCTACGTTAACGCTGAAATTTCAGTAAATAAACCAGATTATTACTTTGTTTTCTGGAGTCAGCACCAGTTTCTTTGTTGGCCTTGTTGGGAGTTCAGCTTAACTTTACAGAAGAGAAAATTTAAATCATTAAAGGCACAGAGTTCGATGATGTCATGAAGAGGTGTGGGATTATTGGACTTGTCTTGTTTTTTTTTTTTTTGTTTTTTTGTTTTTTTTTGTTTTTAATAACAACCGTAACAAATGTAACATTAAACTGAACCGAAAACTGTAAGAAGCTCATCAACATATCAACAGGGTTCTAACATTTCTACTCTTTTATTTCCTGTTCTCACCAGGTCGCTCTGCTGTATTTTTAATTCCTGTCTATTCTATTCCATTCTATAGTGCTTTCAACCTTTTAAGTCATTCTATTCTATTCCATTCTATTATAATTCATTTCATTCCGTTCTGTCTGATTCTGGCAAATGTGTTCCATTCTGTTCTATTCTTTACCACAAAATGAGTTGATTCTTTTCTGGTCATTTATGGACATTCTATTCTATTCTATTCTATTCTATTCTATTCTATTCTATTCTATTCTATTCTATTCTTTTTTCATTTTGTTTTCTTTTGTATTTCCTTCTCTTCTTCTCTTTTGTCGTATTTCGTTCTTTTATTCTATTCCAGCAAATGTGTTCCATTCTATTCTATTCCGTATTACAAACTCTGCTGATTCTATTCTCATCTATTCTACTAAATTCTATTGTGTTCTGTTCTATTTTACTATTTTTTTTCTGTTTTAGTCATTCAACTGTATTTTTTTGATTCCATTCTCTCTTCTTTTAATTCTAGTCTTCTTTCCAATTCAATTCAATTCTATTCAATTCTATTCTATTTTATTCTATTCCATTCTATTCCCAATCCTGCATTTCTATTCTCATATATTCTATTTCATTCTCTTTAGGTAATTCTTTTGTTTTTTTCCAAATCTCTTCTCCTCTCTTGTCCTCTTTTCTCTTCCTACCTGATTCTATTCTATTCTATTCTATTCTATTCTATTCTAATTTATTCCTGTCACAGTTGGTTGTGTACAGTATTAACAGATGGGCTGATATTACAGATGAAACTCACATGTTCCCGTCACATTTAACTGTTATTTATTTGGATTGATTGGTTGATTGGTTGGTGCCTCATTATTTTTGAAAAAAAAAATCTAAAATTTTGTAATTAAATCAGTTTTTTTCCCTCATGAGCAGTACATTGTCTGTTATGATTTATTTTTTTATATAATGTGCACTCTCTCTCCAGCCAGGCCTCAGCAGAGATGCACTCAGGGATGAACTGAATCATTTACGTGTTTTGTTTTTGTTTTTTTCAGGCAGAACAGAAAGTGACTACTTCCTGATTAACAGGCACTGCATACAGATCTGAAAATGTTTACCCAGTTTCGTCCTTTGATTCGCTCTTCAGTTGTTTGTGTTTAACTTTGCATCTGAAGAAACCAGTTATGTCTCACTTTATCCCTCGTCTTGCTCTGAAGTCAGCTTAAACACTGTAAGTTTTGTCAGTGTGGGGTTGGTCTTTGGAATTTTACCCCCAAAACTTTTTTCTTTCTTAGTGACAAATCAGAGACAAACAGCTTTGCTGGTCGGATTATTTAAAATAGATTTATGCTTCAAACAGTGATGTGGTGCAAAATGACACATAAAGCTCAGAGCACAGATCAGACGCTACCACACAGATACTGAAACCACAGACTCATTCACAGAAGTTATAGATGTGAAACATACAGAAAGAATATTGAATTTCCATAACTGTGCGTGCGTGTGTGTGTGTGTGTGTGTGTGTGTGTGTGTGTGCGTGCGTGCGTGCGTGCGTGCGTGTGTGTGTGTTTATGCCATGTGTGCTTGCTCTAATTGAACCCCAGCCTGTCAGTCTGGTGTTTCAAAAGCTCATCCAAGGTTTACACCGAGGACTTTCTCTGATTTTAAGTGCTTCCTCTTGCTTTGATTGACAGCTGATTACCACAGATTTTACATGGAGAAAAGAGTGTATGGTTCTTTGTGTGTGTGTTTGTGTGTGTGTCAGCTGAGATCATTCCTCCCACTTTCCAAACCCCGGTCTATTTCTGGAGAGGAAGCAAAGATTCTGTTCTGCATTGCTGAGGATGGGTGCTTTCATCTTTTTTTGTTTCAGACAGACTGAGGAAGAGTCCAAACAGCCTGAAACAACAGTCTGTCTCTTCTTGTTTATTCTCGGTGAAGTTTTTGTGCTCTGGAAGCAGACGTGTGAAACACCGGAGATTAGTCTACAGACGAGAAGTGGGCGGCTGATTTGTTTTTCGCGCGACAGGTACTCAAAGTATGACTCATCACTGGATGTTTTTCTACTCATTGATTGAATTTTGGCCATATTTCGTATCTGTATGTGTTTATTAAGGAGCCTGTGATAGTGTTATCAGATCAATAAAACCACCACAGGCGCTCAGAGTGAATTTCATTGAAGTGTGATTACTATGACATCATCAAGAAGAGCCTAAAGTCAGGCTAGCTCCTCTGTTAAGGTGATGTTGGTGCTGTGTTTTGATTTCAAAGCTAGCATGCTAATAACAAAAATGCTAACACTGAACAGAAATAATGATGATGACTCTCAGAGTTAAGAACGTAAACCACCTGTAGAGAAAATAAAGCCAACACAAAAGGGCTTTAAATTGGTATTTCCTCCAGTGGCCAGCAGGGAGCAACTGATACACATCGATGAATAGAAGACTTGGAGTGCAGGCTGATGATCTTTAAACCTTGTAAACACATTTCCTAAAAGGTTTATGACCCAAGTTGGTGGTTTCATGTCTTCTTCACAACAGCATGATGGTCGTTCTGTAAGTTTTGATTTCATTTACAGTAAAAGCTGCCAAAAAGACAAAGATTCAGGGCATGGCTAACATGGCCGTTATCCAGTCTACTTCACCTCTCACTGTTTTTAACCAGTCCGTGTATGTTTCAGTCATTAGATTTTCCTTTCAGGATATTTTTTTAAAAATTAGTGTTTTTTATTTTAATTTTAAAATTCAAAAATTAAAATTGAAATTCAAGGCATTTTTTTCTTTATCACCGTCAAAATGGGATGACCAAAACTTAACCCTTAAAAGCCTGACAACAAAGAACAGCCAGAAAATTATCGTTTTTCTGGAAGTGAGATTTTTCATTGACCCCTTTAACAAAATCTACAAAAAAAAACAACAAAAAAAACAAAAACAACTTTGGCAACATTTTTGAAAAGTTATTAGTACATACGCATTCATTCAATTAAAAAAAACAAACACTTTTTAATATTTTAGATGGTATTCTTACTGCAACTTCTTAAAAATTAGCAACGATTTTACTGGAAAAAAGTATGTGGATGATTTCCTAAGAGCAGATATTTTGAAAAGGGTAGAATACATTTTTATTTATTTATTTACTTCTAAATAGGTTTTCAATTAAAGTATCTTTCATTTTGATAAGATAGAGGTGTTTGAAACTCATGCATCATGATATATTGGCTTAAAAAAGGGTTAAAATGAGGGTTTATCATCATTTTTTTGTTTCTAAAAAAAATAAGATGGTTAGAAGTCAGAAACAAAAAAGTGTCGCTTTTTTATGTTGTGTGACTGTGACATAATCAGACACAATCCGACTGAAAATTCCAAAGTCAAAGTCATGTGGTGTGTAAATCATGAAATCAGACAATGCAGAGATTTCTGTAGATGACGGACCATGTGTGTTTTGGTCATTGGATTTTCTGTTCAGAAAAGAGTATATATATATATATATATATATATATATATATATATATATATATATATATATATATATATATATATGTGTATATATATATATATATATATATATATATAAATATAAAAGTGGAATTCCAGGCATTTTTCTTTATCAGGTTCAAGAGGGGACAAACAAAACTTAACTTGGTTGATTTTCATTTTCTGTTTCTTAAATAAATAAATAAATGAAATTAGACCAAAAAAAAAAAAAAAAAAAAAAGAAGAAAAGAAATGCCTGTTTTTTCTTATTGTGCGGCTGGATGATGCCTGTCATTTCTTACAGAGAAACCTCCTCCACCCCCCACTTAGGCTTTATATGAATGCAGTTGACAAGCATTGTTGTGCCATGTCAAAACTTACGTCAGAGTACGGTCCCAAAGACATTTTAGCCTGAGCTATGGAAACCACAGGTACAAGTCATATTTAATAATACACAATATAAAAAACAGACGCTTATTTAAAGTGTTCTGTCTTATTCCTTCTTTTTAAAGAAAAATGCCTTGAATTTTAATTCTGAATGTTTAAATGAAATCAAATAACCACTCTCTTTTTTTGTTTGTTTTTGTAATGTCCTTTTCTGAACAGAAACACACGGACCTGCAAAGGGTTCCTCTTACCCGTGACAGCTCCGACTCTGAGACGGAGCGATGTGGAGGTGACCGGCGCTGGTACATCGGCGGGCTGATGTCCTGGTAGGTGGGGCTGTCATCGTCCAGGAGGACCGCCCCCGCGTCCACCGACTCCTCCTCCTCCTCCAGCTGCGACGTCAGGTCCTCCGGGCACAGCTGGTGGTCGATGCCATTTTGGCTCAGGTTGCAGTGAACAGCTGGGTGGATGAAAAAGGACAAAATACATCACATGTTTTTTTTTCTTTTTTTATCTCTCTCTTTATTTCTTTATTTATTTTTTTCAATTTTATTCTGTGTTAGTCTGTGTTTTAAGGATTCATCCAGACTCTTCCTGAACTACATGCTGCACTAAGAAACTTCCACTAGATGGCAGCATATGGACATTTTTGGTAAACCACTGAAGCACAGTAACAATTCAATAACTGATACCCTGTATTACACAGTCTGAAATAAAGTTTACTGCTTTTGTAGATGTTATATAAAAATATATGAACTGAATCATCAGATTATACCAGAAAATTAGAATAAAGATAAAAAAAAACTGTCTGCTGAACAGTCGACTAATACTAATATGACCAGTTGCTGTTGTAGGCAAAACTTTTGAAATACAGCATTGAAAGGTTTTATTTAGACATGTGACTCCACAAAATCTGGCCAACAAATTAAGTGAATTTTGTGCTATAAATCGAAGCACCTTTTCATTACTTTGAGTATTTTTCATTTTTAGCATTTAGCACACAAATACAGATTAAACACGGTACATTTTCTTACATTTGGAAAATGTTTGAACTCCATAATTGGGTTTGTGACCTTGGGATACTGCAACCCAAGATTAATAGCTGTGCAGAACAACAGCAGGTTTCATCCACAGCCAGAGAGAAGAATCTGTTTAACGTAAACAACTGCAGCCCATTATTTTGTAGTACAATTCTGCCATAACAGGGAAAAATAAAATTAATGAGAGAGTGACATTTAACGGCTTTAGGCTCATTTAAAACTCAGACATGACGTGAAAAACACGTTTAAAGCTCAGGCAGACGACTTGAATATCAAGCCAGGCTTTAAATGCGTGAAATCAATTCCAATTGAAGTGCAGGTTATAATGTCTGCAGCCTTCAGCAGATGAGGGGGAAAAAAAAGTCTCAGCAAAAGGCTCCAAATCCTTCTCATAAAGAAGTGCATGGTACTACCTTCCTAATGCCTCTGCCAAGTGAATATACAAAGCTGTTATTTTTTTTCAAGGGAAGTGTCAGGGTAAGGCTCTATTTTAGTCTCATCAGGCAGTGATGCGGCACAAAAGCGACAGCCAGCAGTGAGTTGTGAGGTGTCACTAAAATAGGCCATTTGTCATCATGCAATCTGCCTGCTTGTTCTGGAAACACACGGATCATGTGTGGTGAATGGGAGCAAAAGTCTACTTTTCATCACTCCCGAGACTGCTTCGGCATCTGCGGCAGCTGCAGCTCAAAAAGGTCAAACAAAGCTTTGAGAAATGGTCGAAAGAGAGCGAGAATGAACTCGACAACAGAGGAGAAGACCCGCTGGAAAACAAACTGGGCTTAAGACGCGCTGATGGATGTTAATGGCTTCTACAAACACTTAAAAAATGAGGTTTAACATGAGAGGTAGAACTGTTTCCTAATAGAGCCTCAATGGTTGGTGAAAATCAGCGAGTTTCCAAAGAGCTAAACCATTAGCACCACTTTTTTGTGTCCAAAAATTGACTTGTTTCTTCTTCTTCTTCAAAAAGCCCAGACAAAAAATGTGAATTATGGTCAGGCAAATTATCACAACAACTTAGCAGACAGCTGTGTATCACTACCAAGGAATATAAATCTAGCTAAAGCTAAAAACTTCTGTTAGCACAAAGTGTTTTAGCATCACAAAGGCTATTCTTAGCCACTTCTTTTTTTCCCTCCATGTTTCAACCCTAAAAATACAAAAAAAGAAAAAACAGAGAGAGAGCTCATTATAAGTTAATAATAAGGAAAGGGAAGTGAGCAACTGTGTGTTGCTGGCAAAACCTGTACGGTTAGTCAAAGCTAGCAAAGCATGTTGGCAGTTAGTGTTTTCACATCACATCAGCTAGTTTCAGCTTCTTCTTTGTTCAGTTTCCACCACAAAAAAAGCGAAATAAAAGAGCTTATTATAAATAATGGCAAGGAAAAAGGTAGCATGCAACCATGCTGCTAGCAAACACTCATCAGCTAAAGCAAGTGAAATGTTAGCATTCTCTGTTTTCCCATCTCAAATTTCTTGTGTGGTTTTAGGCTATAACTAGCACATCCAACTAACTAACTAACTAACTAACTAACTAACTAACTAACAGGATATTACTAGCGTATCTAAATAGATAAATAAACAAACAAGCAAGCTAGCAAGTTATAACTAGCAGAACTGGCTAAAAAGAACCCTTATATTTCATTCGTTTAAAGAAATATCAGGCAGGACCGTGTTGCTCCTAAAATCTACTTTTTCAAAGCTAGCACAATGTTAGCATTCAACACACATTTCATTCCTGCTTTTGTATTCAAATTTTTAACAATAAAAGTCCTCAAATTAATAAAGTTGAATGGAAAATAAGTGTTTAATTCACTGATGTAGCTTCTAGCTAACATGCTAAGCTTTCTTTGAGATCTGCGCACTCCGCAACAAGTCATAAGATTAGTAATATCGTAACAATACATGACAGTAAAATACAGCTGTTTGTGGTTGTTAGCATTACTTTTAATCACACTTCTGTTGAAGGGTGCTGGTGTTATGCAAGAAAGTAAGCCTGAGCGGAGAAACTGGTGTTACAACTTCTTCGGAGGCACATGTCTGGCACACAAACACCTTTTCAAATATTTGTTTATCTCAGAGTTCCCTGACGGACAAATTGGTGTTGAGTACCATTTAAAGATGTCATCTGCCAAACTAGATTTTGGTTTTATTGCTGGCAGGGCAAACAAGCCCAGGAAAGCAGCCAAATGTGTAAGGCTTATGTCACCGAGCAATAACAACAACTGTGATACAGTTCAGAGTGATCCGAACAAGACAATCAGAGCATCTGAGCTGTCACTCAGGGTGACAGAAACAGGAATGGAAATTACTGTAGGTGGTTCCACGCTGTGTTCCACTTGATGACACGCTGTACTGTTTTAGAACACGAGGAGAAACTCAGTGTAAGGAAAACAACACTTAAAGCAAACGTCTTCCCTCGGGCCCTTGCTCTGAAGTGTGTTGTAACTGTTTGGCCCACTTTTTAAAATCATTTCTCCAAACTGTAACCGTCAGAGACGGCTCAAAATAAAGCTCTGGAAGCTTCTGAAGTTAATTCAGATCACGTCATGTAAAAATCTAAAAAAAAAAAAACCAAACAAACAAGCAAATAAAGTTGAATATTTTAAAGCTCCAGTAAGGAACTTTCAGTTTGTTTTAATTTTGATGCCCCCTGAAGAAAAAAAGTGGTTCCTCATGTCTCTTTTTCTGATTTTGTCCCGTAAATGTAAAATTCTCTCTATTATTATTATTTTTTAACTGTTTTGGTTGGTGACTTTCAATAACTTTTAGTTATTTTGTTTTGAATTCTTGACGCCCATTGTCTGCATTTGCCATATCTGAAATGCTAATTTGGTGGTTTTCAGTGAAGAGTCGTTAGAATAAAAAGCATCGTTCGACTGGGTGGCACTTTAAATGTACTTAAGGTGTTGGTAGTTTCTTCCTAAAGAACAATTTCTCCCTCTGAACTCCTGAGTCAGTTTCATTGAAATTCTGTTTGAGCCTTAAAGAGGAAAAGATCCACCAACTATTCACAAAAAATTCAAATTAAAGCTGCAAGTGGGGATAAGCTGCCCATCGCCCACTTGCCTACGTCGAGAGTAGAACAGTAATTTTTAATCACAGAGTAAAAACACATGACTTCCTGTTGACAGTAGGGGGAGCTGTTGTTTAAGGTGAAACAAAGCAATTAGATGCAATCAGGATGTGACACTGCACATGTGTGTCCATTTTGGTCCAGATCCAATATTGTATGTAACGTGTATAAAGATGTTCATTTTTCTGAAAAAATCGCCAACTTTGGCGACCTCCCTTGGCCACGCCCACTGGGTTACAAAACATCCTTTGTTAACTTTTAATCATCAACGTGTGTGTTGTACTAGTTCGTTCAAATGCATACCCTATTAATCATCAATGCGATGTTTTAGTCCAGCTTCTGCACTTCCTGTTCAGAATTCATCAGGGTTGTAAGTGAGTTTTTTTTTAAGGTCTCAGGATGATATTTATGCACACCGAAAATCAGACCTGCAGCTCAAGGTAGGCCAAGGGGCTGCAGTTTTAAGTCACTAGGGGGCGCTGTGGAGCACTTATCAGCATGACAACAACAACAACTGTATATGAGTGCTATTAAGATTTGCATTTTGCTGAAAAAAAACGTCAAATTTTGCAAAAATTTGTTTTATTACTTTTAATCGTCAATAAAGTAAAAATCCTCAATATGTCCAGTATACACAAAATTAATTCAAGATGATCGGAAAAAACTCGTAAACAAGTTCAATTAAATATGTACCCTAAAAACCACAAAAATCTGATGTTTAAGCCCAATGTCCGAAGTTCCTGTTTGGAATTCAACATGGTCGTAATAGACTTTTTTGTAGGTCTTGGCAGGATAGATATGCACACCAAATGTATCGCTTGTAGCTGAAAGTAGCCTGGGGGAATGCACTTTAAACTTGCTAGGGGGCGCCGTGGATCACGAATTTTCAGGAAAACACTGGATTCACAAATTTTTCGCCATGACAGAATTTTGTGGCTAGATGCGTTCACGTTTAAGTTAAGATGAATGCACACAGTTTGGGGTTAAAGTGGCATAAGAAAGAAAGAAAGAAAGAAAGAAAGAAAGAAAGAAAGAAAGAAAGAAAGAAAGAAAGAAAAAGAAAATAATCTTAAGGGTTTCAGGAGGGCCTTTGCCCCCTTCTCGGGCTTGGGCCCTAAAAAATGAGAGTAAAGAATGAATTTGGTATCGTAAAACCTTACTCTTCCATACCTACTTCATCCTCTCTTTGAGGTCAGGTTAGGATAGAAACTACTGCACTGAAAGACATTAAGTGGTGCTGCTGCTATAGTATAGCTCAATTTATACCTCTTACAGCTATAAATGCCTCCTCATGCTGATGCATTCTTAAAAAGCAATCACAAAATACTAAAAAAAGAGGAAATTCAGTCAGAGAGAACTTTTTTTTTACTGCAAAATGCAGCAAATTTATTGGGATGAATTTGCTGCATTTTGCTGAGAGCAGGGTTTAGGCATGTAATTGAGTGTCTAACAGGCTCTTTTACTTAAATAAAAGATGTGAATCCTCCTTCCGCTCCTGTACAAAACGTTCCAACTTGATGTACTCTCCTCTGAGAGACGGAGGGAGCATGAAAAATGAAACGGGAAGTTTGTTTCACTGCGGTGAAGAAAGGAGCGAGCAGAATTAGATCACATAGATGCGTTTAATAGTAGACAGACGGATCAGAGCACAATATTAATGGACATCACAAACGCGGCACGGCTGCAGAACGGCACTGGTGAGGGAGGTATTGGGATACCAGATTCAGGCACAAACAGAATATACATGAGTGGGTTGGTTTAAAACAAAGCTGACTTGAGATGCGCGGCACGAAGCCTCGCTCCCTCTCACTGCCTCTTTATTCCTCCCTTCTCTCCTCCTCCTCTTCCTCCTCTTCCTCCTCTTCCCTGCCCTGACTCGATTCACGTCTGCTGTGCAACAACCACTGGATGAGCAATAAATAATACATCCTCTGCTAAAAGCATCTAAACAATGGTACAAGCAGGCTAAAGATGGGTGACGAGACGATAATAGAGGGGTTAGGAAAGTGGAGGAGCAGAACACACAGGAAGGACTGATTCCATCCTTAAAAAAAGGGCTAGAAGATACAGAAGTGCCCTTTTTTTTTTTTCCTTTTTTTTCTTTTTTTTACGGCAACAGTTACTATAAATAGCAGCATTACATTCTACCCTCTCTCATCTCTGACATGCGCCGTGCGAGGGGAAAGATGAGGGAGGACGTCTACCTCCTCTCAGTTTTTTCTCTCAATGAGCGCCAGTGAAAAAAAGGAGAGAGAGAGAGAGAGAAAGAGAGAGAGGGGAGAAAAAAATGAATGGGGCAACGCTGAAATGACAGAGGAGAGCGCCATGCCTGCCTGCTCGGCCAAATGCTCTTCTACTACACAGAGAGAGAGAGAGAGAGAGAGAGAGAGAGATAAATGAAGAATGGAAATAGGCTTACATAACTCTCTTAATGACTCTACATGCTTTTGAACATGGAGCCATTACTATCTGGACACATTAAAAAATTACCAGTTGATGAGAACATTGTGTTCGGTACATCTGTGTGTGCAGCAGCGTGCTGGCTTTCTGTGTAATGCGTGATCCTGCTCGTTAAGAGACTGGCTCCTTGACTTCATATGATAGAAAATGTAATACCTGAAACAGGAAGTTAGCCAAAGACCTTAAAAGTCGGGCAGGGACGATTGGCTGTTCTCCTAGGGGTGTGAGGAGACATCGATCAGGATCGATTTATCCATCATTTGAGCAATGATTCAGTCAAATAAACTGAAAGTTTCAACATCGATACTTATCGCCATTTTTACCTTCCGCTTTTATTTTGAAAGTCCCTCAATTCAATATCACGATATATTGAGCCATTTACCTCGATGACGATAAATGGATGATAACTATCAATCAATCAATCAAACAAACTTTATTTATAGACCACTTTTCGTACGTAAAATGGTAACATAACGTGCTTAACAAACAGAAAAATAATAAAACAAGACGCCCCCCCCCCCCCCCCCCCCCCCAAACCCACAGATCAACACAAAACCCTCCACCCTTGGTGCATTTAAAGTACACAACAAAATTAAAATGTGTGCTGACGAACTGATGAAACGCTATCCAAGGAAACACTGAAGGTAGAATGAGATGTAAAAACTTCGGATAAGAAAATAAATTAACCGAATTAAAAGACATAAATAGGAAATTGAAATACTACAGAGATACTAAATAATAACCACTCCATACTACTCCACTGTCCCTGTGCAAAAAATAAAAAATAAAAAAAAATTTGGCCATTACATGGGTTTGTGGCAGTTATATTATATAATACTACATATCTATGACTGAATACATATAAAAGTATAAAATAACTTAAGTTTGCTGCAAACACAAAGTATTAAAAATGAAGTCTCTTATAAACAAATTCTAAATATGGATCTCCTCATCCGACTCGATGGGGTGGAGTCGCGTTTCTGACGTAGTCCTCTTAAAGGGACACAAATAAATGGTAAATGGACCAGAACTTATAAAGCGCTTTTCTAGTCTTACCGACCACTCAAAGTGCTTTACACTGCTAGCCTCATCCACCCAATCACACCACATTCACACATTGATGGCAGAAGCCATCAGCTATATCTAATACATTCACCGAACAACAGTGGGAGCAACTTGGGGTTCAGTGTCTTGCTCAAGGACATTCCGGCATGTGACTGCGGGAGCTGGAATCGAACTCACAACCTCCAGATAGTGGGGCGACAACTCTACCACTGATCCACAGCCACACACAACCAGTAGACCAAGATATTGAAGAAAAAAATGAGGGTTGTTAAGAGTGAAAAAACTTTTCTTGTCAAGTTTCTTGAAACAAGAAAAAAGTCATAACATAAAAAAAACAAATCCAGTCAGTTTTTATTATCTTACAGGGAGATTTTTTAAAAACTTTTATAAGCTATTTAGCTGTCATTTTTGCCTTTTTGGACTTGTCATCTAAATGTGGCTCATGTAACATAAAGAGTTGCTTAGCTTCTTTTTTTGCGATGTGAATAAATCCTTTGAGACGTGAGAGGATGAACTTTTAATACAATACAATATTGGCCGACACGTCTCCATATTTTGCTGTAAATTCACACCCATGGCAAAGAACCCGCCAATGCATGGTTCAGGCCGAGCTAACGTGTGAAGCTAAGTGCCGTTTTTTTTTCTCTCTGCTAACTCTGCAGAGCCAGAGTTTCACAGGCCGAGCCGGTTCAAAGTGAAACCAGCAGTGGGTCCATAATCAAAAGTGAAGTTTGCTCTGTGTGGGCGCTCAGGCTTGTAGTGATCTCTTTCTCTTTGGCCGACTCTCAAAGTGGAGCAGAATGAATTGTTTGTGAACAGAATCAACTGTATGACCCAGAAACAAAGCCTGAGGACAGAGGCGGGGGTAAGCTGGGCCAGATGACTGGGGAGATTAGAGCAACTCCGCACACAGCTATGAGACCTCTGCTCTTTTTTTTTTCTTTATACAGTCAGCTTCCAGGGTGTTAGCAGAAAGGAGCTAATCACAATCCGCTAATAGGCGTGAACACGAGACAGGAAGGACGTAGGTGCATCCATTTTCCCAAAAAGCTAAACCAAGCGTGCCAAAAGGAGCTCTCAGGAATCTGAAGAGGTGGTCTGGCACTGAAACTGGAAGGATCTGAGAAAAAAAAAACAAAAAAAATGACATTTCAGTCATGCACGCAGCTGCTTCTCTTTTTATATGCTAACAGTGGCTCGGAGCCAAATCACAAATCAGTCCCAATACTGAAAATAACCGAGCAGCGCACATATTTCTCACAGAGCTGGTCAGCTTCCTCCATCTGTCTTCCCTCTCCGGTCAGGTCGCAGCATTTATCACGCTTCTGCACGCGTCCGCAATTACTCACAGACCCCTGCACGCGAAAAATTGCAAAAAAGAAATCTGCATGCATCCCTGAGAAAGTCACACATCAGTTCAAATCTGCGGCGTGTTGATTGAGTCATTCTGCACCCCTAATGTGAAAAATGTGAGGAGAAGAGCGTGTCTGGTCAACTGTGTCCCCCCGAGGAAACCTGGAGAGGCCGTCTCCATCAGCAGGACACAGAGGACACAGTGGGATCACTGTTCAACGCTTACGGAAGTACTAATTAGAATATCTTTGAAGGGCAGACAGAGAGAAGAGCCTGCGGTAGAAGACTTTTTGGACAGGAGCCCGTAGGAAGAGCTCGCTGCTCAGACAGATTAAATTCAAGAGGAAGAGACGATGTGCAGAGACAATCTTTTCCTTCCTCTTTTCCTTTTTAAAGCTCTGACTAAAAGTCGCCTGTGGCCGAGTTAACAGCTTCTCTCCTCGAAAAAAAAAAAAATCGAAGCTTCACCGTGTTTTTTTTTTTTTTTTGAATCTCAATATGGCTCTCACAGCTGTGATCAGATATTTGTGAAGAAAAACGACAGGAGTGAGAAACGCTGGCACCAAATAGCTGCTAAGATTTGCAGTCTTGTTTTCATTGTTCGCTAAAGAGTTGCGGCAATTTCTGAAGATCAAACAGGAAAGTGGAAAACAGACGTTCTGGTCTTCCTCATGGATAACACGAAATAAATGTGACCGATGTGTTTCCAGTTAAACACTGGATCACCTTCAAAATAACCCTCCTTGTCTACAAATCCCTCCACAGCCTGGCCACCCCCACCTATCAAACCTCCTCTGTCCATACATGGACATCGTTTCCTATGTTCCTCTGAAGCCCTGCTCCTCTCGGTTCCCCCCTCCAGGCTCAGCACTGTGGGTGACAGGGCCTTTAGCGTAGCTGGCCCCAAACTTTGGAATGCCCTACCTCAGGAACTACGTCAGTGCCCAACCCTTACTGTTTTTAAAACCAAACTAAAGAGTCATCTTTTTAAACAGGCCTTCCCTGATTTATCTTAGCTTAACTTACTATACCTTGTATTTTACTGGATCTATTTTACCATGTTATATTTCTGTATATTAATGTGTGTGTATATGTGTATATGTATGTATGTATGTATGTATGTATGTATGTATGTATGTATGTATGTATGTATGTATGTATGTATGTATCTGTATATATGTGTATGTATGTATGTATGTATGTTTATGTATATATGTATGTATGTATGTTTATGTATATATGTGTGTGTATGTATGTTTATGTATATATGTGTGTATATGTATGTATGTGTATATATATGTATATGTATGTATGTGTGTGTATATATATATAAATATATATATATATATATACAAAATGTGTGTATGTATATGTGTACATGCATATGTGTATGCATGTATGTGTATGTATATGTGTGTGTGTATGTATGTGTATATATATGTATATATATATATATATGTGTGTGTATATATATATATATATATATATATATATATATATATATATATATATATATATATATATATATATATATATATATATTTATTTATATATATATATAAATATATATATATTTATATATGTATATATGTATGTATATATATGTATATATATATGTATATATGTATGTATATATATGTGTATATATATATATATATAAATAAAATAAAAAAAAATATATATATATATATATATATATAAATATATATAAAATGTGTGTATGTATATGTGTACATGCATATGTGTATGCATGTATGTGTATATGCGTTCATGCATATGTGTATGTATGTATATTTGTATATTTTTTTATTTCATTTTCTTATTCTGCCGCTCTATTTCTTGCTATTTTTATGAACCCCTGAACTGTTTCTTATCTGTGTAAAGTGACCTTAGGTGACCTGAAAGGTGCTTATAAATAAAATCTATTATTATTATTTTAACATTATGTATACTCGAAATCTGATGATGTTGATTAAAAAAGTTTAAAAAAAAGACTAAAAATTAAATATATATATTTGCCCAGGTTTTTCTATTGTCTGAATGATTTTTCTCTATTTTCCCATCTCAATCAACTGTTTACTACTTTCTTCTATTGGCTTATGAGCAGCTTTAGAGGAGCAATCACCAGCTAATTGCAGCGCTCAACAGCAGCCCGAGCGTTCGAGTGAAGCTGAAAACAAAGAGTCGCAGTAAACAACTTAATATTCCGCCCTGATCAGAGTGAACAGCTGTGGAGAGGGAGCGCTCCCTGCTTTGTTAGAACTCCTTTCAAACATACGTGCGGCCGTCTTCACTTCACTTAAGAGCTAATCTGAAGCGTCAGACGGAGAGCGTTGCTGCTTCAAGAGGAAAGAGAGAGAGCGCACGGTTATGTAAGCTAAGCAGGTATTCCACTTCGAGCTGCTCGTGCTTTAAGAGTTTGTGTTTCAAAACGTGAAGTAAGTGGGGCACTGGCCTGTTACCCTGAAGGACCCGTGAGTCATTGGTAGGACTGCGGTTTCAGGCATTTCCTGTGTGAGGAAACGCTCGCCAAAAAAAAAAACATTCAGCGGATCAACTCTGCGTTCATTAATAGTGTAATTGTAATAAATGGGTTGCTGAACAACTATTCTGTAATGAGCTTAAAGTTCAACAACCCCCAGGTAAAAACAAAGCTGATTTTAAGGGCTTCAGCTAATAGCTACTGTTCAAGGATGATATATTCAGACTGTTACAGGTCTGTCAGAGATATATCTGTCAGAATAAATGGGTCTGATTTACTGCAATGAAAACTAAATTAAAAAAAATGTTTGTCTATCAAATTCAAGTCTTGGAACAAGTTATTCGGTCAGCTACACTCCCGACAAGGCTCTTAATCTACCCTGACATCCTATCAGAAGTTAACAGTACTCAAACTTCACAGCCTGCCCTCTCCAACCCCAGGGCTACATCAGCTGTGATTGGTTGGTCCGGTGTCAAGCAGGCACAGATGGGCTCCGCTTTGAACATTTCTCAGCTGTAGAGAGAAAGGGAGGCTGAAAAAAAAAAGTACGCAGGAAGAAGGGAGAGAGGATGAAAAGGAAAAGTTGTAGGAAAGGAAAGAAAGAGAGACAAAATAAGTCAGAGAGGCAGAACCAGGAAGAGGGAAAAAAAAGGGTGAAATGAACCACTTTAGGGCACAAACACATGTGAGCTAAATATAACTGCTGTTCACTTTGGATTGTAGCAAAGCACGCATCTCAGGCACAAACCTGTGAACGTTTCCTGCTTCAAAAGGCAGACAGTAGAAAGGGATGACAAAAATAGACTGTCTTAATTTAGAGCTGAGTAACTGCTATAAATATTTGATAAGCGGCACAAACTTCCCAATGTGGCAACCACTGGAGGACAGCTGAACAGTTAAGGGATTTATTGGATCCACACAGTTGGATGGTTTGTGTTAAGTCTTTAAACATCACGTGAAGCTTAAGAACCAATTTTGCCTAAAATAAAACAAAAAAAGTCCCTCTTTAATTACTGAAGTATTACTCATATTATTTGCCTACTCGGATCAAACCAATAAGATGGTTTGACCCAAAATGCCCCTTAAAATACATTAAAATACTGTCTGTCAAATTTTATATAGTAAATGTGCATATTTATGTGTATAAGTAAGGTGACCCATACTGACTTTATGCCATAGAATAGAGACCTTAAAAAGGGGTTTAGTGCTGCTTTTTTTTTTTTTTTTTTTTTTTTTTTTTTTTCTTGGAGGCTTTGTACTGTCCCTCTGGTACCACCATACTAGCTTTGCATGATTTACATATGCAAGAAATCTTTCATATGTATTATTTTCCTCACACTGGTGTTAAAAAAACCCTTATTACAGCCTCTGTCTCTTTAAAGCTCCATTTCCACCAGGTGGTTCAGTATGGATCAGTACAGTTTGGTACAGGTAGGATCAGTGCAGCCTGATTCTGTTTGCGTTTCCACAGACAACCGCTCCCTTCTTGGTAGGAGGGGTTCACACAAAAGCATTTTCTAAATCTGAAGAGATTTTTGATCTGATAAAGAGCCAAACACATGAAGATCAAGAATCAGGCACTGAACAGTTTTGTGTACTGTGTGTGGTGTGCTCCGATAATCTCAATACAGATCACCACACACATAATGATTCTGTCCCACCACTGATCTAGAATCTAGTCCTCCAAGACAAAAGTCTAACGTGACCAAAGGTGATTGAACAAAAACGTAGAAGAAGAATCATAGCAACAATCAGTAACCACAAAACACAACATGGAAGAGGACATAGAAGAGGGAATCATGGTGATCTTGGGACTATTTTCAACAGAGATTTTCCTCACAAACTTTCTGTGTCAGCCATGCTTGTTTTTGTTTACATCTGCTTCCTCGTTCCTCAGTCAGCTCACCTCCTGATTGGCTACATTCCATTCCACATCACAATTCACAGAGTCATGACTTGGGAGTCATCGGCTTTCTCCAAACACATAAAATTTTTTGGTTGTAAACATTGAACAAGTTTAATATTAACGATTGCCGGCCCCCACCTGTTTCACACCCGATTATCAAGACAAATTCACTCTGAACACACCTCAGACCACAGGGTGATCTGATAGGATAATCTTATAAGACATACGATTATCAGGCGTTTGCCGTCCTTGATTGGGAAGGAGGAAAGATGGGACAAAAACAGATCGATAATCTTAATGTGTGTACCCCGCTTAAGCCGGATGCAACATATTAGCGTTACGCCATAACAGTGTGACCCAGTGTACCTCGCTAATAAATCACCATGGAACGCTTGTTCGTGACGCCATTTTCCAAACAAAAAGAAAGTTATCTTCACGAACTTGACTGGAGATTTAAACATGGTAAGGTTATGTGTTGTTCTTGATTACAGCTGTCACTTAGGAAGTGACGATTCTTTCATCTAATCAATGAATGGCAGAGTTTCTAGCTCCACCTTCTGGGGTCGGGATCAGTATGTCTGACACCCCAATAGAAGGGTATCAAAAAGTGGGATGGTACAGGGTGGTAATTTGGGGACCAGTCGCGATTTTAGTCAAAGGAAACGCCACAAAATGCGTGCTGTACCGAGACGAACCGAACCGAAGTCCTCTGGAGGCCTGTTGAGAGCAGAGCAAAGGGCAGACCTTGGTGTTTGAGGCCCGTCCTTCCAACATATCATGAACCAGTTAGGTGATCCTTCTGTGATGACATCATCATTTCAGCAAGTCTTGTGAAGATCCCATGAAGATGTTTTGAGCAGTTTATACGGACGAATTCAGGCATTTCTACTTCATATAAATATGTAATGATTTGAAAATCTCTCCATTGCTGCTGGTCCCAGAGGTCCCAGTTTGTGCTAGTGGACACACTTCCTACCTATGTTGGTGTCGTTTACGTAATAACAGCAAAATAACATTTCCACTCATAGTTTTATACATCATTTATTTTTTTTCTATAAAATATGCATCAGTATAACTCCACCTTTTCATCCCCATCATCCATTATGCTGCCTGAAGTCCTGCCGTCTTGTTCCTGTCCGCCTGTGACCTTTTGCAGCTCTCTGTGGACCTTCTTGCCCTTTCCGTGCTGCCTCTGCTGACTACCTGTACATAACTGTTTTGCTCAATGATGCAGTAAACTTTGCTTTTCAGTAAACTTTCAGTGAATGAGTCATGCAGTTCAGCGCTCTATCTGAGCCCTTTTAAATAACTTAGAATCTCAGTGTTGATATGGCATTCAAGACTCTCAATCAGCGATAATATGGGGACACATAAGTGCGTAAGACCTAATTGGTCCAGACTATCTTATTCGATGTTATACTTGGATTTTACATTTTTGAAATTTACTGAAGAAACTTAAAGCTCCTGTGATTGATAAATTCTATATGCTATAAATCTTTAATCATGAGCCTAGGCTTTTATTTGTTTCAATCATTAAATTCATCCTGGCTTTATTTGGGACATGCCTCAATACGTGACAGGCGGCATTATTTATGTGACACTTCACGTACTTATTTCTTTCTGTGTTTTGGTAAATGCTGGATCTCATTACTACAGGAACAGTTATAAGAGACCTATTCTTTCTCTTAATCCCCAGGATCCCAAGCAGTTTCTGGTTGTGTTTTGCTTCTGTCACATTTTTATTCTCTGTGGTCTCATTTTTCTCAGCAGAGTGAAGTCCTGCACCTCTATAGATTAAGGACAACCATAGCTGTAGACTAATGTAACTCAGTTGTCTTCGTGCAGTGTGACAATATTTAAAAGCTATAAATACAACACGTTTCCAGGTGGCACTTACATTCAAAGAATCTACAAATTTTGCTGTTTGTAATGTTTTTTCCTGACTGTGATCTCATTTTTCACTGCAGTATGAAGTCCTGCTCCTGCTCCTCTATGGGTTCAGGATAACTCAAGAATGTCTCCTGAGCAGTATAACATCATCAGAATGCAATAATTATGACAACATTATGACAATAACCAATGCCTTTTAGCCCATATCGGTATATTCAGTGATTCTTTTTAAAAGAAAAGTTGGTTTTGGTTGTGTGATGAAATATGAAGTTGATGAAATTCTCCCGAATTCTCTGGCCTGTTTAGACATGTTCCTAACATCACTATTGATACATTCAGGTATCTTCAAAAACTTGAGAATCTGATGATTACGCCAGTTTTTTACTTCAGTTTTTGGATTGGACAAACGGTTTGTGAATGCCAGTCATTTAAAAAATAAGTAGTATTTTTGATCCCGCTGGCAGGATTGGGATCCTGAGGGTTAAACTGCCAAAATAAATGGCACGCTGGTGCCAACAGTGAACACTGATGCTTGGTTCTTTCCAAAAATGTAACAGGTACAGAACCGCAACAATGACAATCAGATTTCATCAGAACTGCTTTGAGCTCATAAAACCTCTTTATATTGTTTCCCAACTAGTAGCTTTGTTATCAGGAGCTTCACAGTTAGACTAATTGAAGAATTCCAGTCCACAATAAACGGCTCTAAACTGCCTTTATTTTTTACACGCCATCTTGCTTAAACACTTCCAAGTAAGTCGATTAGAAAATCATCCTCCCAAGAGGTTTTGTTTCGCTTCTTTACAAATATTAAATCAGCATAAATTTTCAACATTTCCTCAAGGGAGTTATACAAACATACAAAACACAAGGCAGATAAATTGCAGGCTAAAAATAGATCCTGTCTGTTTTGCAACCTAAAAGGTATCATAAAACTCAGCTCAGCCGCCCTGCCTCATCATGACCAGCGTCTCCACCCGACACTGACTGCCTCCATCTGTGCCCACTCAGTGACACACAACCTGCCTCAGATCTGCAGCTTCAATCAGTCAGCAGAACAGAAGCCCAGAGAACTCCATGGTCATCAGGGAGCTGGAGCTGACACACCGCCAAGTCTCTGCACACAGCAGGGTGCCAAATGCTGCAGATTATTCACAAAAGGCACAAAGGTCGCTGTTAGCAAGAAAATGAGAGCCGCACAAAAGGCGGAAAGTGGTGTGCGATGGAGAACCGGTCGATAGACGATGGGAACATTCAGCTAAATTTATCTCGTCCTTTCAGTTTCATCGGCCTGATACTCATACTTTTGAGCAAGGTCGATGAAGCAACTGTGTACCACCTTGTTTGATGACACAGACAAGGACCCTGTCAGGTGTATTAATGTTGCAGTGCTTTATAAAAAAGTCTGACAAAGAGGTCGGGTCCTGCAGGTAATTTGCATAAAACAAAGACAACCTAAATCTGCACCTCTCACACCATAAAACCTTAATTCAACTGCATGTTCATCTCATTCCTTTCCCTGTTATCACTCAGCTTATGGTTCAAGTGGACTAAGATGTTGCATTTGCCTCCTGAGGCTACAGGTGACACTTTGATACAGTCGGAGCAGGTGGGATATGAATATTGAAACTAATACAAATCCCAACACCTCCTCCATTGGGCTGTGGTTATACAAGGTCCCATTAATACAAACCAACAATGTGGTTCTGCAGTGAAGATAAATAAGTAAAAATAACCTAAAACAAATGTAGTTTGTTAGCCAGCTGAACATTAGCGTGTTGTCTCCCTCGCCGGAACTAGTTACCCCTTAAAGAACTTATTAATATAGGCAAGAAATCTTGGTTATACATTCTGTCCGAGCTGTGACACACCTAACTGTAACTGCTCCAATCCCTCAAGCCTCTACTACCTTAATATAAACAAGCACAGATGACTGACTGCATCTCATAGCATTGCATGGTTTAGCAGTATTTTGTTCTTTATCAAATTAAGATAAAGCTGTAGATAGGCTGTGTGACACATATAACCACTCAACAGTAGCAATGTGTAACCAACAATGACATGTTGACATTAAGGAGGACCAATGCCTGATGGTGCCAGCTCTGTTAACACTAGCTACAATAAGCATAAACCCATGTATATGCTTGTTAACTACCTTGTGCTGAATTTTGAGTCTTTTCTTACCTTTGGACTGATCACATAGTTAGAATTTGACTTTCTGTGTTAACAAAAAGGAAACTTGTTATATAAGTGTATCCCCAGAGCTGTCCCAACCACCCCGTTAGTTGGTGCCAGTATTTCTGTTCTTCGTTTAATAACGGCTAACAGCAACGGAAAAGTTGCTCCAGAACAATGAAAATTTGATATGATGTGAAGAAGATGAGAGAAATCCATCCCAGTCTTATATCTGTGCACTAATTATTAAGCTAATGCTAGCAGTCTGTTGGCTTTGCTAGCAAAAGAGAGTTGAAATGGAAAACTGGAGAAACAGCTAGCATATTCCAGACTAGCAACTGGCCTCTTCATGTCCAGCTGCCAGATATGAAAGTTTTCATCACTCTGATTATAATGTAAGTACAACTCTTACAGTTATACTGGCTTGCGATTGGTTAAGTGCAAGAATTAGCTGCTATGACTCAGCAAAAAAAGAAAGTGGCAAAGGGTTATGCTAACTAGGGGTGTCCCGATACAACCTTTTCACTTCTGATACAATACCGATATTGCAGCACTGAGTATTGGCCGATACCAATATTGATCCGATACAATATCAGCATGAATGGTGTGATGTTCAACTCCATTTGTAAGTCTCCAAGGCTTGACAAAGTCTTGGGGGGAATGTTTAAACTTAAAATGTCTAAACTTCTCTAGAGCTGTGCCACCATTGGAAACTTATGCATGGCAAGTTTTGTGCTCAGCTCCAACGTCTTTTTTTGGACTTTACCAAAAATACTGCCACACCCTTTGCTACTTTGAAAGTCTTTAGTTGTCTTGACTGGTTTAGCCAAAATCGCTCAAAAGTAGAAATACTGATTTGAAATTGCTAATCGTCAATAGGACATATACAGTGTTTTTCTAAATACTGCTGTATTAGCTACTAATTTAAGGTAATGATGATGATTGATACTTGCTACACATTAGATACTCCATGGTCTTGATTTGTTGCCTTGGTTTATACTTCTCTGGCATTTCACTTATGCTGGGGTGAAAGTGTGAGTCCACTCCCACATATTCTAGTTTAACTAAGTGAGCCTACCGCAGCTGCTTACGAGCAAAGTGTCCGTTGGCTTTATCCAGCTGAGCGCCACAAATCCATCGGCTCTACTTTTCATTTGGATTCTTTTCTCTCAGGCTGACAGTCGGACTCGATGATGCAAGCCAAGCCAGCTAAAGATCTCAGGCCAGAGACAGATCAAATAGAATTGTAATGAATACACTCCTGACATTTTTTAAGAGCTGTTTTCACCTGGAATATGGTAGAAATTGCAATTACGGTCGTCTTTTGAGTCTTCTGTATCTGATGCTGACATCTCTGTGCTTGGTCTCACACTTTTCTATTTTTATTTTCTGCTTAGTTCTCATTCTACATTCCAAGCGGCAGCACTTTACCGATATACATCAGAGACAGCTATAGGTCCACCCAAGGGACGATTACACAACACCACTCTCCTCTGACAGTTGCCTCACCTTCCGCCATCTTAATCCCACATCCCGCTGAGTGAGATCGGGAAGAAGATGCTCCCTCACCTTTGCAACTCCTGATCATCTTGACAAAAGATGTAATCCTGTTCCACCTACTCACATAAACAAGCTTATTCTACTAATTCTATTCCCGGGCTAGATCCCAGGGAGGGATTTGAATGGAGGCTTTTCTGAATGGGTGCACAAGCAGGCCGAGTAGGGCAGGACACATCAAGGAGGCTTGATGCACGGTGGAAAAGAAAGGGGGAGTGAAATGAACAGCCTCTGCCACGGGGGTAAACACTGCTGTGGTCCGACGTGGGGTCCACAGTTCTCTGCAATATTCTGTCCTGGGGTTTGTACCCTTTTTATAGCCAGCCTAATATGTCATAAAAGTGGCATTTAATTTCATTCAGACGGACAATAACTCTGCGAGCTGGTGACCCAGTGGTTTAGACGCCATACACACACAACTGTCTTGTCGGATTTCCCAGGGTTGATTTCTTGGTCACATCTCTTTGCCTCTATGTGGTGAACTGTCCATCCAAAACCTGTTTTATACATGAACTCTGTGCAATTTCAAGACAACCAGATCCCAGAACTTCTCTTTGCAGGTGTCCAACACTGTAAGAAATTATTTGCGTGACAGGTTTCCTGGGTGGAGCATGAAGGATTTAGAGATGGTGAACATTTCGGGGTAGTATCAAGACCGGGCAATTCAACCAAAATCCCTAATCGAGTGTCACAGCAAAATATTAGTTGATTATTCAAATAATTCCACCCTGATGGAATAAGAAGAGAGGGAAAAAGGGAAATAGCACTTCTATCACCCTGCTAATCTCTCACCCCAAATGTTCTGGATTATGACTTTCTGCATGCAGAGAGGGACTTTGGACAATTGGCAGGCAAGGAAAAATCCTTTCATGGCCCAAACCAACTGGACCATTCAGGTTTTTGTGCCCTTAAGTGTGGCCTACTCAGGGCCGAACATCTTATCAAACACTTTTTTATAAATTGCAGCTCCATTCGTAGTGGTATGCCGCGATAGATGCCGACCGCATGGTGAAATACAACTGCCAGGTCAGGTTTGACGGTTCATCGGATGCAAAAAACAGCACAAGACTTATTTCACCTTTGAAGCAACTCTGGAAAGTTATCACAGCAGGAATAATTTTCACCCTCCTGTCCTGGCATTTTCAAAGCAAACAGAAGAATTACCATAATGCGACACTATTCATGCAGTCAGGTAATCTGCTTGCATTGCGTTCCCGCCGAGTGCTTTGACAGATGACTTTGGATTTTGGAGTGAAAGAAATTAAGCTGGGCTCCACTTTCATGACCCTGCTGTGCAAATGAGGTGTTTCTCACTGAAAATTATGAAGAAGCTACTTTTCTAACCCATTACTTACATCCTGTATGGTTGTTTGCACCCGTCAGAGTTGGTCAAACACTTCTGAAATCCCCCTTCCAAACCCCTATGAACATTTCAACAACATCTGAAAGCACTTTGTAAACCAACCAGTTTGGTTACTACCACTACTAAAGTCGCTCTGCACTGCCCCCTTAGGCCCAGAGTTTGTTATCCCTTTTTATACCACCAACCAGTTCTCTTCTAGTGTCATCTGACCTTCAGTCATGGTGGTTAGGGCTAAATAAAAGATCAGTCATTCCTTTGCTGTTACGAGGAAGCAGTAATTGAGACACATTTTTAAGCCGTGCTGAGGACTTGAGGCAGAATGATCTAAAGATTTGTCATCAAGAGACTTCATCAAAAACGGCTGTTTCTAATTAGAAATACTACAGTGAGATAAATCTGTTTGTACTCACAATAAGTTAGGGATACCGTGAGGTCCTCAGTGGATTTAAGACATTTTTTTGAGATTTTAAGCGAATTTTAGACATTTTAAAGGCAGGGTTGGTAGTCATGGAAAACTAGCATGAATTTGAATGTAGCATCTCCTCAGGACTCAGTTTAGCCCCTAACCCTCACACACTTGGAGCTCCTCCAAAACAACACCCCTGCTCACATGCACGAGTATCGCCGATTTGCGATCATATGATGGTGACTGATTTAAAACTACAGACTCAAACTGGTCCTCAGCACATTGTTTTTGTTTGCACATTACCAGTAATAGGGGTATAGGTAATAGTTCTGCCATTCTCTAGCGTACCTGGATCCCTCTTGGTTATGCACATTGAATCAGGGCTAGTGCACACCGGGGAAATGTATGTGCAGAATGAAAGGACGTGATTTGATTGGTTTAACAAATTGGATCCTAATCGCTAGGATTGGTTGGTGTTTTCTCAGGTTTTCTCAGGGACATAAAGAAAATTTCAACCAGTACAAAAAAAGTGTATCTAAATCTGATTACCAACCCTGACTTTAAGGCGTTAAATTCATATGGATTTGGATTTGGATTTTAGATGCTTTAAGACTTTTCGAAACCCCTGCAGACAGCATGACCACACCTGCATAAGATAAACCCAAGACACATCACAGCATAAGAAAAAAAGGAAATACTTCCAATTGTTGGTCTGAGGTGCTCGTGATGTACCTATTTTCAAGAATCTTGGAAGACAGAAGTGTGTCAAGAAAGCCTCATCTTTACCGGTATGAATGAGTATTTACCAGCAAAAAGCCAGGACATGCATTAAGATAACAATTAAAAACCAAGATGCAGTTTAAAGAGATTTGGTTGGATTTAAACCATCAGGATTGAAGTAAAGCTTTGCTGAGTTTGAGCTTTGCATCTTGAATTTTTCAAGCCCCTCTGAGTGAAAGTGCCTTCCAAAATGAAGCTCAAATGCAGTGCGGCAAAACTCCAAAGTGCTACTTTCTCTTAGAGCTTATTGTCTTCTCATGTGTCATAAATTCTTAAATACTTGACCTATATTCTGTGTCTGGGAGCGGTTGGTGGAGCAGTGGAACAGAAAGACAGTGACTCTGCAGGGTTTGTTTCAATTTCCCTCCAGAGTCGCATCTCCAAAACGAGGAGCGATGGAGCTGCAGTGAGCTCTTCTGTCCGACCCGCAGGGACAGCTTTGCCTCTCGCACGGGGAAAATAAACAAAAGCAGTTTTAATTGGATTTAGGACTTTTTAGCTTACAGAGGCAAATTTAGAACGGTGATAATGTGTGACATGAAAACCCATTATTGGGCATAATCTGAGAGGAGGGGGAAAAGCAACAAAGGAGGATGATACTTGTAAGCTTACTTCTTGTAACAGTTCACGACATTCAAATGGTTTTCATACTTTTTCACTTTTTATCAGCTGATTTGTTTTTCAGTCTCAGGCTTCACTGCGTGGTTTTTTTTCCCCCTGCTTCTGCAAAATCCAATCTGACCTTGAATGTTGAGAAGAGCAGTTTTCTTTTTTTCTCCTTTTTTTGTAGTTTCTCTCCGTAATTCTGGCAGACACATTACTTAGAGCAGCTTCGGCGGACGGGGACGTGACTCATAACTCATGTCTCTCAGTGACACAAGTCGGTGAATCAAGAGCGAGCGCGCCGAGTCGTCTTATAGCTGCCTGAGCTGCTCAAATCACAAGTTATATATCAATGCTGAGTTTCTCATGCAGCAGAGATGAAACGGAAAAAAAAAAAAAAAGATTTTAGGGCCTCTGTGAGGAGATTTTGGCTGGTAATGAAACAGACCAGAGTTATAAATGATGCCTTTTTATTAGTTACATAAAAAAGAGATCATAAGTTATTCATAATACCTAAAACCATTGGCTGGGGTTGATGTTAGTCAAACTGATCAGCTAAAAACTACCAAAACAGCCTTTTTATACTGTTTTAAAGAGTCTGTGAGGACTATCTGTTTGAAGAGGATCACAGCGACACCTTTTGACTGAAATCATGCGCACACTGTTGTGATGACATGACTCTTAAGGCGTGCGTTTGTTTTGGAAATGAATGGAGATCAGATCTTCTTTTTAACACTACTTTTCTTTGTTCAAAACAAAATCAGTTCAAAACTTTTTATCAGATACAACGCAACAAGATAAGGTATTTATCAACAATTACGCAGTGCTGTTGTTTGACACGTGACAACAAGTAAACTTTGTCAGTTAGTTCTGTAGTTTAGTAGCTGGGTATTGAAGAGCCTCTCGCAGCCCTGTAGTCTGAGATGTATCGTAGGCTAACATGTAACATTAGCGAATCCTTATGTCCTGCTCATCAACCAATCAGAGCTAACCTAACCTCACTCTTTGTTTTATTGACTGACTCTCAAGTTTGGTCAGATCACTGCAGAATAACTTCTGAATGTGGGTCAGAATGAACATTATCACAAACAGATTAGCCTGTGTTTTAGCCTTTAGCTCGTGTTTTAGCCTTCTCCTGTTTAGCTTTCTTCTTCTTTTCTGTCCAGCTCCACCATCACTAAATGAATCACAGAAATTGTTTTCAGCAGAGTAAAACAGATTCCTTTTCTCACTACTAAATTTCATCACCTGGCGTGGTGTTGTCATAGAGACAACAACGTGCCATAAATCAATCCAGTCCTGTCCGACCCGATCGCGAAGCTAAGACAGCATTTAGAAATAATCTATATTGGTGCTGATAATCTCATTTTAAATTGTAGATTACAGTCAGGCAAATATCTAGAACTGGGACTTTTACATGAAGTTTTGCTAAATGAAGAGTTGTTCTCTCTGTTTTAAATTCTGTTTTAGTACAGGCAGTGCGGGTAGTTTTCATTTTGTGTTGATTTTTCAACCGCTTGAAGGAAATACAGTGTTTTCAAGGATTAAGACTGCATTTCCCATGAGCACCATCACCCATCAAAGATGTAGCCTAAGGCGAGGCATGCATTTCCCATAAAAGAAATGAGTGAATGCAGTAAAAAATATGATCAAGTTAACTGATGTGTTGCTATGTGAAATTTCTAAATGTGATGTAACACAAACAAAAGTTTGCTAACTCTGATTTCTTACGTTCGTTAGCTTACAGAAGAGAACCAGATTGACTGGTTATGCTAACAAGAAGAAGCAAGAAGAAAATATATTTCCTAGACCGACTCCAGCACCAGCCATGAGTACAAAAACATGATGCAAAGAGGAAATTATCAAAAGGAAAAGAAAACAACTCCTTCTACTTGCTAGCTTACTTATCACTTGTCAACAGAACCTTAAACATGGACAAATCCAGGTAGGTGCTAAATATCACGCCAATTTAGGCCTAAAAATTCAGTACAGAGAAATAGATTCATCAAAATCTTCCAATCCAGCTGCTGGTAATTTGGTTTGTTTTATACTGCTTGTGTTATGAAGAGGCATCAGTAAGAAAAAACACACTCCCCAAAGTGCCTGTATGTCATGCTATTCCATTAAAAATGCTGTTATGATTAGCTGCTACGTGACTAATTAAGCTAGTTAGCATTGTTGCTTACTCTGGCATCATTTACATCCCGTATTTTTCCCCATTCTGATCATAACCTGCTCTATCATTGTCAAATAAAGAAATTAGTGCACATTTTATAACTTTAACAGGATTTACACACTTTCTTTGGTGTGCTCTCGTTATAGTTTTGGGAGATGATAATGCTGTGAGCTAGCCGCACTATAAAAATGATGAAGTCTCATAATTATGGATTTTGATGGATCCAGAGAAGATACAAAAAATTTTATGTAACCATTTCATCTCGCAAGATGACACACTTTCAACATCCACCTGTTGTTGTTGCTGTTTTTTTAATTTACTGCTGGAAAAGACAATAAAAGAAATCAAGGGGGGGAAAAAAACACTGAAAAATGGAGAATCTGTTCAAGCTCTGAACGAAGTGAGCATCCCACACCCGCATCTAAATTCATTCCTTTTGTGAAGCGAATCTCAAGGGATGCATGAATGAAAGTTAACAGGCAGATATGACGGGAGGCTGGCGGTTGTTAGGGCTGCTGTTAAATCTCTCATTTTAGAAGTATTTAAAGCTTCCAGACAGCTGGCATCACATGTGTACACCTGTAGGTCAGCTGACAGTGACGTAAAGAGACGGCAACACGAGAGAACAACTTGTACAAGACAGTTTTGAGCTCAGAAAGAGCACAAATAGAGCTGGTCTTTTTCGTCTAAGTGAGGACTTGAGAGCTCCGGGGAAGCTCGCAAGGCTTCCAATTTTTCTTATCTCTCTGTGCTGTGATTTATAGCCTGGTGAGAGAAGAATGAGTGCTGCATTTAAAGCACATGTGTCAAACTCAAGGCCCGCGGGCCAAATATGGCCCGCCACGTAATTTTATGTGGCCCGTGAGAGCTTAAAAGGTTTGAGTGTTTAAAAATCAATAGGTCAAAAGCGTGCTTTGACCAAAAACTACATTTCCCACAATGCCTGTCGACTATGATACCCGCGATTTGACGGCTCACCGCCACTACACAGCAGTGTTTCTACATCAATGCCAACGAGTGGAATTGAGAAATAAATAATGATCCCAAAATGTCCAAGAAGAGAAAAGTTGATAAAGATGGAAGACTGTTTCAAGAAAGATGGGAAGGCCAATACAAGGAGAAAGACCGGTATGTCTTTTGTGTTACGAGGCGTTGTCTGTTGTCAAAGAGTACAATCTGCGGCGGCATTTTGACACCAAACACGGAGCTAAGTACGCTAAAGCTAGCCTTCAAGAAAAGCAACAAATTGCCCAAGAATTAAAAGGCAAACTGCGGTTGCAGCAGAGCGTGTTTTCGAAAGCCACAGCCCAAAATAAGGAGTATTACGTTTATTTCACATTACATTCGATTACATTTACTTACATTTATAAGTTACATCTGGCCCTTTGAGGACAGCCATTAGGCTGATGTGGCCCTCGGTGAAAATGAGTTTGACACCCCTGATTTAAAGTATTAGTCCCTCTTTTACAGACAAATCCTTGCACTGAAATCTGTAAGGGAGGAATTAATTTTTTGCAAAACAAGAGCCCGCCGTTTCACACGAGTCTATTTTTGGAGATCATGAGAAGTCATGCTGCAGAACCATAAAAAAAACAAAAAAAAAAAAAAAAACGTTTTGACGTGCAGCTTTTTCTCATGCCATCAATTCAAGAACTGCTAAATATTGACTTGGAAATACAACATGCCGCCCCCGGCAACAAAACTCCACTTAAATGAATCTCAGAGGAGGAGCAGGAGGTGTCACAAAGCAGGATCGTGCAGATAAGCTGTCCTGTTAAGGCTGCCAGAGATGCATAACCTGATCTCAGGTAGGTATGCAGGAGTGCCACATCCTCATACTCGTCATACCTGCAGGGGCAAACACCCACTGAACTAGACTGAGCTGTGACAGAGAGGTAGTGATGTGACACCCCTTTTTATTTTTTTTTACCTCCTTTGACATACCTCTCATTGGATTCTGGATCCACAAGATGCCTCCGATAAGATGAGGAGACTGGCCGAGCATCCCGATGTCACTGCCTGCCACTGTCACGTCCGGAGGGAGCCGCTTCACTGAGTGTTTTATTGACAATCACGCGGAAGCTTCTCGGTCCACATGCTGCTCCACCTGCTGCCTAAACCTGACCGGGCTTGTGGAACAGGATGAGCGCACAAACGGTGCACTCTGTTGCGCCACGAAACAGAACAATCATGTGAAATATCTGAAAAAAAAAAAAAAAAAAAAAAAAAAAAAAACTGCGCTTATTTCACATAAAAAATATTCCCTGGTGTAAATCTCAGCACCTTTAAACTGGAGTGTATTCCAGAGAGGACAGAGTGCACGGCACACCAGGGATGATTATGCAAAAGAAGTCGCAGACCTGTTAACCAGTCTCGTCTCCACGCGCAAACTCACGACCAGGCGCGCGCACCCCAACAACAAAAACACAGAAAGAGGCTCGCGCGTTAACACGAATCTTTATGGCTTGTGAGCATGTAGGCTACCGCTGTCATTTCAGTTATCAAGTGTCACAACAGGAGACGACCGGGACAGTGTAAACGTGATGCGGACAGAGCAGAGGCTGGAACATCACCCAATCACAGGCTCCCACAGCTGACCCGGCTGTGTCTGTGTTGAGCCATGAAACAACAAACACCTTACATCATGTAACTACACGCTCTGTTACCTACACACCACGAGACGTGGAGACGTGGAGGGAAACGCCACGGCGAACAGGTTAGAGAGGAGAAAAGAGAAGCGGCTTACCTTCGACAGCCATCGTGCTACTCCGCAGATTCGGGCATCACTCGCATAAGAGAGCAAGGGGGGATGTAAAAGAACAAACTCAACGCGCTCTCATGGTACCTTGTTTGGCGTGTTATCATCACTTTGCTGCGGGCAAGCCGGAGCGCACAGCTGCTGCCTCGCCTCAAAGGATCCTGGGAAGTGTAGGCTCAGCGCTTTCTGGTAAATGAAGGCGGGCGGCAAGTTTCATTAATTAGCAGGAACTAAAGAGCAGATCTCTCACTCCACATCTCTATCTTTGAAAAATTCTCGATAAACTCGATGAAAAGTTAAATTTTCAAACCAATCCACTTCCAGGTTAGTTTGTTGCCATAGACAATATTGAAAAGAAAGCCATATGAGCTCTTTTGGCTTGTAGCCAAAAGATTTAGAACTCCCTCTGCTGACTGGCAGCAGAATAGGTTATAAACCTCCCTAATGTAAGAGAGAAAGAGGCCAGGCTGTTCAATTAGATAACTTATCCGATTCATATAGTTTCTGTTATTATATTTACTGTATTGACACATAGGCTTGACAACCCTGATTGTAAGACAACCCCACGTATTCAAGACAAATCTTCAGAACCAGACTCTGATAACAATATATATATATATATATATATATATATATATATATATATATATATATATATATATATATATATTAACGCAACGCAATTCAAAACACAACTAATGTCATTGAGCATGAATGAACAAAAACAACAATGGAAAATGAGTGAACATTAAATACGCTCAGTCACTGATAACAACTGTCAGTTTCTTGTGTGCCCCTCATTCACGTCCGTCAGTGCTTGCATTCGTTGTGGCATAAATGTGATTAGTGTGTTTAATCCGGCCATTGGAATAGCTTCCCACTCATAGTGCAGTACGGAGATTGGCAACTGTTAATAGGAGTGGAATACGACGGCGTACACGGCGATCCAGATTGTCCCAAAGGTGTTCAATGGGATTTATATCCGGAGATAAGGTGGCCAGTCCATAACCTGCATGTTATTTACAGCAAGAATGCTTGGCTACCCTAGTTTTGGTCATTCCGGATCTCAGCATACCAATAGCCTGCTCCCTCATGTTTGCTGTTAAGCGTGGCGTCATGACCGTCTGTGACAGATTCCAATTTTCTTCTGTGTTTTTATAGCCTTGACCAGTTCAGCATTTTTCATGAGTAGAACTCACTGAAAGTGTCTTAACAGTGTCGTAGAGAACCACCCCTAAGAAAACAGGGACTGGTACCGTCCATCACGTCTCTGGATTGTTAAAGCTAAAAATGTTGCTCCACTGTTTCAAAACCCATGGGTGATTGTATATATATATATATATATAGATATATATATACACACACATATATATATATATATATATATATATATATATATATATATATATATATATATATGTATATATATGTATATATATGTATATATATACATATATATATATATATATATATATATATATATATATATATATATATATATATATATATAAATATATATATATATATATATATATATATATATATATATATATATATATATATATATATATATGCTGGGCAGCATATCAATATCCGACATCATCCGACTTTACTATTTTTTTCTGTTTATTCTTCCATGTGTTTTTTGGCTTGCAACTCCTCCAACAAATATTCACCGATTTTCACCGTTCAAGTTGTAAAAAATTTCCAGCATGTTCAGGAGAATCGTGTGTGTATGTTTCACATTTCTAACCTTTGTACTTTCCAAAATATTCATCACCTTACTCAAAACTTTTGGCCCATTAAAATGAATGGAGTTGATCGCCATGGAAATATAGAAGCTGATGATGTAATAAGGGGAAAAAGCAATGATGTCATAAGGGAAAGAGGGAAACCTGCTTATTTACATTCTTTTCTTTTACAGTTAGCATTCTTCAGGTGATCTTTCTGGAGGCTTCTTTCTGTCTTTGGACCTTACACTCCGTAATTCCATATATTTTGGCTGCCCGACAGTTGTCCGCTGTATTGAGCATCATCTTAAAATTAGCATCATAACTTCGCCTCGGTTGTTTGTTAACTTACCTGACTTTTGATCCACTTTGTTGTGGGCGATAACCACACCTCTCCATGTTTCATCTCCTATCACTCTGCTGTGATTGACAGATCACTGCCGCCACAGTGATCTGTCACTGGCGCCCTCTTCTGGTACAATCATGTAGCCACTCTAGACCACTATCAGAATGTGCCAATGGTGAGACCTTGACTATAAGAGGACCCTACTATTTAACATTATTTTCAAAGAAAAAAGCCTGTCAGGTTTGGGTTTTTTTTTCATCGTAACAGTTTTTTCTCTTTCTCTGTTGAAACCCTCCAGAGACCCGAGCTTTTGTCTGGTATGCATTTTTTTTATATCTCCTTGTTTTGTGGGATGATTAAGACCTAATAGTAGCCTATATAATAAATAAACTTTGTACAGGACGTTATTGGTTATTAGTGTTACCTCAGCTAATGCTGAAGCCTTTTTCAGATATTCCTGCCATCTTGTTTTTACTGAAACGGGTGTTATGTTGGGATATCACCGAAAGATGACGTGGACAAATTAAGTGTCACAGGTCTGAGAGGTAGGATTGTTATGCTCAAATATGAGTTCGCAGGGTCTCAGGAGGTCAAAGACGCACCTGTTTCAAGCGTTTAAAACCCATTTGTGACATCAGGGAGGAAGTACTCTGTCTCATCCTACGTAGAAAAATACCATAACAAGAAATGTTTTGCAAGCAATACCTTTTTAGTTTTGTTGAAAAGTAAAAGAAAAAAAAAGAACCCTAAAATATTTAAGTTTCAAAATAAAATTCACTTTTATTTTTTTGTAACAGACTAGATATTTGGGTTCAATACCAACAAATAAAGTGTCATTATTTCAACAACTAAAGTCTAAACTGTTGTACGAACTCTATCTAAACTCAAAGTGGTTTTTACCTTTATCCATATATTCTCCTTCTCTTACCTTTTGTCTCCACTCTTGTTTTCCATGATGGTAGGAATTCAGGACACTCCAACTTTGCAACTTACTGAGAACCCTTCACCAACTCGCTGTAAAATACTTACAGAAGGGCCAATGGTTTATCTGGACTGTTAAATCAGAGGAAACAGACCTCAGAGTGGAGGCCTCCTACCCACAGCCTTTTATCATATCAGTTCCCACTTTCTCTTCCCTGTTTCTAACTTTATCCACTGTCTTATCTCTGAGGAAAGGCATGACAGGAAATTGTCCTTAAAAACCCTTCAGCAAGAAAACTGCACAAAAGAATCAAAGTGATTTAATTAAAAGATGAATAAAATAAGAAAGCTCTCCCCATCGACCCAATGCTTAGTCCCCTCTACTTAAACTACTGCTGCTGATGACAGTAAAACAAAACCCGATCACACGCCAAACAATGTTCAGACTCTGTGAAAGACAGGACAATGAGGGATAAGACTCTAAATGAGAACGTCTGTAAGTCATAGAGGAGAATTTGGGTTTTTATGTGACATCACAGACTTCTCCCTGTGATTGCTGCACTCACAGCAAAAGGCAGTTTTTCCTGAATCAGTCCTGGCCTGGGTTTTCCGGGGCATCAAACAGTCACTAGAGCATGTTTATTATGGGGCTGTGGTGCCAGAGCAGCAAAGATGAGATAGAGGAGGGCAATTTTCCAATAAGAGTGCTGTAAATAAATAAGAACCAATGGCTATTATGTCTGTCCAACTGAGAAGTCCAACCAATGCATAACACAGGGGGTCAGTGTTATTATCTCAAGTAATAACCTGAAGGATGGATTGACTCCAGAGAAGTCAAATTGCGGCATTATGTTTGCGTATGACATCACACATTAATGCTGTTTCGCTACACTTGAGGAAAAACTGAAAAAGATGCAGCGTACTGCAAAGAAAAATGATGAAAAATCTCTGATGAACTCGGTCCTTGGAAAGTTTCGCAGAACTTGGCTGACCAGGCAATCCGTAACATGAAATAAGTGAGTATCATCTGCATAGAGAGAGGGGGGGGCTTATCTTTGTTATCTTGGTGATCCTCTCCCTGGCTATTTTTGATGATGTTTTCTTCACCATATAGACCCCTTTACAAGCTACATCATCATAAAGATGCGCACGTATTTTGGATGCAGAAGCGACATTTAGCTCCATTCATTCAGACGAGTTAGCAGTTTTTTAATACTTAATTCAAACTCTAAGCAGCATAAAATTGTCAGGTTGTTCAGTGGTCATTTGTAAAAAACGTAACTATACAATAAAGTTAACGTCTATCCAGTTTTGACCGTTACAGAGCAACCGGTGTTTTGGAGCTAAGAGTGACCGTGCTAACTGGTGACTCTCAGCCAAATGTGTCAGCAGTGGTCGGCTGAGAATCACCAGTTACCAGGGAAACACCAGTGATGTCTGCGGCTAAGTTATTAAATGTGTCTTCTTGAAAAACGATATCATAATAATAATAATAATAATAATAATACAAAATTTAAACTCAGTTAACCAGGTTTGACCACAAGTATATAATACTTACTGCTAATATGCTAAATCCAGTTATTACTACTTTGCTTATTTAAGCAAAAAGTTGGTTTCAGGCCAACACCATGGACTCAATATGGAGAGTAAATAATAAATGAACATATAAATTATGATTAACAGAAACAGATTTTATGATCACAGTAAAACTACATATATTATCAAAATATTAATCAGTCTGATCAGTAATCCTGAAATAGCACCGAGTGGCAGTTATGATTGTAAAATCCTCACTGGGGTACACACTGGATTTCTCCAGTAAAAACATCCGTCTACTGAATGTCTGTCCATTTCCCGATCTCTTACATCCACTCGCTGCTTTTTCATGAACCTTGGAGTCATTTACCATCCGTCAAAGTGACGATGTTATCTCAAAAATTGTGTATTTTTGGTGGTTAACTTCCTCATGGGGCTTGACAAACCATTATACTTTGTAGTGCTTCTGCATTCAAGTTGCGTGCGCATCCGCCGTGTTGAGAAACAAATAATCCCTCTGTAACTCTTTCTTTAAGCATTTCAAGGTATTTGTTTTGTGACTATTAGATCTATCTATTGAAATTCCAACCCGTGTTTCTGAGAGGTTAAGGAAATTTGGTCCACAGCACCATTCAAGCTCGTTCTTTAAGCAAATAATAATAACAAATAGCTTATCATTTTCAACAATCTGATATGGGATATCCAGCTTTTTCCTGACTACTCATAGTTCATTGGGACTGTTGGTTTTGCTCTTCCGGTTGAACGTTTTGTTTACGTCGCCATAGAGACCACAAAGCTGACAATGTTAGCCTAGCTGACATACTTTCTCTAATAACCGTCTTTAAAAAGCAAGAAAGTGACAAATTGAACAAAACTTGGAGGTGGAGTCATAGTGTGGATGTTTTTTTACACTGAGCCCTGTCTAGCATTAATGATTTCACGTGAGTTGTTTTGTGCTAGCTTGACGGCAGCAGCTACCAGAAGTTGATAACCGCAGGCGGAAGTCAACACCCATAGGCTTCTGAAGAAACAGGTGGATATCTTACCATTTTCACTTTGGTTAATATCTTTATGGGAACTAGGTGAAGGTATTTTGGGAGAGAGTTGAAGGTAAACAACTCTAATGAGTGAAGTAAATCCAAAGTAGGCTGCTAGCTAGGAGGCTAAGCTTTAATGTCTTGTGAGTTACGCGTGCTGCTGCTTCGTTTGTGACCACAGGGCAGGAAGGTAAAGCTGTAAAGCCTGTCTGCTCCTCGGCTGTCATCTTTGTTCATGTTCAAGTTCTCTGCTCTCTGTTGGCGCTAGCACACAACAGACACTCATTTTTAAAGTGTGTCTAGATGTGCATACCATAATTATCACCCCTTCAAACTGACAGCCACAATAAAGACTTGGAAATCCTCTTTGGTATGCTAATAGAATACTGTCAGCTTGTCACCCCCTGCTAACTGGTAAAAGTAAACGCTGTGATTACAGTGTTTTCATGCTCACTCACTGTTATTAGAGCACCAGACGTTTCTTCCTGCGTGTGAGGGATGTAAGTGGACATACTAATGAGATGTACCAAAGACAAAACCAAGAGATTTCTAATCCTGCCTTCAGTGCATGAAAATGAAAGTGGGAAACATGCTAATATATAGCATCTACAAGCTAGCTAGGTAACAGTGACGTCTTTGAACAGCGGCTAAAAGCGGATGAATGCACATGGAACTTATTTGTGATATCTGAAACGGCACAAGGAAGCTCTTTTGTTTATTTATTTATCTTTTTTTTTTTGCATACTTGTAGTGCGTGCAAAACAACTATCGAGTCACCCAGGCGTGGCTGTAACCTTTGAGGGTTTTCTCTGCCTTGTTCCTTGTTCTGTGGGAATTTAAAGCTTGTTTGGTTTTCTTTTCTGGCTTTGATTCCCCTAAGTTGGAAAGTACATGTTTGTGTGTGTGTTTTTGTGATAAGCATCACTATACTGCTTAAGATAACGAGTCTTTGTAAGAAGGAAATGATCTGAGGTCAAAAGTTTGTAAACACCAGGAAATAATATTTGGACTTTATGAACAAGTGGAACCCGTACAACGAGCAAATTTATGGTGCTTCATAAACGTTAAGACATATAATTTTAATTGTAAACATTTGTAGTAACCTCTTAATTAACTTTTTTTCAATTAAAGAAACTTAAATTCCCATTAAAAGGTAGCTTTATGATTAAAGGATGCCGAGGAAGCTAGTCTGAGATAACTCATGAGTAAATACAAGAACAACAAATGTAGTTCAACTCAGTTCATAACCCTTAATTTATCCTATCAGGACCTGTTTCAGGGTATTGTGCCCTCATGGAGTAGGCAAAAGGATGGAATCTTTTATTTTTAATTTTTTTTTTTGTACAAATCATAAAAAAAACTGTCTTTCATCAGGCCTTGTAGAAATTACATATATGGAATACTTATATTTAGGTTTTATGAAAACAAAAGGGTTTTCAGAAAGGTGATAAATGTAATCTTTAATGCCAGCTGGTTGACATTTAGCATGGTTTATTGTACAGACTGGAAGTACGTCAGGGAGGACGATGGAGGATAAGGTCAAAAAAAAAAAAAAAAAAAAAATTCAATTTCAAGAATGGTTGCTCTGTAACAGTCAGAACCCGTTTCTGGCAACCGACCGCAGAACAACCCGACATTTTTACATGTTCTACATGTTTTCTCAGTTGCTTTGGTACATTTCTTTAATCAGAATTAAAATTTTCGTAACTGTTCATTCAATCTCCACAACATTCAGTCATTTGGGCACATCATAATAGCCTTGTCGCATTCCTTTCAACAAATTACACATGCTTTTGGACATGCATCGATTGATTGAACACAATTCTCTGCTGTTTAATAATGATATCATTTAATTACGTCATGTCAGTCAAAATGTACTATACTTATGAATGTTGAATAGTCATTCAGTGCAGAGATTTCTCCAGATTCTCAGAATCTTTTGGAAATCCATAAATTCTTTGCAATTGTACGTTGACAAACATTGTTCTTAAACTGTTGGACTATTTGCTCATGCAGTTGTTCACAAAGTGGTGAACCTCGCCCCATCCATGCCTGTGAATGACTGCTCCTTTTAGACCCAATCATGACACTTACCTGTTTCCAATGAACCTGTTCACCTGTGGAATGTTTCAAACAGGTGTTTTTGGAGCATTCCTCAACTTTCCCAGTCTTTTGTTGACCCTGTGAAGGTGTTGTAGAATATTTGCAATAAGACAATAAAGTTTATCAGTTTGAACAATAAATATCTCTTCTTTGTAGTGTATTCAGTTAAATATAGGTTAAAGAGGCTTTGCAAATCATTGTATTCTGTTTTTATTTATGTTTTACACAACGTCCCAACTTCATTGGAAATGGGGTTGTACTTATGTGATTGTATCAAGTTGAGAATTGTTGGAACTTGCAGTCTTCGCTCTGTCTCTTACTCAGTCTTGAAATGAGAAAAAGGAGTTTTAGAAATGTGGCTCCTGCAGCGTGGAACATGTTGCAGAAGACATTGTGCCACAGGGTTCAGGTCCCTTTCAATCTTTTTAAAAGTCAACTGAAGGTGTTGGAGGATGATGCATCAGGTTGTAAATGCTTTGATGTCAGATTTTTCTGACGCCAGGACCGGATATGGTGATCTGCTTTGTCATTGTTTTGCGTCTGTAATTGTGTTCTATGACCACACATGACCTTGTGATCTTGTGTATCCAGCTGCTATGGAGTACATTGAGCTTGCGTTCTGCTCCAGAGACGGATCCGGCATGAATTGGCGTGTGCCAAAAACCACGGCGCTGACAAAGTAAGTGTGAATAAGGTGCTGGTCACCTTTCTGTCACTGCTCTACCTTTAGTTTCCCATGTGTGATACAAGTAGCAAAATGGTTCCCGCGCTGAAAACATTCATATAAAGAGAAAAGAGTCATAAAACACACACAGACGCAACTTCAGTGAGCAATTTTTTTGTTTGTTTTTAATTTCTTATGTGAATTTCTACAAATTTCTAACAATTATAAAACAATTATTGGAGGAAAATACCAACAAAAGAAGAAAAAGGAGCAAGTGATGTGTCTTGCAAAGTGAATATGTCTACCATAAGAATGTGATAGCATTTCTTTCGGATGCTAAAAGTTACATTATAAACAAGGTTGAGGTGTGCCAATGCTTTGTTACAGTGAAAGTCGCTAAATAATGCCCTGCGCTACTTCACATTGTTTCAGAAATATGGAGTTTAAATTCTGGTCTCATGGGTTTTAAAGTGTTCTGGTACAATCGAGTTCAGTCTCACTTCAGCAATACTTGGAGAAAATAAAAATAATTTAATCAAGAGAGGATAGTTGGAGCTCCTCCTCAGACCACAGCAGTGCTGTTTGAGTAAGCAATGCCCCAGTGAGCTTGGAGGGAGGTGATGCCTCTGTTGTGGCGTCCGCTGATGAAGCGCAGCTCAGCCAGTGGGTGTCCGCGGTACATGTTGAAGGAATTCCCTGAAGGCTGGCCTGCTTGCAGCGTGCGACCCTTGCTGGTGGTGAACACCACCGACTGCAGGAAGTGGGCATACTTCCCAGAGATCTGGATGATGGCTTCATCCTCATCCAGCTCAATCTCCTGGACCCTGCCACTGCTGATCCCAGCAACTGGAGACCAGATGAAGCCATAGCGGAACTGGAAGCTGAAGAGGGAGAGTACAGGGAATGTGTCACCTCATTGTTCAATAAATAATGGACTTTTCCATTTATTAATTATCTTTTTATTGTGCAGCAAGACGAGAGTAAGTTTCAACTCAACTCAACTCAACTTTATTTATAGAGTTTCAAGTTGATAAAACAAAAAATTGGAAGTGCACTGATTGTAACTATGGAAGAGGATTAGGGCCACTGGAAGAAAAAAAAAGTCCCATATTTTACAATTATTATTATTATTATTATTATTATTATTATTATTATTATTATTATTATTATTATTATTATTATTATTATTACGATAAGTATTACTAATTACTCAGTATAATAATAATAATAATAATAATAATAATAATAATAATAATAATAATAATAATAATAATAATAATAATACAAATATTGGATGTTTCTAATATTTTATTTCAGTGGCCCTAAACCTCTTCCATATATTCCGGCTAAAAGCTGATATAAGTTTCTTTTTTTTTTTTTTTTTAACTCAGACCTTTGAGTGCACTCTGTCATAAATGTAGATCTAATAGTCGTCTAATAGTAAACTTTACATGAAAAGTTCAAAATTACTCAAATTTTTATTTTTTTTTTAAATTGAATCTTATTGAGAACACGCGATAAACAAATTCTGGGTGAACAGTGCTGCTCATAGAACAGTTTATTGTTAAGACATTATTATTATTATAACCACAACTGAGGAAAAAAACGAAGCTCAGGGGCACAAAATAACGTGTGACTTCAAAAAACGGATAATATTGTAAAAAAAAAAAAAACATAGAAAAATCTGTGATTTTTATCCATGGTACATTGTACCCTATTTGTACAGACTTTTACTGACAGTGTATAAAACTAATAAGATTTACCTTGAAATTACAGAGAAGAATCTTAGAGTGTTAGTATGGACATAAACCTTTATTTAACAAGCTACATATTTAGTTACAAATAACTGTTGTCATATAACTTTAATTTTTGTGTTATTTAAGAGATCAGAGTATATTAAGGGAAAAATACCATTAAAAATATGGCTATTAATTTTTTTTTTTTTTTTTTTTTTAACATTGAAGTGTTTTCAGTTCCCAAACATCTAAGTAAAAAAACTCTCAAAAACATGGTGGTACTCAGTATTTGAGGAGGATTGATAATCTGTTTATAGTCTGTACACTTTTAACTCACACAAAATTATTATTTCCAACACATTCTTATTTTAGTGAAACTATAGTCCCCAAAATCACTCTATTTTCAGATCACTTACAAATTCTAATGGATGTGATTTGCTTATCAAAGTCTGTTAAATGAAGTCAGTAAGATCAGTGAGATCTGTTTGACACCGACCCGTAGATGTAGTTGTTGTTAGCCTCCCACACTCTGACAGCTGTGATTCTGCCTTGTCCTGTTAGACTGTACGGTTGGCCGGATCCTGAACCCACGGCCTCGGAGAAGGAGTAGTACTGCGGCTGGACTGTGAATATGAGAGATGAGTCGTTATCATTCAGACAGAAAAAAAACACAAAAATTAAACAAAATGATACAAATAGTATGTTTATTTGGAATTACTTTTTTCTGATACAGATTAACATCAATGAAACTGATATTTAGCCTCACTTAATACTCATCTGTAACAATACACTTTCAGAAATAGCACCTCTCAATCGATTTGTCTCCAAATATTCATATTTTTGAATTTTCTTGTAAAATTCATCATAAAAAGCTTCAAACTCAAACCTCACCATCAGCCAGCGCACAGGCAGAGAGCAGAGCAGCGAGGATGATGTAATGCATTCTGTGGATCAGGAAATAAAGAGGCACACTGATGAATTTATTTCTAACCAAGAATTTAGTTATTAATGAGTTACATGAAAGGATGAAATCTCACCTGATGCTTTTGTAAAAATACTCCTGGCACGATGACCAAGAAATACCTTTAAACAATAAAACAGATGAGCATTATGTCAGATTATAATCATAATTCAAATTATTTCATAATTTCAAATCATCATCATAATAGTCAGAGTGAGATGTGAGAAATCCATAATAAATACTACATAAACAATTTATTCTAGCTAGCTAGCTCTAAAATGATAATTGCATTGCATGCATCACCTGAATGATCACAGATCAGGGTTCAAAGAGTGCAGCGATGTCCTCCAGGTCTCAGTTTCCCTGTAAACAACTTGAATCTGTTTCTCTCTCTGTGCAGCATCAGGTCTTTTATACCAGCATGGCGCATTCCTGGGTGCATTTTTAAGTCCAACTCATGCACAATACCTGTTGGTTGAGATGGATTCAGGAAACGTGTCAGGTTCAAACAAGATGCTTTCCTGGCACTTCACTGTGTGTTTTAGTTTAAGGTGTGTCATTACCTGTCAGTCACGCTGAGGTGACACAAGAAGTGAATTTCCGTTGATATTCCTCTTAAGTGGTTTTTTGATTGTTTTTTTAAGTGGGAAAAAGAAGCTTTTTTTGTACAACAAGGTTAGAATAAAACATCATTTACAGATTAAATTTGATCAGATTTAAATGTAAGGCCCAAATGAAGCTTCTAACCTGTTTTTTTTTCTAGCACACTTGAGGACAACATAAAAAAAATATGATTTGTGAACAAAAAACAAGGAAGACATAATTAATAAAGCCATTTCTAACATTGTACAGAAAATACGTCATATGTTAAACATAACAAGACTCCCCAACATCTTTTAAAATTATTTTTATTGCTTATTACTTTAGCACAGAATTAAAGAAAGTCACAGACAGCTTATAAAGGCCAGACACGGCCACCCAAAGCTTATTCTTAACCACTAACTTCACACCCCCCCCACCCCCCCACCACCTAAAAGAAAAGAAAAAAAGAAGATAAAATCCATCCAAACAATAAATATACTTAATCAGGATAAAGAAAGTCAGAACAAGAAAAAAAGAAAGAAAAAAAAAGTGGTATGACAAAAATACAATAGTGCAATAATAATAATAATAATAATAATAATAATAATAATAATAATAATAAAATCAAGAAATAGATTAAATACATACAATTTAGGACAAAGACCAATGGAACAAATTCAGTGATGCTGCTGTTTAATTCCTGAGTTCACACTATAACACAACACATTAACAAGCTAGCTATATGTGCAGTGGACTGGATGTGCAGATTTGAGAGTTAATCTGAGAATGACAGAATTTTTTAAACTAGCTAACTAGCATCGATAATGATAATTTGGGGGTTGGAATTGCAAGCGAATGACAACAATGAATAAAAGTGAAGAGAAGGACTTGATTTACTGTAAGTACGTATTGTAAGCTAGTACTCCTGTCATATAGAATTAAAGCTAGCAGAAGCCACAGCTAGCGAGTTGCTGCTAGCTAACTGAAGCTATGTAATGCTGTTTCAATAATAGCTTTAAATAAATCTTTAACTCTAGCTAGTGCTACAGTCATGTTGTTAATCCACAGAAGCTTTTTGTTATGAGCAGTCAAAATTACAGCGCTGCACTCCTGGATCTGTTGTGATTAGTTACCTGCAGACGTCTCACAAAGAAAAGGACTTGAGCTTACCTGATATTTCTCAAAATGTCCTCAAACCAAACATCTTAGCAGCGGTTGAGTTACTGAAGTTTCTAGCAGTACTGTTGACAGTCAAAAGTCAAAGCAAGCTAGCTTTAGCATCTCACTCACTTCTCTGACAAGAGGGCCCTGAACTCCAGCATGCCTCCACCATGCCAAGCTCTTTTAGCCACCTTTCTGTCACTGTTCTGCGTTTACTGTCCTGGTCTGATGCAAGTGGCAAAATGGTTCCTTTGCTGAAAATATCCACGTAAAGAGATTCAGAAAACACACAGAGATGCAACTCAAGCAGTTTCAGTGAGCAAATGATTTTTTTTTTTATTTCTTATCCGAGCTTTTACATATTTCTAGCATATTATTATAAAACAAGTGTTTGGGAAATTTCTACAACCAGAAGAAACAGGAACAAGACATGACATGTCTTGCAAAGATTTTAAAGTGCTCTGGTACTATAAAGTTAAGTCTCAATTTAGCAATACTTAAATCAAATCAAAATAATTTAATCAAGAGAAGTGCCCCTCCCCTGCCCTAAAACAGCTGGGATAGGCTTCAGTCGCCCTCCACCCTGAACAGGATAAGCACTAGAGATGAATGAATGAACGTAGAGATGATAGTTTCAGCAAAATTTTCAATCTATAGACAGTTAAGTTTCATGACATCAAAGTGCTGACTGCAATGGGTAAATTGTGCTCTCCTTCTCCTCAGTTTAAAGCAGTGCTGTTTGAGTACACAATCCCCCAGTGAGCTTGGAGGCTGGTGATGCCTTTGTTGTAGTATGAGCTGATGAAGCGTCCACTGATGAAGCGCAGCTCAGCCATTGGGTGTCCACGATACAAGTTGAAGGATCTCCCTGAAGGCTGGCCTACTTGCAGCGTGCGACCCTTGCTGGTGCCGAACACCACCGACATCAGGTGGTGGGAATACTTCCCAGAGATCTGGATGATGGCTTCATCCTTATCCAGCTCAATCTCCTGAACCCTGTCACCGCTAGTCCCAGCAATTGGAGACCAGATGAAGCCATAGCGGAACTGGAAGCTGAAGAGGGAGAGTACAGGGAATGTGTCACGTCATTGTTGAATAAATAACAGATTTTTTATTAAAGGAGATGAATCCTCAAAGATGCAATCCAAAAAAAAAATGACTTCCTGAGTGTTTCTATAAAAAAAGGACAAGGCCCACTGGAGAAATATCTTCCCAGATCACATGAGCTAAAAACTGACTAAATATATACAGTGCATCCGGAATTAATTTCTTCTCCAAAATTCTACACACACAACAACCAATAATGACAACATGGAAAAAAAAAGATTTTTTGAATTGTTTTTTTATAAAAAAAATAAAAAACTAAGAAATCACTTCTACATAAGTATTCACAGCCTTTGCTCGATACTTTGTTGATGCACCATTAGCAGCTGTTACAGCCTCGCGTCTTTGTGAATATGATGCCTCAAGCTCGGCTCACCTATCTTTGGGCAGTTTGACCCATTCCTCTTTGCCGCACCTTTCACGCGCCATCAGGTTGGATGGGGCGCGTCTGTGCACAGACATTTTTAGATCCCTCCAGAGATGTTGGATCAGATTCAAGTCTTGACTATGGTGGGGCCCCTCAAGGACATTTACATCTTGGCTGTGTGCTTAGGGTTGTGTCCTGCTGAAAGATGAACCGTTGCCCCAGTCTGAGGTCCAAAGCGCTCTGGAGCAGGTTTTCATCCAGGATGTCTCTACACATTGCTGTATTTATCTTTTCCTAAATCCTGACTGGTGTCCCAGTTCCTGCTGCTGAAAAACATCCTCACAGCTTGATGCTGCCACCACCATGCTTCACTGTAGGGATGGCATTGTCCAGGGGATGAGCAGTGCCTGGTTTCCTCCGAACATGACGCCTTGGCATTCACACCAAGTTCAATCTTTGTCTCATCAGACCAGAGACCTTTTTTCTCTTGGTCTAAGAGTCCCTCAGGTATCTTTCAGCAAGCTCCAGGTGCAGCAAGCTCCAGGTGCAGCAAGCTCCAGGTGGGCTGCCATGTGCCTTTTACTAAGGGGCGGCTTTAATCTGGACACTCTACCATACAGGCCTGATTGGTGGATTGCTGCAGAGATAATTGTCCTTTGGAACGTTCTCTTTTCTCTACAGAGGATCTCTCAAGGCTTTGACAGAGTGACCATTGGGTTCTTGGTCCCCTCCTTGACTAAGGCCCTTCTCCCCTGATCACTCAGTTTAGACAGGCTTCCAGAGTTCCACCAGAGTTGGTGGTTCTGAACTTCTTTCATTTTTGGATGATGGAGGCCACTGTGCTCATTGGGACCTTCAAAGCAGTAGAAATTTTTCTGGACCCGTCCCTAGATTTATGCCTCAAGACAATCCTGTCTCATAGGTCTACAGACAATTGCTTTGACATGTTTGGTTTGTACTCTGACAAACTTTCACAAGTGGGACCTTATCTTAAAACATGTCCAACCATGTTCACAGGCGGACTCCAATGAAGCTGTCGGATCATCTCAAGGGTGATGTGGGAAAACGGGATGCATTTCAGCTCAATTTTGAGCTGCATCCCTGTAGAAGCAAAGGCTGTGAATACTTTTGTACATTTGAAGTCTTAGAAGCAGCTTTAAATAGCTTATGGGAGGAGTTCCAATCTGGGTTCAAGGAAAAAAAAATAGAATCCCATGACCTTATGTTCAACCATTTGGAAACTCTACTACACATCACTGGCCCTCCATTATTCTGGTTCAAGTCCTTCCGGTCACCACCCTCCATTATTACCCAAGGTGTCCCCCAAGGTTCAATCCTTTGACCACTTCTTTTCATAATCTACATTCTCCCCCAAGGACAGATCATCCGGAAACATGGTCTTAACTTTCATTGTTACTCTGATGTCACACAACAGAACATCCAAACAAAGCCCCCTGACTCCCTTCCACTACCCAATCTGACTGACTGCCTAAGGACTGGATAACCAGCGACTACCTACGACTCAATCAGGATGAATCAGAAGCTCTACTCACTGCATCCCCAGCCACACTATACAAGGTCTCACACCTAAAATTTTCCATTCTCGGTTTCATCACTTTATCTGTTTCTACAGTAAAAATCTTGGTGTAACATTCGACAAATATTAGACTAGAGTGCTTTGTCCCAAACGGTCTTGAGATCACATCACTGGCTCCCAGTCAAATGCCGAATTACCTTCAAAATAACCCTGCTTGTGTATAAATCTTTCCACCCCTTACTTATAAACCCTTCCCCGCTATTGTTGACAAAGCTTTCAGCGTAGCTAGCCCCAAACTATGAAATTCCCTAACCCAAGAACCGGGTAAGTGCCTAACCCTTACTGCTTTTAAAACCAAACCAAGGACTCACCTTCTTAAACAAGCCTTCCCTGACTTCTCCAAGGTCAACACGTTATTCTTTGTATTTATTGTATTTATTTGATCATTTTTGTTATGTTGTACTATTTTATTGGTAAATCTTTTAAACCATATTTTACTACCAATGATAATTGTATTTTGACTATTTTGTCTGTATGAAAAGTGACCTTGGGTGACTTTAAAAAGTGCCTATAAACTAAATTCATTGTTGTTCATTGTTGTTTTTTACTTTAAATAAATTTAGAAAAAATCTTTTTCACTATGTCATTTTGGAGTGTTGTGTGTTGAATTTTGAGGGAAAAAATGAATTTAATTAATTTTGTAATGAGGCTGTAACATAATGAAATGTGGAAAAAGCACTGTGAACACATTCCAGATGCACCGTATCAATCCACAGCACAAAATAGTCCCGTATTAATTCTTGATGAGTTGAAAACTGTGAAAAGCTGCACTAGTTCATACATAAATGGAAAGATCTGTGAGTTAGTTTGGAAACTTTGTTTTCAAAGGTATCCGAACATGTAAGATATAGTGTTTTGTTTATATATATCCTTTTATATTCAATGGAGACCATATCCTTTCTCTAACCTTGAAATGTTTTCAGTCCCCAAACAATAAGAAGAAAATTCAAACAAGCACTCAGTGTGTGAGGAGGATTGTTAATCTGTTTTCAATCTTTGCACTTTTCACTCACACAAAATTATAATTTCCAACATATCTTTATTTTAGTCAGACAAACTATAGTTCCCTGTCCGAACTAGCTTGCTAACTCACAAAAATACAAAAACAAAATAACATTTAGAAAACTTACGTACTCTAGTGGATATGATTTGATTATCAAAGTCTGTGAGATGAAATCAGTAAGCTCAGGTGAGATCAGTTTTACACTTACCCTTGGATGTAGCTGTTGTATCTCTCCCAGACTCTGACAGCTGAGATTCTGCCATCTCCAACCAGTCTGTACGAGTCACCAGATCCTGTACCTATGGTCTCGGAAAAGGAGTAGTACTGCGGCTGGGCTGCGAATGCAAGAGATGAGATGTTATCATCCAGACAGAAAAACAAACAAACAAAAAAAAAACCCAGTATGCATGTTTAGGTTCAGAATAAGCGCCTCTCAATTGATCTATCTCCAAAAATATTCCTGTTTTTGTGTCTTTTTGTAAAATTAACAAGAAATTCTGAGAAAAAAAAGTCAAATCTTACCATCAGCCAGCGTACAGGCAGAGAGCAGAGCAGCAAGGACGATGTAATGCATTCTGTGGAGCAGGAATAAAGAGGCACAGTGATTTATTTAGTTATTATTGTTTGTTATTATTTTGTTATAAATGATTTATATTTGCAGAAGGGGTGAAATCTCACCTGTTGCTTTTTTATTTCTTGCAGGATGACCAGGACACACCTTGAAACAATAAAACAGATGAGTATTGTGTCAGATTATATCATAACGCAGATTATTTGTGATGCTAACGCTATCATTCTTTGTTGTCCATACAATGTATAATATTTAGTATGATTTCGTCCATTATAAAAACTACATTAACAATCCCCTAATTTGTTACACATCATACTATCGTTACAGATTATTCACTAAAGCATTTAATTATCTCTTAATTTAAAAAGTTAAACCTGAATGCTCACAGATCAGGGTTCAAAGGGTGCAGCGAAGTCCTCCAGGCTTCAGGTTACCTGGAAACAGCCTCAGTGTCTTTCTCTCTCTCTGTGTGCAGCATCAGGTCTTTTATACCAACATGGCACATTCCTGGGCACATTTTCAAATGCCAGCTGTGCAGAACACTCTTTTGAGGTGGATTCAGGTAACGGTGGCCGGTGCGAACAAGGTATTTTCCTCAATGTTTTTTTTTTTTTTTTTTTTTTTCAAAGATGTGGCATTACCAAAAAAATCAGTCTGCATGTTCTTCTCTCAGCAGCCCGCTGTGTTGGTTAATGGGGAAAGATTAGATGTGGTTCAGCAATTTAAATATCTTGGTGTAGTTTTTGATTCCAATTTAAATTTCAAGCAACGTGTTAAGAAAATAGTCCATAAAATCAAATTTAATTTATCTAATTTCAAACATGTTGGACCTTTTTTTTCTACTGAATCAGCAAGGGTATGTATGCATGCCATGATATTTAACCATAGAAACTATTGCTATACCACCTGGTCTCATACCTCACCCCTGATTCACACCTACTCAGTCAGCGGAGTCTCCCGCTTTTTAACCCGTTTTTCCACTGAACTCACGATTTGTAGCTTCTCCCGATTTTTCATGTTGATTCGGGTTAAACCCTCTGGATCCAAGACCCATCGGTCAAAATTAAAAGACTTGCATTTACAAGCCATTTGTCCAGTTCAAAAACTGAAAAATACCGGCGCAATCGTCAGATCCTCAAGTGTCCGAGATCACCTGAATGTATCAGAAGTGATGTCAGCAACAGGCGTAAACAGAATAGTCTGTATAAAATATGGACGTAGTCTCTGCGACGTCAACCGTCTGTTCCTGATACAGTCAAATGAAGCCAATCATTGGACAGGGCCATCTTATTTATTTATTTATTTATTTATTTATTTATTTCGGTCACGTCAGTACACTTGTACAACATCACACATTGTCAGTGGTTGATCAAATTGTACATGTCCGAAAGGGAAGATGGGAGAAGCAGAGCTTATCTAGTCCCGTCCCCATTTCCCCAATATTTAGTCTCCTCTTTTCCACATATCATCAGATTATTATAAATTTGTATTCTATTTACAGAAGTATGACATTTACAGAAGTATGACCGTCACTTCATTCACTATTATTGTTTAAGTACATTCTGTCTTTCCTGCTGTCTTACAGACCAAACAACCCACATGTTTTATTTCACAATCTTTCATCTTGAATATGACGTGGACTTTGAGCTTCCTTTCTGACAGCTATGGGGCGCCTGTCAGTCATGTAAGCTGAGCTGAGCCTCTGATTGGGAGTGCAGCTTTGCCCACACGCATGAAGATTTTTGGTCGTAAATATTGAACAAGTTTAATATTTACAATTGTTGGCCCATTTCGAAGAATTATCAGGACAAATTCACTCTTAACACACCTCAGACCAAAGGATAATCTGATAGGATAATCTTATAAAACATGAGGAAATTGGGCGTTGTCTGTCCTCGGGCGGGAAAATCGTGACAAAAACAGCCCGACAATTGTTATGTGTGTATCCCCCTTCTGTCACTTTGGTCACCTTTCTGTCACTGTTCTACTTTTACCGTCCTGGTCTGATGCAAGTGGCAAAATGGTTCCTTCGCTGAGAATATTCATGTAAAGAGATTCATAAAACTCACACAGATGCAACTCAAGCTGTTTTAGTGAACAGTTTTGTTTTTTATTTCTCATCTGAACTTTTACATATTTCTAGCAATTATAAAACAATTGTTTGAGAAAATATCAACAACCAGAAGAAACAGGAACAAGAAACGACATGTCTTCCAAAGCTAATGTGTCGATCATTTGAATGTGACAGCATTTCTGGATGCTAAAAGCTCCTTCATAAGCGTTAAGAGGGCAGCGAGGTCAAGGTGTGCTGGTGCTTTGTTACAATTCTACAATTTCATTTAGCAGACGTTTTTACCCAAAGCGATGTCGATACGACAGTGTAAGTCACTAAAAAACGCCCTGTGCTACACATTGTTTCACAAATACAGAGTTTAAAATCAAGTCTAACAGGTTTTAAAGTGCTCTGGTACTATAAAGTTAAGTCTCAATTTAGCAACACTTAGAGCAGAGAAGAGAAGAGAAGTGCCCCTCCTCTCGCCCTCGACCCTGAACAGGATAAGCAGTATAGATGAATGGATGAATGAAGAGAAGACAGTTTCAGCAAAATTAATTTTCAATCTACAGACAGTTAAGTTTCATGACATCAAAGTGCTGACCGCAATGGGTAAATTATGCTCTCCTTCTCCTCAGTTTAAAGCAGTGCTGTTTGAGTACGCAATGCCCCAGTGAACCTGGAGGCTGGTGATGCCACTGTTGTAGTAGTACTGTTGGAAGCGTCCGCTGATGAAGCGCAGCTCAGCCAGTGGGTGTCCGCGATACAAGTTGAAGGATCTCCCTGAAGGCTGGCCTACTTGCAGCGTACGACCCTTGTTGGTGATAAACACAACCGACATCAGGTGGTGGGAGGACTTCCCAGAGATCTGGATGATGGCTTCATCCTCATCCAGCTCAATCTCCTGGACCGTGCCACTGCTGATCCCAGCAACTGGAGACCAGATGAAGCCATAGCGGAACTGGAAGCTGAAGAGGGAGAGTACAGGGAATGTGTCACGCCATCGTTCAAAAAATAATGGACTTTTTTTTTTTTTTTTTTAAAGGAGATGAATCTTTGAAGATGCAATCCAACAAAACATGACTTCCTGAGCGTGTCTACAAAAAAAGAACAAGGCCCACTGGAGAAACATCTTCCCAGACCACATGAGCTGAAAAGTGACCAAATATATACAGTGAAATAATAACAATGAAAAAGTTTCATTTACATAGACTCAACCTTAGGTGACATACATGCAGAAGGTGGCGGTAATGCCGACGGCCAAAAATCTCCAAAGAAGAATGAGACATGTGCAAGCAGGAGAACAACTTCAGCCACGCTAAGTTTTGATTTGTTGTGTTGTTGTTGACATCTTTAAAAATGGCCTCAGCAGAAGAACCAAGAGAGGACACAGAAGAGGAGACTTTGGTGTCAAAGTGGGATAGCACATTGGTTTTCTGGACCTATTTTGGATTTAGGAAAGGTGATGTGGCACAGCGTAAGGCAGGGGTGCTGTCACCAACATTGCACCAACAATAACGTGAACACAGGGGGCGGAGCCTCAAAACTCATTGGAAAATATAAACCAAAGGAAGAACACTGAGCTCTGCTCCAAACGTCTGTGCCGTAATAAAGTCAAATTGAGTGATCAGAGTTGCTGTCCTTACCCGTTTATGTTGTTGCTGTATCTCTCCCAAACTCTGACAGCTGTGATTCTGCCATGTCCAACCAGTCTGTACGAGTCACCAGATCCTGTACCTATGGTCTCGGAAAAGGAATAGTACTGCGGCTGGACTGCGAATGCGAGAGATGAGTCGTTATCATTCAGATACAAAACAAAACAAACAAAAAGTATGAATGTTTAGATTCAGAATAAGTGCCTCTCAATTGATCTGTCTCCAAAAAAATCATGTTTTTGTGTCTTTTTGAAAAATTTACAAAAAATTCAGGGGAAAAAACAGTCAGATCTTACCATCAGCCAGCACGCAGGCAAAGAGCAGAGCAACAAGGACAATGTAATGCATTCTGTGGAGCAGGAATAAAGAGGCACATTGATGAATTTATGTATTACCAAGCTTTAGTTATTAATGAGTTACATGAAAGGATGAAATCTCACCTGTTGCTTTTTTTTTTTTCTTGCAGGTTGACCAAGACGCACCTTGAAACAAACAGATGAGCATCATGTCAGATTATATCATAATGCAGATCATTGGTCCATTATAAGAACTACATAAACAATCCATTCTTATGGTATGCATCATGCTATCATAATGCAGATTATTCACCAAAGCATTTAAATCTCTCTTAATTTAAATCGTTAAACCTGAATACTCACAGATCAGGGTTCAAAGGGTGCAGCGAAGTCCTCCAGGCTTCAGGTTCCCTGTAAACAGCTTCAGTGTCTTTCTCTTTCTGTCTGTGCAGCATCAGGTCTTTTATACCAACACGGCGCATTCCTTGGCACATCCTCAGGTGCCAACTATTAATAAAACGCTTTTGATATGAGTTCAGGAAACAAACAGTGTGAACAAGGTGCTTTCCTCAGCGTGTTTTATTACAGGGTGTGACATAACGTGTTAGTCACACTAAGGTGGCAAAAGAAGTAAATAATTTCTCTCCATTTGTCTCTTTAAATTAAGTAAGAGTCTAACTGTTATCCGTAGTTTCATCTGTGATTTAAAGGTCCAAAATTGTCACATAAATGCGTAAGATCTTAAGAGCGACGTTCTGTTCTTGAGTTGGCTTTTCATCTACATGACATTTAAACTGATACACACAGAAGCGACAGTTAAACCAGCTTTAAGACATGATGGACCAACTCAAATGTCAAATTTATCCAAAATACAGCAGATTGATATTCACGAGAACAAAATCCTCTCTGTTTCATGATTTCAACAGTCTGCTGGTGTAGGTTTAAACAGGACTTCAGGTTTATTTTATAACCAAACATTAGATAAACTTGTTCAAAATGTTACGTCAGAGGTTTTCCATCCTGGTCCTCTGCTCTGCTAGAAAAACAAGACTCAGCTATTTGATAGAAAACAAAATGTGAATGGGTGTTTCCACCAACATACAGACAGAACCCCAAAGGGGAGTCTTTACAAACTAATAATTTTGTGATAAAAAGTGTGAAAAATTTCCTGCTGAACTTACAACTCGTGATTTTCTCCCAATTTTTCGTGTTGATATCTGTTAAACCCTCTGGATCCCAGACCCATCGGTGAAATTAAATGACTTGCATTTGGAAGCCATTCGTCTGATCCAAAAACTGAAAAAAAAAAAATGGTGCAATCGTCAGATCCTCAAGTGTCCGGGGGTACCTACATTTTTCACAAGGGATGTCAGCAACATGTGTAAATGTCCTGATACAGTCAAATGAAACCAATCATTGGACGGCGCCATCTTGGATATGAAGTGGACTTTGAGCTTCCAATCCAAGAGCTGTAGGGCGCCCGACAAACGTGATCTGAGCTGAGCCTCTGATTGGAAACAGCGGTAAAGACGGGAGAATTTAATCGACCCTTTGATTCTCATCGTCAAAGAACCCAACCATCAAAATTTGTAGATTCTTTGAATGTAGTCCTCCAACAAATATTTTTCCTGTTACTGAGGTTGAGGGTACCTGAACACTAATTCCTTATTCTTTACAATATTCTTAAATAAAATCAGAGAATATTAATTGTCATTTTCCTTGTTTTATGATTTAATAGCTTTTAAACTCATAATTGAGTGTTATCAGCCAACAGTCATGTTTGTGCTGATTCTATAGGGGAGCAGGACTTCACTTTATAGAGAAATATGAGACCACAGTGAATGAAAATGTAACAGAAACTAATAAGAAACTGCTCGGGATCTTGATAATCATTTGTAAAAGTTGAAGCATGCGGCAACAAACCCCAGGCCAACCATCTCTAACGATGTCAGGAGGTACTGTGTTAAACTGAAAGAGCTCCGTGACTGACTTTAAACATCTTGTCGGGCGTTAAAGTGAGGAAGGCGCTGGACCGTTTGATGTGAAGAGGATCCTTATAACTGGACACCTAGCTTGAGTGCTGACCTGAAGGCGACAGAACGAGTGAGTGATTGACTATTTTACTTTTGTTGAAAAGGAACAACAAACTAAACTATCCATAGAGTGCTAATTAGCTTTAAAATGCTAATTTGATGGTTGGAATTTTGAAAGAGAACATGCTAGCTAATAGCAGCAGTTAATAAAAGTGAAGAAAAAGACTTAATGTACTGTAAATAAGCACCACAAGCTAACACTTCTGTCATATGGAATTCAAGCTAGCAGTAGCCACAGCTAGCAACCTGCTGCAAGCTAAGTGAAGCTGTGTAATGCTGTTTCAATATTAGCTTTAAACGAGTCTGCTTTATGATACTGACTCCAGCTTGTGCTACAGCAAGCTGTAATGATTTGTAAACTCAAAGCAGTTTTTTAGTTATGAGGAGTCTGAAAAGTTAAATTAAAGAAGTTACAGCACTGTGATGTGCATCTGATATGAAGTACCTATAGCCAACGTGATATTACTCAGACTGTTACCTACCCAAACATCTTGAACAAGCAGTCGAGCCATTTTAGTCGCTAGCAGTATTGTAAACAAACACACAAGGTAAGCTAGCTTTAGCATCTCACTTACTTCTCTGGGTGTATCCTGGGTAGTATCTGTGAAATTTGAGTCTGTATCCGTTTTCTCCTCGACTCTTCTCTCTCATATTCAAGCTCTTGCTGCAATTTGCCGGAAAAATCTCTGAAAACAAAACTTCTGTTTCGTGAAATCTTCCTTGTAAGCTAGCAAGAGCTTATGCTAAACAAGACGACATGTAAAAGTGCATGAAGGTACTTTAATACATCATTAGGGCCTTATAATAACAGTAAACAAAGCCAATTAAACTCATTGTCAGTAATAAAGTCTGATTCATCCTCTTTGCTCTCTCCAGTCCAGATGCAGTCAGTGATTAAGGACATAAAAGTCATTTTGTGCAACTTAAGTGGTTGAGACTAAAATTTCATTGAGATTATTATGGATTACTGTTTAAATCTAGGTGCTACCATTTGTTTTCTTAAACATTGAAGTACAAAGTAACTTCCTGCAGTGCAACATGTATTGAACTGTTTTCTTTTCCCATTGATGGTGGGTTTTTTAATCAAAAAGAAAATGCTATCATGCTATCATACGTTTACCTATTTTTAAGGTTTAACTGCAGAAAATGAGACGACATCATTTCATTCAAGGACTACTGCTTTGTTATCTTGCTTAGCTCACACCTGAATTTCTTGTAAGAACTCTTCCTGGAATGAATCAAAAAGTATTTAAAACCTGTTACGTGTCATAATCAAAAGCAACTCTCTGATCGTCTTATGTAACATTAGATAACTACATGTAGAAAAATGCCAGAGGAAAGTATCTCAGGTTCAATCTTGTGGTCAGGAACTCTTTTAGCACCAGGAAGTCTGAGGAATAAAAGGTTGCTCTGCAAGTCAAACTAGAAAAAAACCCAAATACAGGAAACGTAAACATAATGACAGCATGTCTGAGTGTCGGGAAAAGCTAGGCTGTTTGGTTTCACCAGTTTGGCCACTGCTGAGAAAAAGTCTAGCCATGTGTTGCCTGAGAAGGTGGAACACTTTCTGTTACTGCAGGGAGGGATTTAACCGCACTTATGAAACAAACTTTTGTTGCTTTTTAAACTTCAATTTATCATTACTGGGGCTTTAAATATTAATCTAACACTGGCAGTGCTTTATTTAATTTATGAGCCTTCAGATTGAGTTAGCTATAGAAATCCTTTTGTGTCTGAAGACGTCATCAGAAAAATATAGTTGCAACAATAAAGCACGAAGATCAAACATCAAGGAGCTCTTTTTCTCTCGCTACATACATAATTTATTACAACTATTAACATGTTTTACATGATAAACCTGGTGGGGTTTTTTTGTACAAAATGATCTTCTCCCACTCTATTCTGCAATCACCAGTCACTTCATTTATTACACGATTAAAAAGAAAGAAAAGTATTGTTCGACAACTAACAACTTCACTGCAAAAACTGAAATCTAAGCGAGTATTTTTTCATATTTTTAGTAAAAAAAAATGGTCTTATACTTGATGAGCCACATTCAACTGACAAATCCGGAAGCATGTCTTTTTCAAGATATGTAATGACAAAAATGAGATCTGAATTAGTTGTAAAAATTTTTTTAAAAAATCTGCCAAGTGGGATAAGAAAAATTTGCTTGTCAAGTTTCTTGAAATTAGAATTATGTCTAAATCAAGAAACTTTTTCTTATCCCATTTGCAGATTTTGATACAAACAATTGACATTTACAACAATTAGACATTTTTTTCTGGACTGCTGTAGAAAATGTGGCCAATACTAAGCTGAAAAAGACTTTAAAAAAAATTATTTTTATTTTTATTTCTTTTTTACTAAAATCTCAGGTTTTTGTTAGCTGCTCATGCTATACATCGCAAAAACCGAAATCTAAGCAAGTGTTTGTTGTATTTTTTTGTGAATAAAAAAATTTTACTATTATACTTTATTTGAATCACATTTAAGTGACAAGTTCAGAAAAATGTCTTATTTCAAGATATTTAATGAACTGTAACAATTTAAAATGAAAATCTGCCACTGAGATAAGGAAATGTGCTCAATAAGTTTCTTGAAATTAGAATAATACAGAATCAATACAAGAAACTAAACAAGTATTTTTTTTCTTATCCAACTGACAGATTTTTTTACTCACTACAAGCAGTTCAGACCTTATTTTGTCTTTAAATAACTTGAAATAAGACATTTTCTGGACTGGTCTGGTGAATGTGGCTCATATTAAGTCTAAAAATACTTTTTTTTTTTTTTTTTTTTACTAAAAGTAAAACAAACACTTGCTCAGGTTTCAATTTTTGCAGTGTACTCCCTTTTATCCTCTCTGTGAGGAATATGAGACTGGATGAACAAACAGTGTCTGCACAAAATGCCTGTCATTTTCAATTTGCCTACTTGCAAAGTCTAAAAATATCTGCTAAATTTTGTGCTGCATGATTAAAAAGAAAAACAGCATGGGAATATAGGGTGTGAGAATGAAAGTTCTCTTTTTCCCCTGACAGTCGTTCGAACTCTTTACATTAATCATAAAAGGCTTCGTCTAACAGGCCAAGAGAGCTGAAAGTGCTGTGGTCTGCTCTGCTCCTCTGCATTGAGCTGAGAACAGTTTAATGAGTGCTGAGCTGCAGGTACTCAGGCCATGAAACCCAATCTCTGTTTGAGTCGCTGTGCTTCTCTTTAGTGCAAAGCTTCAGCTCTGAAAAACATTAACACCGAGTGTCTCATTGACATAAGCCAAAAATAAAGTGCAAAAAGACAGCGAGATATCTGTTGAACTAAATGAAAAAACAAATGTGGCACAGTTTTTGAATTTGTACGTCACTTCTACAACGACTATTTCATCTTTGAAATCTACAAATGAAACTTCTTATATCCACAAAAACTGTAGCAAAACGTAAATTACACATTTTTGTTTAAGTAAGAAACACAACCAAAAGATTGCTCCATGAAACATTATGTTCCTAAAGAAGGAAATGCAAGTCACGTTTTCTCTAGACCGTAGCACAACCCTTCCACTGCAAGCCACAGCACATGCTGCCTTACCACCTCGAAGTAAACAAGAACCAAGGTTCCAGTGTGGTTTGGACAGTATTTTGAACTAAAATATGCAGATAATCTTGTGGTCTAGCCTAACTGGCATAAAACACTTGAACAGGGCAAAGCATTTGAAGAAAACCCAAGCATGGTGGTGCTAGCTCAGCCAGTGGTAGCTGAATGCTGAATGAATTCAGCTTAATTTTTACTGTTTTGAGTGCATTTGTACATCCAGATGAGTTGGTTAGCTAGATTTCAAAGTTCCTCATTATTACCCCCAGCTGTCTTACTTCCTGATTTGATGGGGAAAGTTTTTTTTTTCATTTACCTGGGAAGGAAAACAATTCCTACTCATGGGAACAAAGAGTACATTGAGAAATAATTTGAATAGTTGCTCCGCCTAAAGAAGCACAAGCCTTAAAACCTTGTGTTTCTTGGCTCTTCTGTTTGTCATTATTATTAGAGCCACTTGGGGGCCACTTCCAGTCTGACACTGTGAGTAAAGTCTGGGTAAGCTGTAAAAAATTATCCTTTGGAGTGAATAAAGTTTTTTCAATTTGATCTGAACAGAAAAGGTAAATTTTTGATCAAATGTCGTTAAAATCCTGAAAGCTTATCCCGATATTTGTGGCTAGGTTCCTTCTTTTTTCCATCAAGGTTTGTGAATGACCAGAGTCTCCTGGAACACTCGCTATGCTCTTTCTTTTACTTAGTTTGAAGTGTGCGTAGAGTTCTTTTGGGGAAATTGCAGGCTTTTAATATCCTCATCCCTTTGGTATAGTTCTTGAGCCATCCTCCAAACCGACTGGTCAAATTCAATTTTAAATTCCCATCTTGCAACGGCTGAGGTTATATCTCAAGTTCCATTGTACCATCAAAGTCCCTGTAAGAGGATTTCCAGTGCACCTTTGAACCTGACATTTGGATCAAACCAGCAGAGTAATGATCACTCCGTCATCCTGCCCCTGCCACAGCATCTCTCCTTCAAACGCCACCTTCCCATGTTTCCTCGCTCTCATCAGGATCCCCACCACCTTATCAGAGATCCGCACATATCTGTCAAACAGCTGCCCGAACGTGACGCGGGTCTTCCCGTCTGGGTCTGGATCTTCCATCGTCCTGATCACGTAACACATGTCGTCTATCTCACGGTGAATGTGCTGCTCGGCTCGTTTCGCTCTCTCCGCCGTCTGGGTTCCCTCTTTGGGGCGTCCGTATCCCTCTTGGCCCTTCTGTAGGCGGAGCGACATGGAGTAGTCATAATCAAAGTATTCACTGAAGGGGTTGAGTTTCTGGTTGACAGTGTGCTCTGAGGCCCAGGTCTGCCAGCGGTTCTTGAGGTTTCCCACAGCGCTGTGTTTCTTGGAGAGGGCGTTGATCTTGTTGGCGTCCTCGGCTTCTTTCTTGTACCTGGAAAAGTCAAAATATCAGACAGAAACTTTGACCACATCCTTGAACTCGTAAGAAATGTTGAAAAAGACTCAGACTGTTGAGATATTTAGGTTAAGGAAACGGTTATTGTTTGGGAGAAAGTGATGAGTAAACATCATCTCACACTCTAAATAAGCAGCACTGTTGAATTTTGAAGGCCTTACTTGGCAATTATGTTTACACACTAGGATCCCAGTCAGGTCATAATGCACATCTGAAGTTAGCTGATGCTGGCAAATATGATAAAAGTTTGGCCGTAATATTGAAACACTTTCTACAAGGAATGAGTCTGAATCAGAATTTGTTCAGGGTAAGATTCACGATTGTATACGTAGTACTGAGAGCTAGAGTGCCCTCTATGGTGGCAAAGATGTTTTTTTTTTTCTTTTTGCCCCTGCCCTTCAAAAAGTCCATCCACAAAAGAGACTGTGAGGACTATCTGTTTGGTATGTGTTTGTTTTGGAAATGAATGGAGATCAGATCTTCTTTTTAACACTACTTTTCTTTGTTCAAGACAAATTTTAACTGGATACAACCCATCGAGGTAAGGTATCTATCAACAGTTACGCAGCGCTGTTGTTGGAAATGAGACAACAAGTAAACTGTCAGTGGTCTGAGATGTATCATAGGCTAATGCTTAACATTAGCAAATCCTTATGTCCTGCTAATCTATCAATCAGAGCTAACGTACCCTCACTCTTCACTTTATTGACAGACTCTCAAGTTTGATCAGATCACTGCAGAATAACTGCTGCATGTGGGTTGGAATGAACATTATCACAAACAGTGGTTTAGCCTTTAGTGCGTGCGATCACTCTCCCGACTTCAATGGCTTTAGAGAACAGATCACAGATGTTGTGTTTTCCCACCTCTTGTATCATCCTTGAAATCAGCCTATTGGAGATTTTTTTTATAAACGCGTCATTTTGCACACTGGTCATACTTACACTGGAACTGAAGGTCTTTTAATCTTAACAGCGACATCAGAATCCTCTTCTTTATCGTCTTTTGAACTGCTGGTCCTGTGTGTTTCAGCTTCTTCTACGTCTGCTGTCTCCTTATCCGCTACAATGTGCGCACTCTCGTCCGCAATACCAGCTTCCTTTCCTTTCTCCACCTGCTTCCAGCTTTTGGTCAGAGATGACACCATGTTTGAACATTTTCTGCGGCGCGTTGGAGAGTTCTTCTTCTTCAGAAGCTTGTCGATCTCCTCATTTGAAGGCAGGGACTCCTTTGTGATCTTCTCAGTGAGGACCCCGATGCCTGCGCTTTTCTCCTGAACCCCACTGGTCACAGTTTTCACCACTTGTTTTACCTTAATTCGAGGTGCGACAGCTGGCTCAGTTGAGTCCTTAATCTCCACAGTCTTGGGTTCCTCTTGGGTCTCAGGAATAGGTGTTCTTTGAGCCTCTCCTGACGTGACAGCACCGTTTTGAGGTGTTTCTGTAGGCTCGGTCTGAGTTGAGGGGGGTTTCTTCGGGATCCATTTCTTTCTGGGTGCCTCTGTTGGTTCTCCAGGCGTAGACGGAGACCAGCCGCTTGGCTCATTGGCCTGCTTTGTCTCATTCTCAGTCACCCACTGCTGCCAGCTGCTCGCCAGGCCGCACACCATGCTAATGGTGCGGAGCTTCTTGATGTTCTTGTTGGTGGATGGTTTCCTTTGGGAGGCTTGTCCAGACTGTTTGTCAGACATAATCACGACTATTAATGCCTCGATGTAGGCTTGATTAATCCCACTAAGTGATCTTCCTCAACAGATGTCAGATTAGCTTCAACATATTTAGCTTCTCCCAACGCAAATCTGTATTTCCAGTAGTTTTTGCTCCCTCGGCTGTGTCCTGCCTTAGCACTTGCAGCTCTAAATTAAGGAAAGTGAACCCCAACATGACCGCGGAAAGTATTTGAGTCATCCCAGGCTACCAGCCTGATCGTCTTTCCCTGACACTGGTCACCCCTCTGGACTCGTGTTTCATCACAGAGCTTGTAACTGGAGGTAAACAGGGCAGTGGAGCAGCCGGTGATAAGCTTAATTAGAGAGTGTGGAGATATAAAGCGCTTCAAAGGCATTCCAACTGATGCACAATATCCTTTGCTAATTTTAAAGCATCAACAAACCATGTAAGCAAGTGTAGAAAACAAAGTACAGCCTTTTGATTCCTACATTCAGTTGTTTTTCTAAAGATAATGGAATATTATCCTGTTTCTTCAGATGTCCATCATCTAATCCACCAAAAAAATAAACAGGCTTTCCAACCGTTTAAGATTTATTGCCAAGAGGCATTGTTACAACAAAGAAATTATCTATCAAACACACATTGCCTTAACCATGAATAGACGGAAATTATTGACCCATCTTGTCCAAAAGCTTTTTCCACTACTACCATTTTCAGTGCCATGTAAAAATATTCAAATATTTAACTTGACTTCTAAAACATTTCTTCCTTTACTACGTCACCTTCACATCATCTCCCGCTGATGTGGACTGGCCATCATTTTGCATCATCAAGCAAAAATGCGATTTTTTTTTGTAGTACTACACCAATATCTTGAACTTTTATTGTGTGTACTTTTTCCTTATTTTTGGATTTTTTTAAACTAAAAAATCTGGAAAGTTGAATTTCCATTTTTCTTTTTTTTCTTTTCTTTTTTTAAGGATTTACAACTTTTAAATTTTGTTGCACTGCATGAAGACATAATTGAGTTACATCAGTCTATAGCCCTGGTCGGCCTGAATCTATAGAGGTGCAGGACTTCAAAAATAAGAAAAATGAGACCAAAGTGAGTTACAATGTGACAGAAGCAAAAAAACAAAAAAACAAAAAAACAAATGGCCAAAAACTGCTCAGGATCCTGAGGGTTAAACTGGACACATTGGGCTCAAAATTTGGGTCCTTCCTGTTTCGTGTTGCCCTGTTCGTGTGGCATAACGTAACATCATGTCAAGTCACTGACTTTCAATGAACCTTGCTGGTCAAAAAAAAGTGATTGGTATGTTTGCATCATTTAACCACTTACTGTCTGAATTAATTTTCTATAAAAAAAGAGTGTTTTTTTCTTTTTTTCTTTGCATTCTTATAGTTGCTAAACTGAGTGGAGATTGTCAATTTGAATATAGCACATACAACAGACATAAAAACACTGCAAGTGTTTGTCTTATTTATAGTAAAAATTGTATTATTGTATTGATATGGGCCAAATTCAACTGACAAGTCCATCAGACTTTCATCTGTTTCCAAAATTGAAAAAGGCCATTTCCTGCACCCGCTTTGGGTCAAATGATGACGTCATACACGCAGTGGAGGACTTTCATAACAGTCAAGAAAAGGACTTCTTTAAAAGTGGCATTACGGCCCTTAAACATTGCTGGAAAAAGTGTAGAGACACTGAAGGGGATTATGTTGGAAAATAATGTGATATGTCCGCCAAAAGTCGAACCCTTAGATATGAGGCTTATGACTTATCAATCAGCATCCCCTTTTGCTCTGTGGAGTGCACAGTCTGGCCAGGTTCCAGTATGGAAGTTATGTCCAACCTACCTCGACTTGCACCACCCAACCTCTGCCTGTAAGTTGCCTTGAATGAGGAGCCTTTTCTATCCAAGTAGCTCTCCACAAGATTTATACTGAACAAAAATATAAACGCCCCATGTCACTCTTTTCAGCTTTTATTACCATTACAGTTAATCAGCACATGAAATCAACCAAAATTCATTTTATTATTGATTAACGTTCAGATAACAGTCCATTACATCTTGGTGGTGGCATCTGAAAATGAGTGGCATTCAGTAGAACATGGTGGGGGTCAGGGCCAAGAAATTCACTTTTCAATATCTTGTGTGTCCACCATTTGCATCTCTCAATGCCACACATGGTCTTCGCATGGAGTTGATGAGGTTGTCTATGGTGGCCTGTGGGATGTTATACAACTCTTCCTGGAGGGACACACGGAGCTGTTGCACATTCCCCGGAACTGGAACACGATCACGGACACACATGTGGCCGACATGGATGAGGTCGATTTGCAGTACTGCCAGTCTCACGGAAACAAACTCTTAAACAGCTTATCGTCCAATAGTGAACATTCAGCTGTGCAGCGACCGCTCGGGTGGACGTCCCTGCATCCAGCATGCCAATGGCACGTTCTCGCATTACTACAGACATCTGAGGCATGATTACTTCTGACAAAATTGGACATTTGGGGTGGCCTTTTATAGTCCCCACTGTAAGGAGTGCCTGAGTACTAATCATTCTGTTTAAGCTGCTTTTGTGTATCCCACACCCATGTACTGTGTGGATTCACTGCAACACTGAGCAAATGCTCAATGACAGAGATGGACTCAAATGTGGCACACAAATCAAGAAAAATATTCATTGTGTACAAGTACAAGACAGTATATACTCACTCAGGACGGTTCAATTCATATGTCTTCAGTATTTGACATGGGGCGTTTATATTTTTGTTCAGTGTATTTACCAAACTGTGCACTGTTTTCTTTAACCACGCTTTATGAACCAGTGTGTGTGAGTGGGGGATGTGTTGTTAATGGGATTCTTTCAATCAAGCAGCAACCTCCAATTATAAAACACGGAACCAGTGCAGATGCGCTATAAGCCTGATTATATCCCCTGTTTTATTGGTGTGATCTGTATCAATGCATCACATCTTAAAAGTTCATATTTTGGTATTTATAATCTTAATGAAAAAAAAATCAAACAGTTATGAAATCAAAGTTTTACTGGGAGTATGAAGTAAAATGATGACAAGTTTGCCACGGAGGCAAACTGAGCTGTGCTGAAAAATCAAAGGGAGATTTCTCTGACACTTGCAGCAATAGACTCTTTTTTTCCCATAAATCTTTTCCAGAGGCTTTTAACACTAACTACACAGAAACTGCACACTCTACACTAAAGCAAGAAGTAGACTTCTAATATGTGATAGACGCCCTCAGTCCAAATGATTGTGGACAGCTTGAACAGAGAGCCACAGATAGAGAGAGACACTCAATCTGAGGTGAGAAAAGACGCAGCGAGCTCCTGACCAGGAAGGAATGTGATACCTGGAGGAGACGTGGCTCTCCTGCTTACGCATGAAGAGGTTTAATCTTTCAATGCAGTGAGATCGCAGTCACACTCTTACTCAGCGGCGTGCAACCCGCTGATAACATCAAGACCTCTGACCACAGACAGAGGTGTTTACTGCCACTTTAGCAGCTGTTTATATGTGAATCCACATCATTCAGTTTTATGTGTGTTGGGATTTTAATGTATGTGTGTGTGTGTGTGTGTGTGTGTTTGCAGAGGAGAGCTGGTTATAAATAGAACTTGGCACACACACATGAAGTTGCAGCTGCTGGCTGCCAGTCAGGGAAGGGAGGATGTGACTCATCAGGGCAGGATGCCTCTTCAAACGCAGTGGATCCAGATTCACACGCTGGCCAGTGAGAACGGCTCCACCATAAGGACAAACAGCCTCACTGCAAGATTGATTGTACTGCATGTGATATTGTGGAGAACTTAAGCCCGACCAGTAAATCAGGCCAATTACAGCAAATTACCGATTAATCGGGCCATTTATAGCAAATAACAGATTATTGGGCCAATTCTTGCAAATAAGCAATTAATCAGGCCAATTATAACAAATAACCCATTAATCAACATCGGTCAATGTGTAACCGGAGTATTAACCTTTTTATTGTGCAGAGACTCTGTTGCCCTTCATTTAAAAATAAGTTTGTTTGGTTGTTTTTGATCCCCCTGGCGGGTTTGGGATCCAGAGAATTTCTAGTTGTGTAAATTTTATTTTTGTGCTTTTATCACTTCACACATCGATTACTGTAACAGTATCCTGTAAGGCACAACTACCAATCTCCTCAACAAACTTCAGTACAATCAAATCTCTGCCGCTCGCCTCCTCAACCGTACCCATTCTTGAGACCACATCACCCCATTCTTCAAGACCTTCACTGGCTCCTTATCTCAAACCACATCAAATTCAGAATCCTTCTTCTCACCCATGAAGCACTCCATAACCAGGCCCCTTCTTACCTTAAAGATTTGCCCCCTCTTGTACCCTCCACTCATCTGGCCTTACTGTCCCAAGGACCAAGCACCAAACCTGGGGGGACAGAGCCTTCTCTGTTGCCACCTCCTCCTTTTCCACAACAAATTTGTGACATGACTGACCCTACCACCTTAAAGACTCAATTAAAACACCTGTTCCACAATTTATAATCTCCCTTAAATCTACATATCTAGTTCCAGCCTTTTTAATCTTGCTTTCTATTTGTACTTATTAATCGTTTTATTTTTTGTTTGTTTTTACACTTGTTGGATTGTACTCTTTTACTTTTTGCATACCTGCATTTGATTTCCAACTGTTTTTTTTTATCATTTACCTTGTAAAGCATCTTTGAGTCTTTGAAAAGCATGGTCTTTTCACTGACAGAGATGCCCCCATATGAAATATTACTCACTGCTACAGCGGCAAGGACTCCTTTGAAAATTTACCGGACGCCAGTTGTTAAAAAAATAAAATAAAAAAAAATCTGGATCAAAATTATTCTAATTTGGAAATCTAATTTACTAAAGTGCAAAATATAAATAAAATGATATACACTAAATGATACGACTGTTGTATTATTTGACAATTTTCAAATTTTACAACATTGTTTACTCACAATTTTTTTTAAAGGAAAATCATTGTTTTGTTTTGTTTTTTTTTTTTTGCTTATTTTTAAAAAGTTGTGGTAAGAATAACATCTTAGTAAGTAACTTATCTTTAGTAAGTGTTTTCTGCACTGAATGAATGCATATGTACTAAAAACTTTATGAAAATTTTTTTGCCAAAACCACCTGATGTGTCAAATATGACACAAAAAATGTCACAATCAAAATGATATAAACGTATTTTTTGTGGATTTTGTTAAAAGGGTTAATAAACATCTTGGTTCTATGAAATTAAAATTTTCTGTCCACTTTTTATTTATTTATTTTGATGTTTTTGGGCTTCTAAAGATGAAAATGCTTTTACATGACGTCACTTTCACCCATTCACACCACATTGATGCGCTGAATGCAGAAGCTGCTACGTAAAGCACCATCACCATTAACTAATCCCATTCACAGAAGGATGGCACAGCACCAGGGGCAGTTTTGTGTAACTTACCCAAAGATCACTTTGTGGGACCAGGGATCCAACCTCTGACCTTCTGCTTGAGTCAAAACCAATTGAGCCAAAGCCTCCCTATAGGAAAGAAAATAACAGCATGATGTTTTTATTTATATATAACTCATTTCCAGGCTGGATTCCACAATCAAATCATTTTATATTTCATTGTATGGACTCTGGAACCCAACATGTCTCCCTGAATTGCTGGGAAAGTCTTCAAAGCCATGCAGGGTAAGTGTAAGATTGGTACTTTACCACTAGAGGGTGCTCTACTTACATTATTGGAGTTTTAAAACAGGAGCACTAATAAATAACGCTCATGTTTTGGCTCGATATAGCGCTGTTTTTGTAGTATATTAGAGAAATTCATCAACAAATGCACCTATTAAGTCTTTGTAAATGAGAGATTCATGAGCTCAAAGAGGCATTTTTATTTCCTGAAGAAGAAGAAATAGGACAAAAGGAGCACATGACACCAAAAACTTGCCCAAAGAAAGCATTAAAGTGATAATTAAGTGTCTAAAAACACAGTTCACCATGTGCTAATTTTTGTTTTCAAAGCGGTCTCTAAGAAAGGACACACTCTGCAGGTGAGACTCAGTTCATTTCCTGAATGTAAGGTTACTGAGGCGATCCGGGGCCTTATAGAGTGGGCGGTCCGCCCCACTTATAGCAGAGGAGGTCCAGATCTGGAGAGAATGCACCTGTGTGTCCTGCTCCTTATCAACATCTGCACAGTTCCTCCCGCTTTGTTTACCTTCCACTGCTTGTTCAGCGACTGTTTTATTTGGCCGCTTGCATTATTGCACATTAATTGTGCAGGAATGCATCTCTCCAGCTGTTTCTCTGACCTCTATATTTGCCACGCGGACTCTGTTTTACGCTGGGGGGTGAGTTTGCAAATAATTGGGAATTCTGTTGTCGGATTAATCAGATCAAGACCCCGGCATGTGAGAGATGTTCAGATCTGACATCTTGACTGCAGCAGGAGCTTTAGTTCGGTCAAAGTTTATTTCAGGGACAATAAACAAAAAAAAAAAAAAAGAAAAGAAAAGAAAAAAAATTAAATGAAACATCTGTTGTCAGGATTTGGAGGATGTTTTTCACTTCTCGTCTCTTGAGTTTGATGGATTTGGTGTCCCTTCATTTCCACTCTAATTTACAAAAAAACATCAGTATCCGCCTTACACATGGCTCTGAACAAATCATCTAAAATAACCACAATAAATCAGAGTTTTGATCCTGTTTCTGTAATTGTACAAGGCTGACCTCGGCAAAAAAAAAAAAAAAAAAAGCCAGCCGCACAAATCTGTCTCAGAGCTGGAAGAGTAAACCCGATGTAATCCAGTAATACTTCCTTCCGAGGACACTGTATGTTATTGTTTGGTTGTGCCACTTGGCCCTGATAAATAAAGATGGGAAAGAGAGTAAATTAAAGCTACAGCTCAATACAGGGGTCAGGGGAGGCCAGGGAGGAAGCCTCATCCTCTCTGCGGAGGAACCGACAGGATGACAGAGAGCGCTGCAGGGGCCCAGACAGACTCATTACAGCCTAAAAGGAGAACTGAAGGTCCCTGCTATGGATTTATGTGACATGCTTCATGACAGTGTTTTACATGATGAAGAGGATGGAGGCAGAAGAGGAAGGGATATGATAACAGTGAAAGCAGGAGGTCTCGGGGTGAGGAGTGCTGGAGAAGCTGGACTGTTTCATGTTAAAGATGTTTTTTGTCTGTCGCTGATGGCCGGTAATGGCTTTAAATGACCTTAAGAGTCTGAAGATGTACTTAAAACATATGCTAACATACTTATCACGTGGTAGCATAATGTGGACAAAGGGTAAAACGAAGGAGGAAAGCCTAAACGTGTAGTATTGGTCATGAACAGTCATTCAACAAAACTTAAAAGTTACAAAAAAGGTCCAAACGAAACCACAAAACCCATCACAGGGCTCTTCAGCTCTTCAGTAAATCAGCGACAAGACGCAAAGAAAATACAAAGCCTCACAAAAAGATAAACAAGCCAGTCACAATTTATCAAACTTGTGTGTTTATGTATAAATATGACAAAGCAGTGATTATGATAAGGTGATAGAAATGATACTAAGGATGATGTTGATGAAAATGATGTTAACGATAATGCTAATTATGATAATGAAGATAATGATCATTTTGATGATGACATTGATAATGATAATGATTCTAAAAGCGATGAAGATGACGATGCGAATAATGACGATGATGTTGATGAAATTGATGATAATGCGCATTATGATGATGGAGATGATAATTGTTTTGATGACGACAATGTGAATAATGATATAAATGACTATGCTGATGATAACGTAACAATAATAATGGAGTTGATATGATTGATGATGTTGCGATAATGATGTTAACAATCATAAAAATGAGAATGATGATTATTATGATGATGAGAATGACATTAATGGTGATGATACTGATAATGTTGACACCAGGGATGATAATAATGATAATGTTGATATTGATGATGAAAAACTATGATGATTGTGATGATGATTCTCATCATAGTGATGTTAATGGTGATGACGATAATGATAATTATGATATTAAGGATGCTAATAATGATAATGTTGATATTGATGATGCTGGGGATAATGATGGTACTTAGCATGATAGTGACAATGATGATGGTAATGATAATGCTGATAATGTTGATTATGGTAATGATGTTAAATATGATGATGACAATGATGCTGATAATGAGTTCAATAACTATGATAATTATGAAAATGTGAATGGTGATGATAATGTAACAATAATAGTGTTGATACTACTGATGATGATGTTGGTGATAATGATGTTAACAATCATAAAAATGAGAATGATGATTATTATGATGAGAATGACGTTAATGGTGATGATACTGATAATGTTGACACTAGGGATGATAATAATGATAATGTTGATATTGATGATGAAGAACTATGATGATTGTGATGATGATTCTCATCATAATGATGTTAATGGTGATGACGATAATGATAATTATGATATTAAGGATGCTAATAATGATAATGTTGATAGTGATGATGTTGGGGATAATGATGGTACTTAGCATGATAGTGACAATGATGATGGTAATGATAATGCTGATAATGTTGATTATGGTAATGATGTTAAATATGATGATGACAATGACGCTGATAATGAGTTCAATAACTATGATAATTATGAAAATGTGAATGGTGATGATAATGTAACAATAATAGTGTTGATACTACTGATGATGATGTTGGTGATAATGATGTTAACAATCATAAAAATGAGAATGATGATTATTATGATGAGAATGACGTTAATGGTGATGATACTGATAATGTTGACACTAGGGATGATAATAATGATAATGTTGATATTGATGATGAAGAACTATGATGATTGTGATGATGATTCTCATCATAATGATGTTAATGGTGATGACGATAATGATAATTATGATATTAAGGATGCTAATAATGATAATGTTGATAGTGATGATGTTGGGGATAATGATGGTACTTAGCATGATAGTGACAATGATGATGGTAATGATAATGCTGATAATGGTGATTATAGTAATGATGTTAAATATGATGATGACAATGATGCTGATAATGAGTTCAATAACTATGATAATAATTATGAAAATGTGAATGGTGATGATAATGTCATGATAATAGTGTTGATACTACTGATGATGATGTTGGTGATAATGATGTCAATCATGATGAAAATTATGTTAAAGGGGCTGTGAGGACTCTCTGTTTAAAGTTGATTGCAGCGACACCTTTTTGGCTGAAATTGTACGCGCACTGTCAAGATACCATGACTCTTATAAAGGCATGTGTTTGTTTTGGAAATGAATGGAGGTCAGATATTCTTTTTAACACTACTTCTCTTTGTTGTGGACAACTTTTTACCGGATACAACGCAAAGAGATAAGGTATCTATCAACAATTATGCAGCGCTGTTTGAAATGTGACAACAAGCAAACTTTGTCAGTTTGTTTGTAGAGTAGTACCCGGCTATTTTATAATAATGATGACGATGTTGATGTCGATGATACTTTTGATGATGACGAAAAACTTTGATGATGATAAAAAATGATAGCTGTTTTTTCTTTTTTTGTTTTTTTTTTTGCTGTGGAATGACTTTGACTTATAATTTCACAAACACCAAAGTTTGCATTTAAGTTGATTGAAAGCAATTAGCGGTAGCTATAAATGTTGTGTAGCTTTTACTTTTAGAGGTACATCTATACGGACAAAAGCATGTCCTGAACTTAACTAGCTCTTGTGGAAAAACCCTTTTCTCTTCTTTTACTTCGCTGCATTTGTTGTTATCCTAGCAAAAACTAGCACGGCTAATTTGACTGAATTTGACTACTTATCAGATTGTGCTGCAATAAATTTAATTTCACACTTTTGTATTCAGTTAAATGAGGTTTTTTAAGCGTAACCCATTTCTGGTCATGCAAGGAACATCGAGTTGCTGCTGTCGGGTATTGAATAAGTATTTTTGGACAAATAAACAGTTTGCATTGTAGCTTCAAAAAGTTATTCTCTCATTAAGGGGCAAGTGAGATGGTAAAAAAAAGGCCCCGGGGTGGGGTTGATCCCTTGGTCATGTAATTGCCTCTGCACATGGGGTACTATCTTAACCTCTGGCAATAAGTGTTGACGTTTGATGAATACTAGAATTAGCCAAAATGAAATCTGGAGATCCTTGGCGAATCACAACTAAAACACCAATTAAATGGCGGAAATAAATGAAACAACACGAGACACAAAAACAAAGTACCAAAAACAAAATACAGTTTGTAACGTCAGCTGGTGAGGCGTTTAGAGAGAGGGCTGACTCCCTGAAGGCAATGTGGCGAAAGGGTAGAGAACATTTTGTTGATAAAAAGGATCTCATTGATTTTCAAAACTTCTCTGAGGGAAAGTTAAAAAAGAACTGACGCAGGAAACATGAGGCCTGATCACGTTCCAATCCATTTGAGATGCTACATATCCTTAGCCGGTCATGGAGGCTGCAGCTGAACCTCACCAGCATTTTCTGAGAGGTGGGGTACACCCTGGAGAAGGTGCCGGTCACTATTAAGAAAAAAACATCTGAGAGTGAAAACCGTTCACAATCACATTCAAACTGCTATTCAGAGGCAGTTTGGATTCTTCACTCACTGAAGTGGGGGTTTGGAGGACATTCAGTCTCAATGCAGAAAGGGCCCCACCCGGCCACCATGTTCAGACTGAGAAGCATCTTCCTGTAAGCTGACGTGGTAGACTATAGACTAGATTTAAAACTCATAACTTGTGATACTACAACCTTCAAACCCTGAGCTGATTTTTCAGGTCTCTGCTTGAAAATTGCATACCCATAATAAAATGAGTATATCTCTGCAACCACAAGGTCTATTTGAATCATTTCAGTGTCGTAGTAAAGGGAAAGTTGTACAATTTGTTGAGATGTATGAATGACTATATGTGATATTGGTAAAGAGTAAATGAAGAGAGCACAGCAAAAAATTAAAAACAAAAAAAAAAAATGTAGGTTGGCTTAACCCCCCCACCCCCACCCCCCAAACATTTCAAGTTAAATGTCTTTTTGGAAATGACAGGTGAAGCTATAAGACTTTATCAAACCATAGTACAACTTATGAACATGATCTCTGCGAAGGTAGACTCTGTTAAAATGAAGTAGAACAAAATTAGAGAGGTTTTAGTAGAGAGTTTAATATATATATATATTTGCAGAATAACTGCAGAATGTGGGTTGGTATGAACATTATCACAGACAGTTTAGTCTGTGTTTTAGCCTTTAGCTTGTGGGTTAGCCTTTAGCCCATACTACTATCACTCTACCGTTTAGCTTTCTTCTTCTCTTCTGTCCTTTTTCTGTCTGACAGTTCAGCTCCAGTGTGCACCATCACTACTAAATTAATCACAGAAATAGTTTTCAGTCGAAGAAAAAAACAGATCTCTCTTCTCACTACTGACTTTTATCAGGCATATATATCTACTCAACTCAAACTTTATTTATAGAGCACGTTTAAAACAACCGGAGTTGACCAAAGTGCTCTACAGTTAAAAAAAGGCAGCACAAGCAGATATAATACTAGAATAATAAAAATCATAAAATACAAAACAATGCAATGATAAAACCATAAGAAATAACATAAAAAGATAAAATAAATAAAAATGTGAAATACAATTTTGCCAGATGTCAGCTTAACCTTGATTAAAAGCCATGGGGAAGAGGTGAGTATTTAAGGATGATTAAAAAAACCTCAACTGATGGCGCAGAACGGATACGCTGGGGCAAGTTATTCCAGAGCCGAGGGGCAGCCATCATAAAAGCTCAGTTATCTTTGGTTTTTTGTTTAGTTCTGTTGGTGACCAACATCAAGTGATTAGATGACCTCAGTGATCTTGCGGGGACGCGGAACTGGAGAAGCTCAGTTGAGCAGTGGGGGGCTAGGCAATTAAGAGCTTTAAAAACAAACAAACTAAATTATAAAATTCATTCTAAAAGCAACCAGGAGCCAGTGCAGTGAAGCTAAGACAGAGGATATGTGTCCATGCTTGTGTTTGCCAGTGAGGAGGTGGGCAGCTGCATTTTGTACCAGCTGCAGGTGGTGCAAGGGAGACTGGTCCAGGTCAAAATACTGCGAGTCAGAGTAGTCCAGGCGTGTGCTAATGAAAGCATGGATTACAGTTTCAAGATCACTGTGTGGCAGGTACCCCTTTACTTTAGATAAAACCCTCATATGATAAAAACTGTTTTTAACAACGGCTCTGACCTGGCGATCAAATTTTAGCCTGTCATCGAATATTACACAAAGATTTTTCACTGATGAACATACGTTAGGTGTAAGGGGGTCCAGGAAACCAGCTGGACCACATCCAATCATTATATCTAGAAGTGAATGATGAGATCGATAATGATGACGATGTTGATAATGAAGATACTTTTGATGATGACAATAATAATGAGGATTATATTAATGAAAAACTTTGATGATGATAAAAAATGATAGCTGTTTTTTTTTTTTTTTTTTGCTGTGGAATGACTTTGACTCATAATTTCACAAACACCAAAGTTTGCATTTAAGTTGATTTAAAGCAATTAGCGGTAGCTATAAATGTTGTGTAGCTTTTACTTTTAGAGGTACATCCATACGGACAAAAGCATGTCCTAAACTTAACTAGCTCTTGTGGAAAAACCCTTTTTTCTTCTTTTACTTCGCTGCATTTGTTGTTATCCTAGCAAAAAACTAGCACGGCCAATTTGACTAAAATCGACTACTTATCAGATTGTGCTGCTATAAATTTAGTTTCACACTTTTTTATTCAGTTAAATGAGGTTTTTTAAGCGTAACCCATTTCTGGTCATGCAAGGAACATCGAGTTGCTGCTGTCGGGTATTGAACAAGTATTTTTGGACAAATAAACAGTTTGCATTGTAGCTTGAAAAGTTATTCTCTCATTAAGGGGCAAGTGAGATGGTAAAAAGAGGCCCCAGGGTGGGGTTGATCCCTTGGTCATGTAATTGCCTCTGCACATGGGGTACTATCTTAACCTCTGGCAATAAGTGTTGACGTTTGATGAATACCAGAATTAGCCAAATAACATCTGGAGGTCCTTGGCGAATCACAACTAAAACACCAATTAAATGGCGGAAATAAATGAAACAACATGAGACACAAAAACAATGTACCCCATTGCAGAACATCGGAAGCCAACTCGTTTACAACTTTAAAGTTATTCAAGTTAAGAGGCGATAACTATCAGTGGACAGAGTTGAGTATCTATAAGTAGACTCCCTGAAGGCGATGTGGCGAAAGGGTAGAGAACATTTTGTTGATAAAAAAGGATCTCATTGATTTTTAAAACTTCTCAGAGGGAAAGTTAAAAAAGAACTGACGCAGGAAACATGAGGCCTGATCACGTTCCAATCCATTTGAGATGCTACATATCTTTAGCCGGTCATGGAGGCTGCAGCTGAACCTCACCAGCATTTTCTGAGAGGTGGGGTACACCCTGGAAAAGGTGCCGGTCACTATTAAGAAAAAAACATCTGAGAGTGAAAACCGTTCACAATCACATTCAAACTGCTATTCAGAGGCAGTTTGGAGTCTTCACTGGCTGATGTGGGGGTTTGGAGGACATTCACTCTCAATGCAGAAAGGGCCCCACCCGGCCACCATGTTCAGACTGAGAAGCATCTTCCTGTATGCTGACGTGGTAGACTTAAAGCTAGATCCAAATGGGCAACAAAATCCGAAACCAAAGTTGTAGAAAACAACAGGAGTCACTGAAGATGAGAACAGAACATAACAACAATTAACTGAGACAGAACTCAACCACAGTGACACAGTGACAATATAGACAGGGTAATCAAACACAGGTGTGTGAAGAGACACAGGTGAAACACCTGAGGACAATCATACAGGAGGGAAACAGAGGGCATGAGAAATACTAAACCAAACGCGGGTAACAAGTACAAAAGTGAACATAAAACACAAGGAAAATTGCAAAAACCAAGAAGAAACAGACAACCAATAAAACAAAGAAACACAAGACCAAAATACCAGAGCCCTGTTCTTCGTATGTGGTTCAAATAACTCAAGCTAGCGTCCTTTTAACCAGATTCAGTTAATGGGATGATTGAAGGCCGGCTAAGTCTGTTCCTCTAAGGCTGAATCCAGAAAGTGCAAAGCTGCACTGGGTAGCACTGGTGGTTTATGGCCCTATCAGCTGTTGCAAGTAAATAATGCTTTAGTGACTGAAATGGTGGAAAATACGATATAAAAAATAATCAGAACTCAAAGGATCTTGGAAATCTTGGATCAGTCTTTCCCTACAGAATGCGGCAAGGATTATTATTGATCCTAAATCAACTGGATCTCCCAGGAAAGGAGCTTGGGTGTGCGTCTTTAGATCCGGTTCACTGAAATAAACCTGCACTGGAGCAGCTTTAAGTTTATTGATCTGTTAATATAGAATACAATAGACTTTATTGATCCCCAAAGGGTGGTATTAACGATTTATCTTAACCTGCTTTGAAGAACAGAACAAGCCTGAATAACGAGGCCCGGTAACACATACGCAAAACAAAAACAGCAACCACAAGGAAACCTATACTAAAGGTGTGTTCACACCTGTGGCTTGTTTGCTTTGTTCCGATTCAGGGGCAAAAATGATCCAATTGTTACAGTCGTCACTTGGTTCGTTTGTGTTCACACGGAAAAAGTCTCTTGTGGTCCACAGCTGTAAACAAATACCATGTGTGCTCAAATATTTCTCTCAATGGACAAAATCGGGCAGAACTCTACTGTGCATGATACAGAGAACAGAGGAGAGTTATGAACGCACGAAAGTTCTTCAGGATAAAAACAAGATTTTGTCATCGAAGAGCCTTTTTGCTCAAAAATCTGTCTTGGAGAAAGAGATCGTCTTATGTTCGGATCAATACAGTAATAATGGCTATATCACCTTCTCCTCTTCTTCTACTGCTGCTGACTGGTTTACTCCTTCTTCTTCGATTGTTTTGACTGAACGGTTGGCAACCACAGGTATGACTTAGTTGCGCTGGTTGCTGAGGTGATTGTGTTCTCATTGCAAAGGAACCGCTACAGAGCTCGAATGGAGGCGAGCCGAGACCACCTTATTTTGCCGATCTTGACCTGCTTGCTTTGTCCCACATCCGAGTGCAATTGCTGTGTTCACATATGCACAAACGAACCAGACTTTAGGTTTGCCCCAAACAAGCCAGGTGTGAATATACCTAAAGAAACAGACAACAGAAACCAAAGACCAAACCATCACAGGATACTTGCAGAGAACTTTGGCCAATATCATTGGAATCTTTGGAGTCTCTGCTTTCATCTGAGGTATTAGTTGTTATTTGAGTTGTGTTTGTGGCATGTAAAAAAAAGGTTAGATGAGGAAAAACTTTCTAAATACTTTTATGAATATTTCACGCTGTGTTTGCCGAGTGACGTCAAAGTCCACCAGTTGGAGGATCTTTGGGTTCAAAGAGCTAAAATAAGACAGTAGAAGAGAAACAGAACACTGGACTAAATGGATGTTCCAGTTGTTTTTTGATACTTTTACAGACAAAGGCAAATGAGGCCGATCTTCAGTGTATCCATCAGGACTGAAAGGCTTGATCCTCTGTGCTGAACTGATATTGAATGTGTTAGTGAGACACATGCGCTGTTTGTTTTGAGACTCGATCTTGTTACCAGAGATCTTATGAAAACATGTTGCTTTTGGCCTGGACCGCGTCAGTCAGAAATCACACTTCATTACTCCTGACCGCTGCGCAGCCTCTGGAGCAATAATTGGCCACACACTTCTCACTTGTTACATCAACTCTTGTACTTCAACAGACATAAAGCAATGAAACAAAACGGCCTAAAAGGGGCCTGGGCACTCGTTCTTCCAGTCCTCCTTTGATCCAGCCGATCCCTGGCATTCAAACTGATTTCCCGTGTGCCTTTGCTGATTTTTCTGACACAAAAATAGTCACTGGAATGGACAATGAAATAACACTCCATTGAATGTTTTAAGCAAATAAAGGCCCACTTGCTTTTACTTCCCAGGATGTCCGAGTGTAATTTAAAGCCACTCTGGGATCCGTATTAGCAAATTTCGGACATTCAAAGGAGATTTACGGTGGACACTTTGAAAACCTTTTCATCCAAATAAGAAGTCTTGGTGTAATTATCAGTTTTGCTCCTGCCTGGGCCTGCAGCAGTTCTTTGCTTCACACCCTCTGTGTACACCAAGTGTCATTTTAACTCCCACAGACCATCAATCACATCCAGCTCCCCTTCAATTCTTTTTTTTTTTTTTTTTTTTTGGGACGTGAGGGATTCCCCCACCTTAAGTCGCGTTTATATTTTCATACGACTTCATTTATTTTCCTAAACCATACGCCTTCCTGCTCGAAGCAGCATGACACGATCCAGAATTGCATTTTAATTACAGACGCAATAATCGAAAGGGTTTTCTCTCAACACATGGATTGAATATGTGTTGCTTTGATAACTGATACATCAACAGGAACACTTTTATTCCAAAAAGTCAAGAATGGAAAAAAAACCCACTTCATTTGTCTTTGCCCTAAATTTAAAAATCTCAATGTAAAAAGAAAAAGCAACGTCCGGGTTCGCTTTTTTCACTGTGGAAATGATTAATGATACATCAGCCAGTCTCCAGGGACCACACAGTCTGTGTGGGATTCTAACACAGCATTAAACAATGACTTGGAGATGTTGCATTCACTGATGTCAGGACTGTATGTCATGATTTCAGTTTAAGTTACATCCCACAAATTTATGAGTTAATTCCCCCAGCGCCTCCTCAGCACACTTTTCCTGTTCCTGCGGCTTTTTTTTAGAAAATGTTTGTTTTACTGGCACTCTATTCTGTGCCAGCGTTGATTTCTTGAGAACCAAAATTTTGGTATTTCTCCCCTGTGGTATGAAAAGTTTTCAGACAGTCATCAATTTCAACAACAGAAAAATGACATCACGGTCACAGAAGGCCAAAACTCTGTCTTTGCCTCCCTTACAATGCTAGCAGCTAGCTTAAAGCCCCAGATGGCCTTTGACCGATAAACTGGAAGCAACCAAGAAACTGAAAACAGAATCAGTAAACCACGAAAGAGTCTGTGATAGAGTCCAGTTGAAGAAGGAAGCCAAACCAACAATTAACAAAAGGAACCGAATCAAAAAAGCTAATTCTAGCTAAATGTTAGCATAATACAGAAACTGTTAGCTATAAAAGGAAACAAAAATGTTTCTTTCAACAAATTATTTCAAGACAGTAAGTGAAAATTGAAACCACAACATTATTCCCAACTGTGTGTACTTCAAGAAACAGAAGTGGTTAGCTAATGCTAAAAAGATAGCTTATCAGTTAAAGTCAACATCTTGTTCACATGGAGTCCAAAAGAATAAAAAGAAGAAATAACAACACTCTTCGTACAGAGGTAAACTGTTTCAAATGTTACGCTAAGGACATATTTTCCCTAATAAAAGCTAAAAGCAAAGCTAGCTTAGCTAGCTTCGTTAGCTTGACACTTTGCAAAGTTAAACCCAAAACCAGAATCGCAAATCAAGTGTAAAAAGTACTTACAGTTTTTCTGTGAGGTAGAGAAGTTTTACACACCAGTGTTGGGTTTACCTTCAAAGCTAAATCAGAAGTGAAAAGGCTACTGCTAGCAACATTTTAGCAAAACAATACTTTGTCACGTGTGTAGCAGCCGGAAACCAAAGGGAGGAATATTTATTAAACTAAACTCCAATATTACAAAAAACCAAAAGAGCAAACTCAACCTCGAAACGAGGAAACCAACTGAGCCACTACACACGAACACACAACAGAAGTGATGCGAACCAAATGACGGAACCAATCAGACACAGGTGCGTGACGAGACAGGTGAAGCACATGAGGGGCAATCACAAGGGAGGGAAACTGAGGTAGGGCTCAACAGATGAACTCATACAAAAGTACCACAAAAACCCAGAAACACTAAAAGACTACCCTAAGGAACAAAAACAAGGGAAACAGTGGAGTTTCCGGTGTCATGGCGGAGTGAACACGAAAACTCCTGCGCTCTGTTGTGTAATTTTTCATGGTAATTTAGGGCCTAAGACCTTCTGCTGGCTTTGTCTTGGTGGTCCCAGCATTCCTCTTTCTAAACACTTCATACCTTAATTTTTCTAATTTCCCTATGCCAAAACTCTTGAAGAAGAAGAAGATGCAGAGGCAATCATCAGGAGAGTCCAGTTCAGCTTGAGTCCATACTTTATTCAAAGTGAGCCATTTTGAACAAAGCAAGTGAGTTGAGCAGTCTGCAGACAACCAACAACAACCAACAACTGCCTACAACTGCTAACTACTCCTCTCCTGCCAACTCCCCTCTCCCCTCCTAACTGCTAACAGCCCCCCTAACTCTCTCTCTCTCCCTCTCTCTCTCTCTCTCTCTCTCAACATGACCAACAATTCACATTTTTATAACCCAGAGGATGGTTACTTTCTCCTTGCTCCTGTCTCTGGATTGGTCGTCTCTGTTGAAAGTCTTCTTTAGGTGAGCTCCTTATATGGAGGGAAGATCCTTTTTGATCGATGCAGGGGTTAAAAATAGAGACTGATTGCTGTGGTCACACTGAAGATTCTGCTGTGAATCAAATTGAGCATTATTCAAAGGTGTCATCATGAGTTTGCTTATATACTTTGGTTCTGAACCTGGTTGCAACAGTTTTTTCTTCCATTGGCTTTTGTTCCCATGTTGGTTAATGCATCTACGTGTTATAAGACATGGCTCTTTCGGGGTCCACCAGCTGGTCATTGAAGATCAGATGTCTGCGAGCCTCAGCATCGTGGCCACACCAGCCTCCACGGCGTCTGATAGGGCAAAGGTCAACAGATATATGACTTTGTTCTTTGCTCTGGGAGACAACTGCAGGTATTTCGTATCTTTGCTTCACTTGTCTTTTGCTGTGAAAAAATGTTCAATACTATATTTATGCTACTCAGAGTTTTTCTTGGATTTTTAAGCTTCATTATTTTATACAGCAATCCTTTAACATCCAGTGAACAGTAACTTGGCTCGTGTCCAGTTACTTCACCTGTTTTGGGGCATTCTTTAGTTATTTTTACAGCCATGGCATGCTCCAGGAAAACCTATGTGCATCATCTGACTCTTCCAGAATGCAATGGGCAGAGTAATTTATGTTTCTGCTTTCTAGTAGACTGAAGAAAGAGACAGCTGGCTGCTATATGTAAGCTGCTCTACATTTTGGACTTGTGACTGTCCCAGAAGTTATATTTTACAAATAAAATTTTCTACATTTCCCCCGTTTTGTACTGTCCATAGTACAACAAATCACAGATACTGACCAATAACATGTAATTACATACCGAATACAACATGGATATGAACTAGGCATTTCTCAGGCTTTCGTCATAGGAAAAAGATGTCATTCAATCGCTGTGTACAATAATACAAATGCAGGCACGTTATAGTAAAACTATCCGGGCAGTGATATAAATATTACTCCTTGACACATGAAACACCTTCAATCGTCTATCAATGGCATCTGCAGACTGCTCACTCATAAATGACAAAGAAATCACGTAAGTATCACATAAATTGTCAGGTGGGGCAGTCCCACACTGAAGTGACAATTGAAACTTCTGCTGGGGCAGTCCCAGACAGGGGTACAGATGTTAACAAAACATGATATGAAATAATCTATGTTTAACCCTTAGAAGCCTGTCCCATCAAAAGACAGTAAGAATCACATCTTAACTGACCTTTTTATACAAAATATTGCTTTATCATTTCATATATGGACTTTTTATTATGCTTCGACTTTACTTTATTTCATTTTTCTTAATTTTTCAGTTTTGCAATTTTTTGTAAATGTTTCTTAATAAACATGTACTAGACCCATGCAGAAAATACTTATTACTACTGTTATGTTTCCTTATTAAAGGAGTAACAAAGTTGAAATGGTCCAGAAGCAACTTTACTGGCCTGTAGCAGAATGATAATCTTCAAGGGGCAGAATGCAATCTGAAAACACAAACAGGTTTTTGGTAAAACTATTAACCTGCTGACTGGATAGAGGTTATTGAAACTCCTGTATCAAATCTGATACATCTGGCATAAAGGGTTAAACATATTACATGATCTGGAATTTTACTTCTTTCATGTGAAATCATGGAAGATCAACTGTGAAGGATAACATAGTGACATTAAGTTTTAAAAGTCCCAGAAAACCAAGGTAAAGAAGCAGTCTGTGGTCATTGCAAGATGAAAAGAGTTCAGCAACAATAGAAACTGAGGTGCATTTCAGGCGCATACAGCTGGTTTCTCTTGAGTATGACTGAGGCATCAGCCATGATGAGCCCCGAACTATAGCAGCTGTAGTTGGAACTTTGCCTCTCGGCCCTCGGTTGCCGCTTTAGTCTGATGGGATATAACTTTATTTTGGAAACAGGAGTCATCAACAAAAAAGTCAAGTCTGCCATTATTGGTTGGTTACACATGTTGTCTCTAGACATTTCAGAATTTTAGATTACCTTGATACTAGGGGGCAAAATGTTTTAATCTGATGATCACTAAGTGTTTTCCTAAGAATTATTTTCAAACAAACTGATTTTCCTTCATTAACTTTGTGTCTTCCCTTAGCTAATGTCATTTAGATGGTCATAGAGTCTTGTTCACGCTGTTCTTCAGCAAGGCATGCAATCAGATGTCTATCATGCATTAAATAATGGAGCTTCGTACCTCAGGGTAATGTAAGTCTTCTGCTACTACTTTTGCTAAAGATGGATAGATTCTATAAAGGGCAAGTGAGTTTAAATTTATTGTTTACTTTTGAGAGTACAATCAAACAAACATTGAGAACCAGGATGTAGGGATATACTGAAAACTAATCTAGTACTGTTTTTCGTTGGGTTTCATGCAGAATGTTTGACATGAGTGTGCTTGAGTCAGGAAGTTTTAGGACTTCTGCATCGACTATGGAGATGATAAAGTGCAGGGTAATCACTAGATGACAATCTGAAGAATGCAGCTTTTGGATTGGATTGGATAAAAGAGAGTTTTGCAAGGACTGTTCGTTTTGTTCTGGACTCTTGTGGCTAGCAAGCCCTCAATGGCAAGCTTGGTTCCTTCGACAGCCCTTTGTCTCAAGGGATAATGGTGTTTGGTATGTGATTTAAGCGTAATTTGAATAGGCTGGGCAGCCTTTACGAGGCCTATGTCAGTTTGATGCAGTGAATACAGTGTAGTAGCATTTCTTGTTCTTCAAAGAATGCAAGTTGTTTAGGGGTTGTGTCAGCTAATAAACTTTCCCTTTCCTGTCCCTCTTCTATTGTTTTATGTGATAGTCTAATGAAACATGCAAGTGGTGAAGTCTAATTCGTACGTGTTGTATATGAGTGTCTGTTAGATGAATCTGTGGAGTTGAAGAAGTATTTGTTGTTAGTTGGATGTCAGATAAGAACCTATAGTGACTCAGATCTCTAGAAAGATGTCCTTGTGCTACCAAAAGGGTAATGTGTGATGCAAAATGTGTAATGTGGGTTATGTGTGGTGCATGGTTGCAGTTCAGGCAAGAGCGGTACAGCAGCAGCAGTCCCTTGGAGGCCAACGTTAACGTTTCTGGCTCTTATTTTTCATCTCTAGCCAACATCTGTCAAAGTCCTTTTGATTCTGGCCAGCGTCACACATGAGAGTGCAGTGTAGAGTTGATTCAGGTTCCGGCTTACCATTCAGTTGACTCTGTTTCAACAGTGTCCATTAGATCCTTTTCCTTTACAGGTCAGGCAGATCGATCAGCTGGGTCCAAAAAACAGCTGAATTTCCTGTTGTGGTTTGGTTCTCCAAGCTTTGAGCTGACATCATGGTGGAGGGAGATTGATGGGAATCTGCAGGTAGATTCAAACAGAAGCTGTCCAAGGTACACCTTACGTTGACTTTGGTCTTTTATTGATAAACCAGATGGGGATAAGTTGGTCCCGTCGGTGATGAATTCATCACAAGGTTGTGATGTTGTTACTGGCGCCATGATCTCCTCCTCAGGTTTCTGTGGGCCAACAGCCGAGGTCTTACAGACTCTGTCCATGTGTCCCCCGTCTGTCACTTGGGGTGTTCAGTTTTTGGCTTAGGATGCCCAACATCCCAAACATCATGGATCATGGGTAGTAGTGGCGTTGGTGCAGTCGCTGCATGACCGGTACCTGGAGCTGTCTGTTGGGTAGGCGCCAGGTAGTGCTGTTGTGAGGATGGCAGTGCAACTGGAAACTGGAAAGCTGGTTCCACTGTAGGCTGGACACTAGGGTGCTCTTTTCACCTCCGGCGTATGAGGTTTTCCTCCCTTGCTGGGTTCTTTTGGTCTGCAGCACCTGTTCTTTTCCATTACAGGCATCAGAGCTGCTTGCACTTGCCTCTGCTCATCCTGTGTGAGCCATGTGAAACTTCTCTTTTCCCTAGCTCTTTTCCCTAGCCTTCTATGCTAGTGGTTATAGCTTTATGGTGTCTGTTGTGCTAGTTCTTGTCACAGCAGGCTGTCTTGAAGGTTCTCTTGTTTTTTATTTCTTTATTGAGTATTTTTATTTATTTTTCTTATTTATTTATTTTTATATACTTTGATTTAATTTTATTGTTTTTATGTTGTTTATTTACTTTTTTATTTTTTATTTAATTTTCATCATTATTTATTTTTTTTTCAGTCTTTTATTCACTTTACTTTTGCCACTGGAGTCTCCCAATAGTCCTTTTATGACACTTCAACATATAAAATTTAATCTGCTTTTCAGAATCTGGCTGCAGTCTTATTACCAGCTCCAATGAAGTCGATGCACCACTTCCTTAGTCTAACGTTTCTTCCCCATCCTCCCAGATGTCTTAATTATTCAACTAAACTGTCCCATCTCCCATTGATATAAGGCATAAATTGTCTAAGGTCCTATGAAATCATGCTCAAAATGGTGTTGTCAGGTATTCCTATATTTCTTTACAAGTATTGTTCTAGGGTCTAGGGTTTCAGCAAAGGAAAATGGAACCTGATGCCTTTGCAATACACAGGTCCTATCTTCAGTTAGAAATGTCATTCTATTTCAGGCAGATTGACACTTTTTGTTACGTCTCACAATTTCAGGTAAATTAGGCTTTACCTATTAAAGCAGTGGTCCCCAAATTAAGTTCCTCCACATTTGGCCCAGCCCTTAGAACTGACATAAAACTTGGTATCAAAAAAGTATCATTCAGGAACCGGTATCAAAGTGAAGGCATCGGTATCGCTACAGGAATTGAAAGTTTTTGATTGATACCCAGTCCTACATAGAACGTGACATTCGATTCCAACCTTCTGCAGTCGGTGCTTCAATCAGTGTAATTTCATTTCATAAACAATGTTATTCATTTATCGGGGTTTTTTGTACTTTTGTATCTTAAAACCAGGGGCAACATCGGGTAGAGAAAAATGAAGCCTATGTTAAAGTACTAAAAGCTGTTTTTCATTGAGAATCTGCTTGAGGCTGGCTGCAGAAAGACCAGCAGTCACATGCACACTAAGCCAAAAATAGATTTTTACAGCAATAAAGCATATTTACAGCCTGGCTTGGGTCTGAAAAGTAATTTCACTATAGTCACACACTATGCAGGAAGTGAACTCCTCTAATTTGGTATTTCAGAAGATATATGGATTAGGAGTTTGTTCATTCAGGGGCACAGCTCAACTCATGTGACCGACAGGCGCCCCACAACTCCCAGACAGGAAGCCCAAAGCCTGCGTCGCATCCAATATGGCCCCATTCATTTGACTGTATCAGGAACAAACATCTATACTTAAAACAGAATTTGGCTTAAATCAAGAAACTGTCATGTCTCTGAAAAAGAAGAAGACAACATGTTAGAGCAACTTAAGTCAAATACAGTTCAGCTGGATGGATTTATGACACTGGGGTGTCATTTTCACAAATTCTTTCTCACTATAGGAAATAGAGTAGAAAATTACACAGAAACTAAATGTTAACTCAAAATTATGTCCAGACATGTTCTTTTATCTTAAGAGGCTCCTTAGTTATTTATCATTTTTATTCTTATTTTTATTATTAATTTTCTATACCACTTATCCTTTTCAGGGTTACAATTGGCTGGAGCCTATCCCAGCTGAGCCTCTCCCAGCCGTTTTAGGGTGAGAGGCGGGGTACACCCTGTTGCCAGTCAATCACAGGGCTGACACACAGAGACAGACAATCTTTCACACAAACACTTACACCTACGGGCAATTTTAGAATCACCAATTGACCTAGAGAGCATATCCTTGGACTGCGGGAAGAAACTGGAGTATCCGGAAAGAATCCACACATGCCACATTCAGACTCCACACAGAAAGGCACACCGTGCCCGAACTGGGGACCTTCTTGCTGTGATGCAACAGTACTAACAGCTGCGCTACCATGCAGCCCACATATACAGAAAAGGAGAATATTACTCCAGCACCAGCTTGTCTGTTATGCCTTCATTGGTTCATATTTCTACTAAAGCTGAAAGAACTCCAACAGACCTGATTCAGTGTCTCGTACAAGACTTGTCAGAATCCGGCCAGACGTATATGTGTTTATACATATACCTATACACACTACTATTTGTTTATTTATTTATGTATTTTTATTTTTATTTTTATTATTTTTTATTTATTTATTTTTTATTTATTTATTTATTTATTTATTTTATTTATTTTTCCATAACTCTGTCTCCCCTAGACAGAGACAAACAAGTGATGACAGCTTGACTATGAACAGAGAAATTGAGGGGGAGACAAGGGGTTTACATATAGTTTCCTATGACACCTCTATAGACACACAGATAGAGACACACACACAGGGTGCACCCGGGGCTGACAGATTTACGTCAAACATAAAACAATAAGACATACATAAACATTCTGAATTTTTCAAGAATCATCTCTTCGCCAACACCTGCCCACAGCAGTATTCTTCTATTTAGGTTATTTACTAGTTAAGTTCTACATAAGTTTCTATGGTATGTTTATTACTCTATTCAATTATGTTAGGTGGAACTCTCGATACCTAATTGCAGTTTACTTAGCAAGACAACCTTTGATTTCTGATTTATTTAATAATCCAAGTCAGCATGACAATGTAATGTTTTAATCAGTCACTTTCAGCAAACCCCAGATATGCAGAGCAAAGGATATTCTTTCACACAGCAGTCTCCGTCACCCTTTCCCCACACAGCTTCAATTCCACACACTCGCCATACAACCACATTCTTTAAATTCCCCATCACAGAAAGCTGCCTTCTCACACACACTCAGAGGTCATGACCTGAGGTGAAATCTGGGAGCCGAGTCAGAAGAGTGAGCAGAGTTAGGGAGGGGTTTTCTCGGCCGTCTGTTACACGGTACTTTAACTTTGTTCCGTTATTTAGGTATTTTTATTTATTTATTTACTAATTTACTTATGCTTTATTTATTTATTTATTTATTTTATTAATTTTTTTTCTATTTATGTCTTTACTTTAAATACACTTACAAAACAGTGCTCACGACAGTACAAACAACCACCAAACATCAACTTATAACACGGCCTTGCAAGTAGGAGCCATCTAACCTCAACAATGGGAGCGACATGTAAATCTAGACCACAAGCATGCAACTTGGCCTATGCAGTCCCCAAACTTCTTGAGCTCATTCAGGGCAGTTAATTCAAAGCTGTCCCTATCTTTTTCCTAATTCAGCTTCCAGGGAGCGGTATCATGTGCTGAGTAATCAATTGAGACCCAAACTTTTTTAGCGCCGGATCTCAAGGGAGTAAGCAACATCATCCAAGCAGACCTCCCAATACAATTTACCAGAGGGTGGAATTCGATTCCCATGCAAGTAAAGGCCCTCTAACGTCCGAAATCAGCTGATTCAGAGGACGGTATCATAGACAGTATCATATACTTTTTCTATCCAAGCAGACTCCTTCTGAATTTTTTTAACCAGGGGTGCACGCAAAGCTGAGTTATGCAAATAGATAAACACGAGATTACTCAAACTTCAAGGTCAACATAAATCAAAAGGCCTTTGTTTAAACAAAATTTTACGATTTAATATCTCATCCGCAAATTACCCCCTAAGACAATTGGACATGCAACTAACCACCATACAATTACGTACAAACTCATTCATACATTGGTACCAATCAGACATTATACATAGAGCACATACACACCAATGGACTCAATCTGAACGGACTCTTCTTGAGGCTATTAGTTACTTTATCAGTTTCTAGGTTCTTTAGGGGTAAAGCCAATTTTATCTAAAGCCTGATTCCTACCTTGATGAGGTGCCACACCTGTTTCTCAGACACAGATCAAATTTGCAGATAAAAAAGTCTGCTTACCTCAGTTTTGGAGCGCGCTTGTGTCTGAGGAAACGGGCATGGGACCTCGTCGCAGCAGGTCTCTGGTGAGGGCTTGAAAGCCCTCCTGGCTGGCTCGCCATTTATGTTGTGTAATTTTTCATGGTAATTTAGGGCCTAAGACCTTCTGCTGGCTTTGTCTTGGTGGTCCCAGCATTCCTCTTTCTAAACACTTCATACCTTAATTTTTCTAATTTCCCTATGCCAAAACTCTTGAAGAAGAAGAAGATGCAGAGGCAATCATCAGGAGAGTCCAGTTCAGCTTGAGTCCATACTTTATTCAAAGTGAGCCATTTTGAACAAAGCAAGTGAGTTGAGCAGTCTGCAGACAACCAACAACAACCAACAACTGCCTACAACTGCTAACTACTCCTCTCCTGCCAACTCCCCTCTCCCCTCCTAACTGCTAACAGCCCCCCTAACTCTCTCTCTCTCCCTCTCTCTCTCTCTCTCTCTCTCAACATGACCAACAATTCACATTTTTATAACCCAGAGGATGGTTACTTTCTCCTTGCTCCTGTCTCTGGATTGGTCGTCTCTGTTGAAAGTCTTCTTTAGGTGAGCTCCTTATATGGAGGGAAGATCCTTTTTGATCGATGCAGGGGTTAAAAATAGAGACTGATTGCTGTGGTCACACTGAAGATTCTGCTGTGAATCAAATTGAGCATTATTCAAAGGTGTCATCATGAGTTTGCTTATATACTTTGGTTCTGAACCTGGTTGCAACAGTTTTTTCTTCCATTGGCTTTTGTTCCCATGTTGGTTAATGCATCTACGTGTTATAAGACATGGCTCTTTCGGGGTCCACCAGCTGGTCATTGAAGATCAGATGTCTGCGAGCCTCAGCATCGTGGCCACACCAGCCTCCACGGCGTCTGATAGGGCAAAGGTCAACAGATATATGACTTTGTTCTTTGCTCTGGGAGACAACTGCAGGTATTTCGTATCTTTGCTTCACTTGTCTTTTGCTGTGAAAAAATGTTCAATACTATATTTATGCTACTCAGAGTTTTTCTTGGATTTTTAAGCTTCATTATTTTATACAGCAATCCTTTAACATCCAGTGAACAGTAACTTGGCTCGTGTCCAGTTACTTCACCTGTTTTGGGGCATTCTTTAGTTATTTTTACAGCCATGGCATGCTCCAGGAAAACCTATGTGCATCATCTGACTCTTCCAGAATGCAATGGGCAGAGTAATTTATGTTTCTGCTTTCTAGTAGACTGAAGAAAGAGACAGCTGGCTGCTATATGTAAGCTGCTCTACATTTTGGACTTGTGACTGTCCCAGAAGTTATATTTTACAAATAAAATTTTCTACAGCTCCTCGCTTATTTCGACATTTATCAACTTAGAGCTTGAAGCCACCCCGACAACACATACGCTCCTAATGTAAAAGCCTTTTTTCTTTTTTCTATGACCTAACATACACCAGGACCTCATAATGAGCTCAAAACCCAGCACGAGAGGCACAACCCATGGCAACAGACCCGTAGCTAGCGATAGCCATGCTAAAGCTACAGGGGCTAGCGCCGACACTGGCCCGCAGCAACTCACCCGAGAAGACTTGAAGGGGATGCTAGACAGTATGAAGAACGAAATCCTGTCGGAGCTCCGTACCACGGTTGCTTCACTGCAGTCTACGGTCTCGTCTCACGTTGTGAAAATACAAGATATGGAAGCAGGTTTAAACGACGTGGACGCCAGGGTTTCGGTTCTGGAACGCTCCTTTGTGGATCTTAAAGAGGAGAATGAAAAGCTCCGTGTTCGCGTGGACGACCAGGAAAACAGGTCAAGGAGGCAGAACATCAGAGTTGTCGGTCTCCCAGAAAAAGTTGAGGGCAGCCATCCTACTACCTTCATGGAAACTCTCCTAGTTGAGGTCTTTGGAGAGGACAGCTTCCCCCGTAAACCGACTGTTGACCGCGCTCACCGCGTCCCTAGACCACCGACCCCAAACGGGCCACCACGAGCCATGATTGCACGTCTCCATCACTACCGGCTGAAAGAACTGATCCTGCGCCTATCCTGGGAGCGAACTGGACAGTTGACCTACCGGGGGCAGAAGATTAGCTTTTATCCGGACCTCAGCAGCGACCTGGTGCGACGGAGAGCGGCTTTTAACCCGGTGAAGAAGCAGCTTCAGATGGCAGGTGTGAAATACTCTCTCGTCTATCCTGCGACGTTCCGGTTCACATTCAATTCAATGGGTCCAAACAAGAGTTTAAGTCACCATCGGACGCATCTGCCTTTATCAATGCCAATATTGAGAAGATGGGAGATACGTCGAATGTCGTGGAGAGTGATATGCCCGCACTGGAGACATAATAACCGGCTGGTCTGACTGTAAATGTGCCGTGAGGACTGCACGCGGCTGGCGAACATTTCCCGTACCATCAGATCAACAGTTCACAGTATGTAAGTTACGTTCACAGCCTGTGCTGGACTACCGTTGATATTATAATTGAGTTTCAGACTTGTTATCTCACTTGTTCCAGTTCATGTTTTAGGGGATTAGTACCCTAAGGTTAATTTACCACTCACTGTATGTGGTGTCTAGGTGAGTTGTTGTAACAGTGTTAAACAATGCACTAAATGCCTTTTTGTGTGTGTGTTAAGGCTAATAATTATGAGGATTAGTGACAAAGACGTTTTGATTTATTTATTTTATTTATTCATTTATTTTTTTTTTCCCCTTGCTCCTGGGGTGGTAGTTGTTTTTTTGTTTTTGTTTTTGTTTTTTTAAGTTGACTTTTCCATCTTTGGCGCCTGGCGAGGAGTGCCAAGGTGCAGATCTCAGGTTTAATGCATCTTAAACGGTTCTGTAGTGTTCGAGCACGCACAGCACTTAGTTTGGGTAAGTGCTGTGGGGTTGGGGGGATGGTGGGCGTATCCTCTTGTATGTGCGCTTCTTTTGTTTTTTTCGTACTCTTCTGTTTTGCACTTGTTAAAAATTCTCAACACTATCAAACCATTTATACTCACCTATGCAGATTTCTTATTGAACAAAATGCTTTCCTTCTAGCTCTAACTTATAAAGACAGCTTTACCACTTTCACCAATGTCCGGTGTTAGGAATAGAAAGCTGACTTTGATTTCGTGGAATGTAAAGGGCTTAAACCAGCAGGTTAAAAGGAACAGAGTACTAGCTCACCTCTCTCAACTGAAGGTGGGTGTAGCGTTTCTACAGGAAACACACCTTCGTAATAGCGATGTTAACAGAATCCGAAGGAGCTGGGTTGGGGAGGTTTTTCACTCGAAATTTAATTCAAAGGCAAGAGGAACTGCGATACTCATTCATAAGGATATTCCATTTGAAACTGAAAAAACTGTTGCAGACCCAAATGGTAGATATGTGTTAGTCACTGGTAGACTCTTAAATAAACCTGTAATTCTAGCAAATGTGTACGCGCCTAACTGGGATGACGAGGCCTTCATTAAATCATTTTTTACGGTCCTGCCTAACGTTGACAGTTACCTCTTAATCATTGGAGGAGACTTTAATTGCGTCCTCAATCCTGAACTAGACCGCTCTACTGCTAAACCAGGACCGCTATCCAAGACAGCTAGAGCCATCCATAATTACATAGAACAATATGGGTTGTTTGAACCTTGGAGGTTCAACTTCCCAACTGAAAGAGCCTTTTCTTTTTTTTCACCAGTTCACAGTACTTATTCTCGAATTGACTATTTTCTTCTCGACAATCGCCTTATCCCTGTCACTGACTGCATCACCTATCATAGTATTGTCATCTCTGACCATGCCCCCCTCTCTTTTGATCTATTTTTCCCAGAGCAACCTCCAGCATATAGAGCGTGGCGCCTGAATTCTCTTTTACTTTCAGACTCCAAGTTTACTGAATTCATTAGTACCCAGATTAAATTCTTTGTTGAAACAAACGCTACACCCGATATCTCACACAGTACTCTCTGGGAGACCCTGAAAGCCTTTCTGCGTGGCCAAATCATTAGTTTCACATCACACAATAAAAAAGAAGATATTTCTAAATTAAAGCAGCTCAGCGATAACATTGCCCAACTAGATGCACAATGTGCAACTTCACCCACTCCTGAACTTTGTCAGAAGAGAATTCGTCTTCAGACCGAATTTGATTTAATCTCAACTGCTAAGGCTGAACATCTGCTTCTAAGGGCCAGACACACAGTTTATGAGCTTGGGGAAAAGGCAGGCAGACTCCTGGCTTATCAAGCACGTCAGTCATATGTGTCTCGTCAAATAACTCAAATACAGGCTTCCTCGGGTTCCATAGTTACAGACCACAAACAAATTAATGACACATTTGTTGAATACTATGGTAAACTGTATACAAGTGAGTGCAACATTAACCCGGAGGAGGCAGACTCCTTCTTTCAAGGACTGAACCTGCCTACACTAAATGACACTGAGAGGTCTGCTCTTGATAACTCACTGACAGCTGACGAGGTTCAGGAAGCCATTAACTGCATGCAGTCGGGTAAATCGCCTGGGCCCGATGGGTTTCCAGTGGAATTTTTTAAGAAATTCTCTTGTGACCTTTCCCCGCTACTTCTAAAAATGTACAATGATGCCCTCTTGCACGGTCAGTTACCACAGACATTGAGGCAGGCCTCAATATGTCTCATTCCAAAAAAAGATAAAGACCCCCTCTACTGTGCGTCCTACCGCCCAATAAGTCTACTAAACGTGGATTGTAAAATTCTCGCGAAGTGCCTAGCTAAACGCCTTGAGAAGGTTCTTCCAGCCCTCATTGCACCCGATCAAACAGGTTTTGTTCAAGGAAGACACTCCTTCTCTAACACCCGCAGGCTTCTTGACATAATGTACACCCAGTCAGAGTCTCGCTCTCCTGAAATTATTGTCGCCCTGGACGCTGAGAAGGCTTTTGACCGGGTGGAATGGGGCTTTCTATTCAATACCCTTTTCAGATTCGGTTTTGGACCCACTTTTATTTCCTGGGTCAAACTTCTATATAACAGCCCCTTAGCCTCTGTTCGAACAAACGAGACACAATCAAGCTATTTTCGTCTGTACCGAGGTACGAGACAGGGGTGCCCCTTATCCCCACTGCTCTTTGATCTAGTGATTGAGCCACTCGCAGTTTCTTTACGACAGTGTCGCTCTTTTGAGGGGATAAGCCGTGGTGATAGTATGTACAAGCTCTCCCTGTATGCTGATGACCTACTCTTATATATCACAAACCCTGCACTGTCTCTTCCACCTGTTCTATTAAAGCTGGAAGAGTTTGGGAAGCTATCTGGATACAAGATCAATATCCAAAAAAGTGAAGTTTTCCCTTTGAACCCCACTGCTCTCAGTATCCCTGCTTCCATGTTCCCCTTCAAGAGAGTGACATCCTATTTTAAATACTTGGGGATAAATGTTCCGCGCTCCTTTCAATTACTATACAAATTAAATTTTTCCTCTCTGATCGAGAAGTGTAAACAAGATATGGATCGCTGGCGTATGTTACCGTTATCACTGGCCGGACGTGTTAATTTGCTCAAAATGAATGTTGTCCCCAAATTTATATACCTGTTCCAGAATATCCCTATTTTCATTTCCAAAAAGAAGTTTAATGCTCTCACTAGGATGTTTTATAATTTTGTTTGGGATGGCAGGCAGCCTCGGATTAGCAGGGCCTTTCTGCAAAGACCCAAAATATCGGGTGGGATGTCAATGCCCAATCTTCTCTATTACTATTGGGCTAGCAACATTCAGAAAATTATCACGCATGTCCAAAACAGCTCCCTTGAGTATGCACCTGAATGGGTGAAAATAGAAGCTCATTCCCTCCCTATTCACTCCCTGATCACTTCCCCATTACCTCTGGCAACTCGTACATCATATATCAATCCAGTTATTGCTCATACTCTTAAAATATGGTCTCAGTTTAGGAAGCAATTTGGCCTTCTGAAAGCCTCCCCAATGGCACCTATCATGTCAAACCACCTCTTTACTCCAGCTCAGTTAGATCTTTCTTTTCGCGCATGGCATGGGAACGGAATTAGGACAATTAAAGATCTCTACTCGGAGGGGATATTTGCTTCATTTGCTCAACTGAAAGAAAAGTTTGGCCTACCCCAGTCACATCACTTTCGCTACCTTCAGATCAGGGACTTCGTCCGTAAGGGTTATCATACTTTCCCTGAGATACCCCCAGAGACACCCTTAGATACTCTTCTTGCCACGGAGCTAAGTCCTAAGGGGTCCATCACAAGGATCTATGATACACTAATACATATAAATCCCCAGCCCACTGTCTGTGTCAGGACTCTCTGGGAAGAAGATCTTGGCACACCTTTTTCAAACGATCTGTGGGAGGCAATTTTAAAGCAAGTACATTCATCTTCTCCATGTAGCAGATATGGCCTCATACAATTTAAAATTGTTCACCGTATCCATTTTACCAAAGCTAAGCTGGCCAAGATTTATCCCAATGTTGATCCCACTTGTGACAGGTGCAAACAGGCACCAGCAACTTTAATACACATGTTTTGGACGTGTCCCACCCTTCGTTCATTCTGGAATGCAATATTTGATTCATTGAGTGATGTTTTTAATATGACTGTTGACTCACATCCTTTAATAGCTCTTTTCGGCGTAAAACCTGAGGACTGTGACTGGTCATTAAAAATGCAGAATGTCGTGGCCTTTACTACCTTACTGGCCCGACGTCAAATACTGTTGAATTGGAAGAGCTCAAAACCCCCATCACATGTCAGATGGATCAGGGATGTTATGTTCCATCTCAGATTGGAGAAGATTAGATTTACTATGAGAGGTAATAAGGACAAATTTAACCAGATTTGGAGGCCTTTTCTGATTTACTTTGA
>CM061155.1:26621848-26719348 GCA_030710495.1 Labroides dimidiatus
CGCCGTGCTGGGACGAAGCGCCCTGCTCCCACTGCCTGTTTCTGCTGTAGGAATGACCAGGTAACACATTTAATTCAACATGAGCAATGTAGAATCAGGACCAAGTTGGCGGTTTTTAAAGGTTCAGTTTTTTGTGGCTCGTGACAACAGATCTAAAGTTTACAGTATGTCACTTTTAGCTGTAAGATGGTCAAACTTCTGAAATAACTAACAGAAAAAAATGCACATCAGTGTTGTTTAGGTGTTTAGTCAACTTGGAACTTGATTATTTCCACAGAAAGTTTTTTTTTTTTTTTGTGAAGTGGTTGAGAACTTTGTTGGTGCTTAACATTCTCCCATTTGTTGAATCTCTGTAAAGGACTCAGATCACCATCGCCCAGCTCCTGCTGCTGGACAGAAGAGGAAGAGGACCTCCGGGAGACGCCCTGCTCCTCAACACTCCGTCCAGGAAGATGTTGGCTCTCGGCCCCCTATTCCACCAGATGAGCTGCCTTCAGTCTCCATGGTGGTTCCCAGGGACCAGCCCTCCACAGCTCCACAGCCAGACGACTGTCCAGTGATGATCCATCACTGCTCAGTCTCTGAGTATCAGCAGCTCTACCACGCTGTGGTAGATGACAAGCTTGAGTATGTTTGTGTCAAATAACTGGAATCTACCTTCATCTACATCCCAAACTGATCACAGGTTTTTTCAAACATTTTTGTTCTGCCTCTTTCACAGGTTCAAGAACGGTCGTCCACGTCCGTACAGCCGGGCTCTGGGACGACGCCTCAAGCAGCAGCTGTGGGAGCAACAGGGACGCCCCTCGTTCACTGAAACTGTTTCAGAGACAGGACTCTTTCAGGTGAACGTGACATACGGGGTCGGAGATCATCCTCCTCTTCACGATCTGGACGTCTCCTACGAGCCAAAGCCTGAGACTCTGCCTAGGAAGCGAGTAAAGACTTGATGTCTCTACTCAGCTAATAAACTAGGCCTGTAAATATTTTAGTATTAAGATAAGAACTGTAGATTTAAGTATTAGTTAAGTATAAGTTAAGTATAAGTTAAGCATAAGTTAAGTATTAGTTAAGCATAAGTTAAGTTAAGTATAAGTTAAGCATAAGTTAAGTATAAGTTAAGTTAAGTATAAGTTAAGTATAAGTTAAGCATAAGTTAAGCATAAGTTAAGTATAAGTTAAGTAAGTGTTGTAGTTTTAAGTAAGTTGTAGTTTTTAAGTTTTAAGTTAAGTTTTTAAGTTAAGGTGATACACCTGCACCTCAAGCCTTCCTGCCTCTTCCAAGTAACATCTGGAAACCACCATGATCAACCTCCAGCCTGCCTCCATCTAAAGCTCCAACATGTGCAGCAGCTTCGACCACCAAACTGCTGCATAAAGTAACATCATCAGCCTCTGCCTCCACCATCAAAAATACAAGTGTTGCCTTCACTGCCGTTCACTCCAGCCTCAGCCTGAAAACTAAAACCGCCTCCACCTGCACAAAAATCACCAGCCTCAGCCTCTCTGTCCTGTTTCCAAAGTCCACCTGCTTCTCCTGCCATAATAACCGACACTGACCTTGACCCAGACTATTTAAAAAGACAGCGACCTCGACTGGGCAATGAACCTGTTTTACATTTTGGGATTTTCTTTTTTAAGTTTATTATTTTGTTGTTTATTTTGTTATTCTATGTACATGTATAATTTATTATTTTGTTAGCTTTTGAATGTATTATTATTATTATTTTTTTTTATTTTGTTTGAAATTTTATTTTTGTTGATTGATAAAGATTGTGACCTTAGTTTGTTATTTCATGTATATCTGAGCTTGCTATTTTGATTTTTTTTAATTCAGATTGTGTGGTGTTTTTAATTTTAATATATTTATGTATTGTTTCTTTAGTTTAAAAAAAATGTTTTTAGTTGTATTTGAATTTTATGCCATGTATTTTTGTTTGAACTTGTTTTTTTTTTTTTTTTTTTTACAACTATGTTTTTTATTTCTTTTATTATTTCTGTATTGTCATCTACGGAAGACGAGAAGGGCCATGGATTTCTCTCTTTTTATGCACTGTTATCCTGTGATAACGACTTATCATTTCGTTATTTCAATATAACAACGATCATTTTCTCGTTATAACGAATTAATTTTTTCCAGTATCGTGACATAAAAAGATAGTTTTCTCGTGATAATGAATGAGTTCTAAACGCGTTTGTCTGAATTTCAAATCTATAAGAGCTGCCGTGAACAGCTTCCAGCCTCTGGGTGTCGCTGTAGTCGACCGATAAGTTACACTTTGTTTACGTTACAGGTTAGCAGATGAGAGGCTGGCCCACAGCGCTAGTTAATAATAAATGTTTAATTTCATCTTACATTACAGGTTAGCCTACATTTATGTTACATTAGCTTAGCTGAAGCAGTCGGATAGATAGTTTCAGCCTCTCATCTGCTAACCTGTGGCCCCTAAAGTAAACAAAGTCTAACTAATTGGTGGTCTACAGCTAACAAGAAAATTATCTTTGTTATATTGAGATAACGAAACAATAAGTCATTATCACAGCATAACAGTGCATTAAAAAGAGAAATCCATGGCCGTTCTCGTCTTCTGTACCCCCGTTTTTTTTTTTTTTTTTTTTAGTTTTTCTAAGTTGTCTTTTATTTCTTTATTTTTTTTTTTATTTTTTTTTATTGTACCCCTCTATGAATCACCACCTTAACGAGGTGGAGGGGTTTGTGTGGTCCTGTGAACCTGGGAGCTATGTTGTCTGGGGCGTCAGCTCCTGGTAGGGTCTCCCATGGCAAACCTGGTCTCAGGGGAGGGTCCAGACCAAGAGTGATTCATTTAAGACCATATTTATTTGCAGATAGGTGATGGAGCCATCTCGCCTGGAAGAGGGAAACTGGGGGATCTTCCTGGAGCCAGACCGAGCGAGGAGGCGAGCTGGACATGAGCAGTTGGTCGCTTGGATAAAATTGTTTGTGACTGCATCAAAATACTTGTGAAAATGTGTCTTTCTTTGGAAAACAAAGAAATTACCAAGTGATCCCAAACTTTTGAGAAGTAGTGCATGCTTATCTAGAACACTTACCATATCTTCATCATGATGTTGGATATCAATGCCAGCTTTAGAGGATGAAGTTGGGAGCAGAGTTGAAGGAGCAGAGGCCACTGCAGATGAGGAAACGAGCTTCTGGTGCACAACAGGGAAAAAACACCATTATTTAGTAAACATGTAACAACTGCAATATGACTTGCAAAAATAGGGAAGATAAATTATTGTGATTCATCAAAAATCTCATTTTCATTGCACTGCGCCTGGTCATACAACTATTTATATAAAATCAAGATTTTTTCAGCCTTACCGTGAGCTATGGTTAATGTGCCGGGAGCTTGAGTAAAGGAGCTGCTGAGAGCCTGGGTGAAGGAGGTGTCTGATGCTGTGCGGACACACTGGAGCCCAGACTTGGTGTACTGATGCCCAGGGAAGGGCCTGTTGTCAGCGAGGCAGAGGCATGAAATTCCTGTCACAAGTCCAGCAGAAAAAATGAGAACGGAGGACCCAAATGCAGATAACTCAAAGTATTTATTTAAACAAAAATGAGAAGTCCAAAAACACTAAATGCAAATTAAAAAATCCAAAACTCAAGAGCAAAAATGTCTCTCCAACAAATACATCTTGCTTCACAAATACAGAAAAATGTATTTTCACTTAAATAAAAATATCCTTGCGGCACAAAAATAAAATTTTTCAAGTAGAAAAAAAAATATTGTTCAAGATTTAATTTTTTCTTCTTGAGTTAAAAAAAAAAATCTGCAAGTAGGAGAAACAGTGTTGACATGATTCTACCACATCATGTGACTTTTGGCAGTAACTTCCCGCCGTTCTGATCCACATCCGCAGGACTTAGATTTATTCATAAACGCCAGCACACGACTGCACCACAACAGCAGGTGTCACTGTTGATGCTGTTTTGACCATAGATCTACATCATAGATACGACGAGGAGCCCAGGAAAGAGGACAGCAACACTCGCCCTGGACCGTGCAAAATCACGGTCCCAAACTCACCTGTTGGCTGCTCATGCTGCCGTGATTTTTGTGTTTGTGAGGTTTTGGCACTAATTTAACTCCATATAAATCTTACAGGGTAGTGTTGTCCCAAATCAAACACTGAAGCTCCGCACAGAGAGGCTATCAAACAGGTGAGTGATGAGACACAGGTGAAACACATGAGGAGCAATCACCAAGGAGGGAAACATAGAGAGGACTCAAGAAAGAAACACCAACACTTGAAAAGAGAAACAAACAGATCAAGAATGACAAAATAAAAACATGGAACACTAAAGACTAAACTATGAAACCACAAGACAAAAAAACACACAAGGAAAATAACACCAGAAACAAGTAACATGAAGGAAACACGAAACCAAAAACCAAATCATCACAGTTCCTCCAGGCTGACACCTGTTGGGTCCTCTGCCACCTCAGCAAAGCTCTCATCTTCCTCTTCATCTTCCTCCACATTATGCTCCTCAATCAGCTGAGCAGTCTCCTCAGACTCCGTCCAGGTCAAGAACCTGCCGTGCCCTCTTGTGCAGCCCTGCAGTGAGCTGGTGCTGCGTTAGGACAGACCACCTTCACCTGCTGCAATTTGTACTGCATCCATACAAAGAGTGGGTGGGCAAAAAAGTGCTCTGGGGCAGGAGCCTGGTTGGTCAGGCTGAGGGGAAAGACACCAGAGCTTCAGATGGTCCTGTAGCTCAAGTTTCCCTCTGGGCCCCAACTTCAAGATGGACTTTTCAATCCATTTGTGATGTTTCTGCCCCAGAGTCAGCAGCAGTCTTTAAAATAAAAAACAAACAAAAAAAAACAACAAAACACAAAAATACTTAATACTAAACTTAAAGACTCATCAGCTTCTGCGCACTATGAAGTAAAAAGTTTAATGATTTACAGACACTGAGGCAACTTCTGCTGCTGGATGGGGGACAGACACTGACCCTCCACCATCTGCCTGAGAAGCACAGCAGGAGACCAACTCACATTAGTGAAAGACTTGAGGCTATTCACTAGAGCATAGACTCTTCAATGTTGTTTTAAACTAGCCCTTGTATGAGGCTCTACAGTGATATTGTTACAACTTTAAAATTCAGTTTTGTTAAAGAGGGAATTTAAATGTATTATTTACGTAAAATGTCTTCAGAAAATATTTGTAAAACACTTTTTCAAAATAAGTTTTATTTCATCACTCTTACATTTTATTTATTTTCCTGTAGGTGCACAAACTGCAGATTATAAAAAGATTACATTAAGTATAAAATTATGAACTTATCGGTATCGACCATGAGAAGCAGCTGTTTCTCGGTTATCGTATCAGTTTAAATTTTTCATATCATGTATCCCTCGTTTACTTCTCCAAACATAAAAACTTACAGTATAGTTTGATGAACTAAAATGGGCCAATTTAGTCCCAACAAGTATAAAAAAAGTTTACTTGTAAGTGAACTACTGGTACATTAATATTAGTGTAAAAAGTATCATTGATCAAATAAACTTGAAGCAGGCTGTATTTATTTATTTATTTGTTTGTTTGTTTTTTTTGAGGGCTGTGCCCTGACTTTAAGTTCCCATCAGGTGGATTGTATTTTCAGGGACAGATTAGAGTCACATCATTCCAACTCTTCTTTCTCAAGAAACCAAAACACACATTTGTCAGAATCTTTTCCTCAGTGATGTGCTCACTTCCTGCTGGAAACAAATAGGTTCAGTGATGATTTATGGTGGTTTGTGTGAAAGAAATGACTCTGTGAGGACAGCGTGAGGGTTTCCTGAGTTAACAGTTGATACAAACTCTTCAAATACAGCATTTCATTCTGTCACAGCACAACAATCTCTATAAAACCAGAAACACATCACAGTTCTCCACAGAAACATCACCATACAGAACAAATAGGTTTTCTTAAGTTTGTTCAAATTCAACTAATTTTCTATTGCAAACTGTTTTGTTTCGAGGAGGCTTCACCATGAAGTGCCTGGGGTCTTCACTCCTGGTTCTACCAGAGTCCAACACAGTCCATGAATCTCCTCCACAGAGAGCTGTTCTCAGTCTCAGGAGGCTCCTCCACCGTCCCAGGAGTCATCTGGATGGTCTGTGATGTCTTCTGGTCTGGTTTTGGAGGACCTTCTTTCAGGTCCTCCTGGGTGCTGTTCTTATGAAGGGACTTGTCTCTCCTGAGCTCTTCCACTTCCTTCTTTAGAGCCTCACTGACCTCCTCTTGATCTTTAAGTTTGGAGGCCAGCTCCAGGTAGCTGCGGCTCTTCTCCTCTTCTCTGTCCTTCTTTCTTTGCAACCTGGAGCTCTTTCTTCAGGGCTTTGTTTTCTGCCTCTAGATGTCCGATCTGCTCCAGGTCACTCACTTGGTGATATGAAAGAAGAGAGAACCTGAAGGCCTCACGCTCTCTGAAGAGCTGCTTGGCTCTCAGCTTCTCCTCTTGCAGCTGGTTCTGCAGAGATTTTACCAGCTGCTGCTGCAGCTCTTACATGCTGTTAAAATGGGCTGCAACAACTCCGGGGTGGCCTCCTGCCTCACTTTGGTCAGGGGTCTCCTCTATGGCCCCACTGACCTCATGCAAACACTAAAATTATTTTAAGTGAATTAGTGTTAACAACAATGAGGGGTGCTGAGGGTTCTGCAGCACCTCCTACTTTTTTTTTTTTTTTTCAAACGGTAAAAGTCGGGACACCGATTTGATGCTGATGTTACTCGGAGAAAGTTCAGTAATGCAGCATAGTGAGGCTGCGTGTCCATATTTTTTTATGGTAACATGTAATTAACCACAATAAAAGCGATAAAAAACAAACACAAGTATAATAATATGAGTACCATTATAAGAGCCGGTTAGATTTGGCAGGGTTTAAAGAAATGTTTGAATCCTCCTCCCTATTCAGGTGGGTAAGATTTGTCGTGAGCTCTGATGGAGCAGCATATGTCATGTAGACCGAAAGTATGTTTCAACTTGTTTTATTTTGCCTGAATTGAAGTGTTTAACAGACTCCTTGGCCTAAATGTAGATAATATCAGTGGTAAGAGACCGTAAGAACGGATGCTGTTGTCCTTTTGGAGGCAGATGTGCGTAAATTACGCACAGCACCTCTCTCGATTTACAGACATACACATTGATCCTACAGCTGTCGATCTAACTTTAAAATGCATTCAGAAGTACAGATGCAGTGTCATGGTTTGGAAATGGGATCCTGGGTTTCGACATGTTCAGTGGTCTGCGCTCATAGGTCACGAAACCCAGGTCACTGTAACCCACCGCGGGCTCTGACTCGATCTTTTAAGAGTGTTTTTTAATGATACATTAAAACTTTAGTGACAAACACACTGGAGCTGCTCTTAAGTTCACCAGCGCCAGTTTCTGTGCTATAGTGTTTGTAATGATAATGGATTGGAGCGTGTCGGCTGAACGCAAGTGTGCAGGAATTTCCCATAATTCACCTGGCTCCTAAGCGTTCCATGGTTGCCATGGTTCCTCCACGTGCATCATTTTATCTGTATTTATCATTTCAACGGAAACGAAATCTGATGCAGCAAGAAAGTCATTCTCTCGAGCTCCAATCAACTTTTGTCAGAGAAATCCACTGTTGATCTGCAGAATCTTCTCCCAAAACAACAAATAAAGACTCCCGAAAGTTTCTGAAGACAAAAAGACCAACTTCTGCCATGGAAAATGTAAGATATGAACTTCTGACGATCTCCGGTCTTGACTGTTATGATGTAGCTAACCTTTACAGCCGGCCTAGCATAAATTAGATCATTTTTCTATTAAATCTAATAATTTATGCATTTTACTGATAAGAAAACCCAAACACTAGCTGGCCTAATTAAATGATCTCTATATGTGTCAAATAATAGCAGAATTACAAGACGTATAGCTTAAGACGGTGAATTTCTTAAACTGTTCATAGTGATACTTTGGGAGACAAAATATATGTATTTCTTGTAATTCCTTGCTAACTTTACACTCATTTTTGAAGTAAATCATCAAACTAACATCAGTAATGTATCATCTAAAGGTTTATGCAACACAAATATGTGTGTAAGGGGTCTGGTTTTAAATAATCTTTTTTATTTTTTTTTCAAACGGCAAAAGTCGGGACACCGATTTGAAGCTGATGTTTCTCGGAGAAAGTTCAGTAATGCAGCATAGTGAGGCTGCGTGTCCATATTTTTTATGGTTACATGTAATTAACCACAATAAAAGCGATTAGAAACGAACACAAGTATAATAATGAGTACCAGTACGAGATCCGGTTTGATTTGGCAAGAAATGTTTGAATCCTCCTCCGCATTCAGGTGGGTAAGATTTGTCGTGAGCTCTGATGGAGCAGCATATGTCATGTAGACCGAAAGTATGTTTCAACTTGTTTTATTTTGCCTGAATTGAAGTGTTTAACAGACTCCTTTGCCTAAATGTAGATAATATCAGTGGTAAGAGACCGTAAGAACGGATGCTGTTGTCCTTTTGGAGGCAGATGTATCAAATGCGTAAATTACGCACAGCACCTCTCTCGATTTACAGACATACACATTGTATCCTACAGCTGTTTACTGGTTAAACTTTTGAATGTACTAAGATACAACAAACCAACTTTTCTGTGTAGTGAAGAGTAAAACAACTGAAACTTGTTTGCCAACCTTGAGGAGCTGACTAAAGTTTTTTTTTTTTTCTTTGTATGTGTGTTTTAAAGCTCTATGTTATTGGTATTGTGATGGCAAGTCGCTCATTTTAAAGCTGTTATAAACCAAAAGCAGTTAAACAGAATTTTGTTTATTGTCCATAGATTAACTTTTAACCCCGTATAGTAATCACAAATAATATAGTTTGACTTGTTGCTCTGAAAACACTTAAACTTTGGTCAAAAAGACTCAGAAAAACACTTCACATCCACTGAAACAGTATCCATGTTTATAAGAAAGTGTCAGTTATTCCTTTGTCTGGTGTAGCATCATACCTGTTTTTATTCTTTAAAGTGTTTTTAAATTTCTCAGATGACCTCTGAAGTTTTATTTTTTTTTTACTTGTTCTTAAGGTCTCTTCTTTATCCTATTTTTATACAGTGTTTTCTGTGATATTTATCAGCCTTAAAATCAGGAACTTGAGTGAAATTTTGTGCGACCCATGTGTAAACATGTGCTGGTATGACAATAATGCTTCTTGAATCTTGAATTTAAAGTGTTTTGGAGGTTTTGTTTTATCTTCAGACTGTTTTTTTTTTTTTTTTTTTTTTTTTTTTTAAATAATTTTACACTGTATAATTTAAACTATAAATTTGTGCAAAGCCTCTTTATTCAAATGTTCTTGTAGCTTATTGATTGAGTTTATTATTAGTTCATTTTAACGAGAGAACTGTCTGAATAAATTGTTACTCTAAAGCTAAAAGGCCATCATCTAATACTTGGATTTAGATTTTTATTCTCCATCTCATCATCACCTTTAACAATCTAAAAACAAGTGATGTACTGGAACAATATAACTTGAACTGACTTTAAAAAAAAAAAAAAAAAAAACAAGTCCTGCAGTCGATTTTAAATGAAGTCAAACAAAGTTTGTGTGATTTGGTGAAGTAAGATGATAATCTTCACATCCTGGGCAAGTTCAGTTCACTGCAATAGTTGATCTAAATAGGATTCAAACCTTTATTATTTCATAATAATAATAATAATAATAATAATAGTAATAATAATAATAATAATAATAATAAAAATAATAATAATAGTAACACACACACACACACACACAATACAATTACATATACATATGATCTTTATATAGATAAAGATTTTAACATGTGTTTATGTTTCATGTTTTGCTGCAGTCAGTTGTTTCTCGCCGTCTTCAGGACCATGACTACAGTCAGATCCGGAGGGTCTCAGCACGCCGTGCTGGGACGAAGCGCCCTGCTCCCACTGCCTGTTTCTGCTGTAGGAATGACCAGGTAACACATTTAATTCAACATGAGCAATGTAGAATCAGGACCAAGTTGGCGGTTTTTAAAGGTTCAGTTTTTTGTGGCTCGTGACAACAGATCTAAAGTTTACAGTATGTCACTTTTAGCTGTAAGATGCTCAAACTTCTGAAATAACTAACAGAAAAAAATGCACATCAGTGTTGTTTAGGTGTTTAGTCAACTTGGAACTTGATTATTTCCACAGAAAGTTTTTTTTTTTTTTTGTGAAGTGGTTGAGAACTTTGTTGGTGCTTAACATTCTCCCATTTGTTGAATCTCTGTAAAGGACTCAGATCACCATCGCCCAGCTCCTGCTGCTGGACAGAAGAGGAAGAGGACCTCCGGGAGACGCCCTGCTCCTCAACACTCCGTCCAGGAAGATGTTGGCTCTCGGCTCCCTATTCCACCAGATGAGCTGCCTTCAGTCTCCATGGTGGTTCCCAGGGACCAGCCCTCCACAGCTCCACAGCCAGACGACTGTCCAGTGATGATCCATCACTGCTCAGTCTCTGAGTACCAGCAGCTCTACCACGCTGTGGTAGATGACAAGCTGAAGTATGTTTGTGTCAAATAACTGGAATCTATCTTCATCTACATCCCAAACTGATCACAGGTTTTTTCAAACATTTTTGTTCTGCCTCTTTCACAGGTTCAAGAACGGTCGTCCACGTCCGTACAGCCGGGCTCTGGGACGACGCCTCAAGCAGCAGCTGTGGGAGCAACAGGGACGCCCCTCGTTCACTGAAAAGGTTTCTGAGACAGGACTCTTTAAAGTGAACGTGACATACGGGGTCGGAGATCATCCTCCTCTTCACGATCTGGACGTCTCCTACGAGCCAAAGCCTGAGACTCTGCCTAGGAAGCGAGTAAAGACTTGATGTCTTTACTCAGCTAATAAACTAGGCCTGTAAATATTTTAGTATTAAGATAAGAACTGTAGATTTAAGTATTAGTTAAGTATAAGTTAAGCGTAAGTTAAGTATAAGTTAAGTTAAGTATCAGTTAAGCATAAGTTAAGCATAAGTTAAGTATAAGTTAAGTTAAGCATAAGTTAAGCATAAGTTAAGCATAAGTTAAGTATAAGTTAAGTTAAGTATAAGTTAAGTAAGTGTTGTAGTTTTTAAGTTTTAAGTTAAGTTTTTAAGTTAAGGTGATGCACCTGCACCTCAAGCCTTCCTGCCTCTTCCAAGTAACATCTGGAAACCACCATGATCAACCTCCAGCCTGCCTCCATCTAAAGCTCCAACATGTGCAGCAGCTTCGACCACCAAACTGCTGCATAAAGTAACATCATCAGCCTCTGCCTCCACCATCAAAATATAAGTGTTGCCTTCACTGCCGTTCACTCCAGCCTCAGCCTGAAAACTAAAACCGCCTCCACCTGCACAAAAACCACCAGCCTCAGCCTCTCTGTCCTGTTTCCAAAGTCCACCTGCTTCTCCTGCCATAATAACCGACACTGACCTTGACCCAGACTATTTAAAAAGACAGCGACCTCGACTGGGCAATGAACCTGTTTTACATTTTGGGATTTTCTTTTTTAAGTTTATTATTTTGTTGTTTATTTTGTTATTTTATGTACATGTATAATTTATTATTTTGTTGTTTATTTTGTTGTTTTATGTACATGTATAATTTATTATTTTGTTGTTTATTTTGTTATTTTATGTACATGTATAATTTATTATTTTGTTAGCTTTTTAAATGTTTTTTTTTTTATTTTGTTTAAAATTTTATTTTTGTTGATTGATAAAGATTGTGACCTTAGTTTGTTATTTCATGTATATCTGAGCTTGCTATTTTGATTTTTTTTAATTCAGATTGTGTGGTGTTTTTAATTTTAATATATTTATGTATTGTTTCTTTAGTTTAAAAAAATGGTTTTGGTTGTATTTGAATTTTATGCCATGTATTTTTCTTTGAACTTGGTCTTGTTTTTTTTTTTTTTTACAACTATGTTTTTTTTATTTATTTTTACTTTTTTTTTATTATTTCTGTATTGTCATCTACGGAAGACGAGAAGGGCCATGGATTTCTCTCTTTTTTTATGCACTGTTATCCTGTGATAACGACTTATCATTTCGTTATTTCAATATAACAACAATCATTTTCTCGTTATAACGAATTAATTTTTTCCAGTATCGTGACATAAAAAGATAGTTTTCTCGTGATAATGAATGAGTTCTAAACGCGTTTGTCTTAATTTCAAATCTATAAGAGCCGCCGTGAACAGCTTCCAGCCTCTGGGTGTCGCTGTAGTCGACCAAAATGTTACTCTTTGTTTACGTTACAGGTTAGCAGATGAGAGGCTGGCCCACAGCGCTAGTTAATAATAAACGTTTAATTTCATCTTACATTACATAACATTGCGAAGTTGAGGTTAGCCTACATTTATGTTACATTAGCTTAGCTGAAGCAGTCAGATCGATAGTTTCAGCCTCTCATCTGCTAACCTGTGGCCCCTAAAGTAAACAAAGTCTAACTAATTGGTAGTCTACAGCTAACAAGAAAATTATCTTTGTTATATTGAGATAACGAAACAATAAGTCATTATCACAGCATTACAGTGCATTAAAAAGAGAAATCCATGGCCGTTCTCGTCTTCCCTAGCCCCCCTGTTTGTTTGTTTTTTTTTTAGTTTTTCTAAGTTGTCTTTTATTTTTTTATATTTTTTTTTCTTTTTTTTTTATTGTACCCCTCTATGAATCACCACCTTAACGAGGTGGAGGGGTTTGTGTGGTCCTGTGAACCTGGGAGCTATGTTGTCTGGGGCGTCAGCTCCTGGTAGGGTCTCCCATGGCAAACCTGGTCTCAGGGGAGGGTCCAGACCAAGAGTGATTCATTTAAGACCACATTTAATTGCAGATAGGTGATGGAGCCATCTCGCCTGGAAGAGGGAAACTGGGGGATCTTCCTGGAGCCAGACCGAGGGAGGAGGCGAGCTGGATGTGAGCGTTTGGTCGCTTGGATAAAATTGTTTGTGACTGCATCGAAATACTTGTGAAAATGTGTCTTTCTTTGGAAAACAAAGAAATTACCAAGTGATCCCAAACTTTTGAGAAGTAGTGCATATTTATCTAGAACACCCATATTTTCATCATGATGTTTGATATTAATGCCAGCTTTAGAGGATGAAGTTGGGGGCAAAGTTGAAGGAGCAGAGGCTACTGCAGATGAGAAAGGAGCAAGTGGTGCACAACAGGGAAAAAAACGCCATTATTTAGCACACATGTAACAACTGCAATATGACTTGCAAAAATAGGGGAGATAAATTATTGTGATTCATCAAAAATCTCATTTTCATTGCACTGCACCTGGTCATACAACTATTTATCCAGCAGAAAAAAATGAGAACGGAGGACCCAAGTGCAGATAACTCAAAGTATCCCAAATCGCACACTTTCATAAGTGCACTCACATGAAGTACACTGTGTACACTCTGCATTTACTGGAACAGTGCACTAAATCTATAGAGTTAAATTAGTGCCAAAACCTCACAAACACAAAAACTGTGTTTTATTTGCAGCCAGTGATTCACAAACAAACTTAGCGTGATTTGCAAAAGCAAAACATAATACACATCTAGTGTATTTAGTTTGATTAATGAAAAAAAAAAGTCTCTCCAACAAATACATCTTGCTTCACAAATACAGAAAAATGTATTTTCACTTCAATGAAAATATCCTTGAGGCACAAAAATAAAATCTTTCAAGTACAAAAAAAATATTGTTCAAGATTTAATTTTTTCTTCTCGAGTTCAAAAAAAATCTGCAAGTAGGAGAAACAGTTTTGACATAATTCTACCACGGCATGTGACTTTTGGCAGTAACTTTCCGCCGTTCTGATCCGCATCCGTGGGACTTAGATTTATTCATGAACGCCAGCACACGACTGCGCCACAACAGCAGGTGTCACTGTTGATGCTGTTTTGACCATAGATCTACATCATAGATACGGCGAGGAGCCCAGGAAAGAGGACAGCATCACTCGCCCTGGACCGCGCAAAATCAGGGTCCCAAACTCACCTGTTGGCTGCTCATGCTGCCGTGATTTTTGTGTTTGTGAGGTTTTGGCACTAATTTAACTCCATATAAATCTTACAGGGTAGTGTTGTCCCAAATCAAACGTTGAAGCTTCGCACAAAGGGGCTATCAAACAGGTGAGTGATGAGACACAGGTGAAACACATGAGGAGCAATCACCAAGGAGGGAAACATAGAGAGGACTCAAGAAAGAAACACCAACACTAGAAAAGAGAAACAAACAGATCAAGAATGACAAAATAAAAACATGGAACACTAAAGACTAAACTATGAAACCACAAGACAAAAAAACACACAAGGGAAATAACGCCAGAAACAAGTAACATGAAGGAAACACGAAACCAGAAACCAAATCATCACAGTTCCTCCAGGCTAACACCTGTTGGGTCCTCTGCCACCTCAGCAAAGCTCTCATCTTCCTCTTCATCTTCCTCCACATTATGCTCCTCAATCAGCTGAGCAGTCTCCTCAGAATCCGTCCAGGTCAAGAACCCGCCGTGCCCTCTTGTGCAGCCCTGCAGTGAGCTGGTGCTGCTCACAGGCTGCGTTAGGACACCACCTGCACCTTCCACTCTTTGTATGGCATCCATACAAAGAGTGGGTGGGCAAAAAAGTGCTCTGGGCAGGAGCCTGGTTATTCAGGCTGCTTGGCTGAGGGGGAAAACACCAGAGCTTCAGATGGTCCTGAAGCTCAAGTTTCCCTCTGGGCCCAAACTTCAAGATGGACTTTTCAATCCACTTGTGATGCTTCTGCCCCAGAGTCAGCAGCAGTCTTTAAAATAAAAAAAATAAAAAACAACAACAAAACACAAAAATACTTAATACTAAACTTAAAGACTCATCAGTTTCTGCGCACTATGAAGTAAAAAGTTAAACGACTTACAGACACTGTGGCAACTTCTGCTGCTGGACAGGGGACAGACACCGACCCTCCACCATCTGCCTGAGAAGCACAGCAGGAGACCAACTCACATTAGTGAAAGACTTGATGCCATTCACTAGAGCATAGACTCTTCAATGTTGTTTTAAACTAGCCCTCGTATGTGGGATGTGATGTCTTCTGGTCTGGTTTTGGAGGACCTTCTTTCAGGTCCTCCTGGGTGCTGTTCTTCTGAAGGGACTTGTCTCTCCTGAGCTCTTCCACTTCCTTCTTTAGAGCCTCACTGACCTCCTCTTGATCTTTAAGTTTGAAGGCCAGCTCCAGGTAGCTGCGTTTCTTCTCCCATGTTTGGAGCGTCAGTTTGTTCAGCTGCTCTATATTAAACTCCTCCTTTTTTCATCTCTCTCTCTTGGTCTCCTCGAGCTCTTTCTTCAGACCTTCCTTCTCTGCCTCCAGTCGGCTAACCTGCACCAGCTCACTTACATGATCTCTAAGAAGTGAAAACCTGTTCTGACGCTCTCTGAAGCGCTGCTCAGCCTTCAGCTTCACCTCCATCATCTTGATCTCCTTCATTTCCTTCAGATGAGCCTTACTGACCTCCTCCTGGTGTTGAAGCTTGGAGGCCAGTGTCAGGCAGCTGCTGCTCTTCTCCTGCAGCTGGATTTTAAGTTTTTCCAGCTGCTTTCTGTTCAACACCTCCTTTCTCTGTCCGTCTTTCTTTGCAACCTGGAGCTCTTTCTCCAGGGCTTTGTTTTCCACCTCTAGATGTCCGATCTGCTCCAGGTCACTCACTTGGTGATATGAAAGAAGAGAGAACCTGAAGGCCTCTCGCTCTCTGAAGAGCTGCTCGGCTCTCAGCTTCTCCTCTTGCAGCTGGTTCTGCAGAGATTTTACCAGCTGCTGCTGCAGCTCTTGCATGCTGTTAAAATGGGCTGCAACAACTCCGGGGTGGCCTCCTGCCTCACTTTGGTCAGGGGTCTCCTCTTTGGCCCCACTGACCTCATGCAAACACTAAAATTATTTTAAGTGAATTAGAATTAACAACAACGAGGGGTGCTGAGGGTGCTGCAGCACCCCCTACTTTTTCTCTGTGCAACTGCAATTTATAAAAATGAGATGAACAGATCCAGGTTCGTCACACTCAGACTTAAGGTGTGCTGTTGAACAGTTTGTATTAATGATGAGGAGATCATTTTAAGTATTATGTCATTCTTGTGGTTATAACAAGTCGGGTCCCTCTGCCACTGCGCTAGTAAAACATACGCTAATTTTGTTCGTCACACACAAACAAGCCTGCAGGCAGCTCATGGATCATGCTACAGAAAAGGATTTCAGACGTTTTCCTAAAAACTCCTGAAGGAATTGAACTGCTCAAGAACACAGCAAATAACACCACAACTTCCCCGAGACTTCATAAAAGCGGCTCCACTGGCCTCTCTCCCTCTCCCTCCCTCCCTTTGCTCTCTCTACTTCTCTCTCTTCCTCCTCTTTCTCTCCCTCTCTCTGATACATACACACCACACTACTTTGAATTTTTAAAGAGAGCCGTTGTTGCAAATCCTGTGTCTGATGTAAGATTTGAAAGGATTGGCATGTTTTCAGTCTGTAGAGGCAAAGCCGGTGGTTCCAAGCGGCTCTTGGAGTGTAGGATGCTTTTGGTGTTTCCTGTATGAGGCTGACCCTCAGCACCCCCAGTTAAAAAGGTCTTCCAGCGCCGTTGTATTGTAGCCCAGTGAAGTGATCACTGCTTGTTTTCCCTCTAACATATCACAAAGCCTCATTGGGCAGCTGGCACACATGCACACTGCTCTTTTTGCCGCCATTAACCACATACCTGGGATGCTTGGCTACATTAATGATGCTTGACTCCAACACTGACAGACCACCCTCCAGTGTCAACCATCAATCTGTCCAACCAGAGGGCAGCTGCAGCTCTTTTAGACACACTGTTGAGTCCTCTCCACATCGCCCTGGATCACACAGAGCTTTAGTAAAATTTCCTTTGTTTAATGCTTCATTTGAGTGTCTGGGTTTCATTTCCCAGCATGTGTGAAATGGTTGTTTGTCAGAGAGAGGGTGAGCTTACTCACCTCGCTGTAGGTAAACAAACAGATGAAGAGTTTGTGAGATTCGTCTCTGAAATGAGTTTGCGTTCCAAAGCTGCTAATGTTGGGTTTTGACAGTAAATAAGTGGGAAATGAAAAGGCCAGCAGGGTTCACAAAGATCATTCATCCATTCCCTTTAAACTGTGCTCAGATTGTGCTTAGTCATGTCCTCGGCTCATTTCCTCCCAGTTGATTGGATCAGAGCGGTTGTGTGTGGCCGTCTTCAGCTAATATGATTGAGAAGTAATGTGATGCTGCGGTTCATGCTGAATAAAGCAAATTGTGTTTAATAACTTCATTTGTTTGACTGTCAGACTTCATGCGTTCCTTCATCACTTCATTATAACGGCTCTGTAGGTGCCATGACATCACTCTTTATCTCTCACAAGCATTTATTGATCTTATGTCAAACTTTAAAAGGAGAGAGTTAAGAGCAAGATGGTTTTACACGTTTTAACGTCCATCCAAGTCCTCCTCTCTGCTTTCACTGCTTTCTTTATATAGTGTGATCATTACACTGATCTGTTATCCTGTAATAAAAACTGTCAGTATAATAATCAAACTCATTGTTTAGCATTAAGGATCACCAGTATTCATGGTGCTTATGTATGAAATTTCACAGCTCCTGTCCGTCAGTGAGCGAACATGGATTCATCTTCATACAGCTCTACCATGAATGTCTTTTATAGAGAAGAAGGAAAATGATGTGAATGTTGAGAGCTATTCTTTAGCCTGAGATATTACATGTGGCAGAGCAATTTCCATCCCCAGCCGTAGCAGCCTTTCCAGTCCAGACTTTAATTTTCATGTGTAATATAGCAAAAGAGCTTTCTGAGAGCCGCCTGGTGCTCAGACACTCAGATTAGCTTCAGTAGAATTGGCACCTTTCGCGATAATATGATGAATATGGAACGGTCAAAACAGTCATGTTACATTTTATGCCTCTCAACAAAACTGAAAACCATCTCTGCACCGATCGATCTAATGTGCTCGATGTCAATAAAAGACAAGGAGGTATGCTCCTCATAAGTAATAAACCTTCTCTGTGGTTGATTTATGTCAGCACTCCCATCATGAACACACAAACTGGATGACACTCTCAGAGCACAATGTTGGTAAGTAAATCTCACCACCAGGACCCTCACACCAGCAGCAGCCACCATCACCGCTCTGCAGTACGTCAGTATAACATGCTTTCTCTCTCCCTCTCCCCTCTTTCTTCTCCTTGCTCTGCCACTGGAGGGAAACTAGTCTTTGGAAATGAATCTGCACAGAGCCAACAACAGCGTCTCATTATCCTCTGAATAGCTTCAGATTAATAAAAATGACATTGACAGATGGCTGGTTACTGGATCATTGGTACGGGGGCCTGGGAGGGGTGGAAACATAAAATCACACAACACTGACTCCACAGCAGACACATCAGGGTTTGAATCATAAATTTGGGTTTTGTGTTGTGTTTATACTCAAGTGCCACATGTGAGGAACTTGGTAAATTCTCACGTTAATTTCTAAAAAGCGGCCCCGTGACATCTTCACTTATTTTTAAGATGTGTGTCAGAATGGATGACTTGGATCATTCTGTGTGCTGGCTCACTGTTTCCCTCTCACCATCACATGTTCTGTGATGATGAGAGGGAAATCAAAGGTCTGTGGTGTGAGGTCAAAAAGCTGTCTGCCAAGGGACTACTGTACACAACCCCAGCCTACAAACTACAGAAGATGAGAATGGCCATGGTTTTTCTTTGCCTTGTTGTTGTTTGACTGACATTAAACAAAGTTCATGAAAGAAAAAAATAAGAAACTGTAATGGTTGTATGTTACAGAAGACGAGAACAGCAGGATTTTTGTTTCTTTTACTTTATGTACTGTTATCTCGTGATAACAATCTTTTAACAAAGATCGTTTTCTCATGATGACGAATTAATTGATAATGTGTTTGTCTTGATTTCAACCCACAAGAGCTGCCATGAACAGCTTCCAGCCACTCGGTGTAGCTGTAGTCTACCAGTAAGTTAAACTTTAGTTTGTTTACTTTAGGAGCAACAGATTAGCAGATGAGAGGCTGACAAACTCCTATATATCCTGCTGCTTCAGCTAAGCTAAGGTAATGTAAATGTAAGCTAGTGTTAACTTTGCAATGTTATGTGAGACGTAATTAAACGTTAATTCATTTAATACTGCTTTGGGCCAGCCTCTCAGCTGCTAACCTGTGATATGTGATACCATATGACATAGCAAAGGGGACTTGTGTTCTTTGGCTCAGCTTTGCTCCAATGTAGGTGGGTGTGAGTGGGAGCGGGCGTTTCGGGTTGTGTTTATTATGTTTCTAACAGTGTATTATTTAATTTGACCATTTATTAAGATGGTTAAATATTGCGATAGTACGGTGGCCCTGAGAGCTCACAGCACTGCATTTTAAGAAAACACATGCAAAAAGACAAAACACAAAGAAATTAAGAAAACATCTTCATAAATACAACAACAAATGCACAGCATTTAGAAAACGCACTGCAAAGACTGCAACACAACCCATTAGAAAAACGCGCTGTAAATAGACCACAACAGTGTTTCTAGAGGACACTTAAAAGTGATGCACACTTCCTGACACGCTTGTTGTTGACAGATTTTGAGTCACAGCCCTATTAAGGTTCTCTTTCTGTCAGTGGTGATGGAGAATGAGATAAAAAGTGTATTTGATTTATTTTAACAATGTGATAGCATGATTCAGATGTTAGCATATTGGCTAATAAAGGACACGTGCATCCCTCTTAAGTGTCCTCTGGAAACTCTTCTGTTGTGTTGCAGTCTATTTGCAGCACGTTTTTCTAATGTGTTGTCTTGCACTTATTCTTACTACTTATTTTTGAAGTCACTGTATCTGGTTTCAAACTTTAAACATGCTGATGTGAACACAGCATCAGGCTACATGCTGCTAGCTAACAGCGCTCGCTCGCTAGGACACCTGCTCTGTTCTCCGCTGGTTCTCCTCACACCACAGCTCAGCTGCTCTCCTATGGCTGTTATTCCTCCTGATCCTGTCTTCTTCCTGCTCTCCATTTTTCCAAACAGGCTCATCATTATCAGCTTGAGGACCATCACATGTATAGAATACAGATTTTCTTCCTCTTCATTGACAGCTTAACTTTGCTAACATGCCCCTTTTTTCCTGCTTCACACACTCATAAAATATTTGTATACACTTGTAAACATGTGCACTTACACAAAGAAGCTGAAATATTAACCTTGTTCATGAAGTCTAAATGATTTTGTCATGAATTCAGATTATCTTGTACTTTAGTGACGAGGCTGACTGGGTCCATTTTTCTGTAGGAATTAAAATGGGCAGTGATTGTAAATACAGGAGCTTATCCTGCTTTAGAGGGATTTGGCACACAGAAATGCTTCTTTGCCAAATAAATTGTAGTTGAATGTGGACTTAGTTTTTTTTTTTTTTTTTTTTCCAAACACATATTCCTGCCCTAGTGGGATGGCCAAGAACAAGTGTCTTCAGAGTTTGGGGTTGCATGGAGCTGATTGGAAACAATTGTAACTGCTCACAGCAAACTGTCTGAATGTTTGCCATCAAAAGATAAAAGCCGGCATGAAATCTCATCCTCAGTTTTGTTAGCAAGCAGCAGTGATGGGCCTGTTTCAATAACGGCATCCATCTACTTGAGCTTATGCAAATTCAGGAAAATGAAACATAGGACATTTCAGGCTAAAGAATTATTTGTTCGGGGAAGTGGGACCATTTATCACAATAACATGATGGAGTGGCTGTGGAAGACTTGGAGAGGGGGTGATTCCAATGAATTTCATTTGTGGGGCAGCCGGCAGAACGCCTACACATCAGAGGTAGAAACATTTCATAGATTCACACCATCTTTTTTTTAGATATTACAGGATGGAAAAGTAACAGTTATCTATCTCAGAAATGTATCACAATGACTGCGGTAACTTTGCATTTATCATATTTGTTTAAATGTTTATGTAAACTTTTGTCTGCACTGTTAGCGCTGCTGCCTCACAGCAAATAGGTCACCGGTTTGAATCTCTGTTCGGGAAGGTGTGCCTTTCTGTGTGGAGTTTGTATGTTCTCCTCGTGCATGTGCTGCTTGTAGGTGAGTGTGAAAGGTTTTCTGTCTCTGTGTGTCAGCCCTGTGTTCGACTGGTGATCAATCCAGGGTGTACCCGCCTCTCACCCTAAGACAGCTGGGATAGACTCCAGACACTCGGGACCCTGAACAAGATAAGCGGTATAGAAGATGGATGGATGAATGCAAATTTTTTGTTAAAATGGAAAAGAGTTATCTTTTTCTTCATGTTTGCCTGTTTTCCTGTGTTTTTCAGATCAATCAAGTATGAAAAGAAGTTGGAAGAATAAAGGTAATTTAATGAATGTGTCCTCAGTTGTTGAAACTTGTAATTGATTTGATGGCTAAAACATGCTTATGTCCACATGTCCTGTAAGTGAAAATGTCATGTTCGTTGTGAAAGCGCATTACAAGAATGTTGCCTTTGTTCTCCTCTTAAGAGGGGTACACAAATACGGATTTTCTAAATCTGAAGAGATTTTCTCACATGACCAAACGTGATCTAACAAAAGCGTAGAAGAAGAAACATAGCATGACATAACAACAACTGGCTAACACCAAACACAACATGGAAGAGGACATAACAGAAGGAATGATGGTGGTCTTGGGACTATTTTTAACAGAAACTTCCCGAACCAAAAAGAAGAAAAGACCGTGGAAGAAATCCTGGAGACGGCAGAAGACAGACTTTACTCACAAACTTTCCGTTTCAGAACAGCCATGCTTGTTTTTGTTATGTCTACTTCCTTGTTCCTCAGTCACCTCGCTTTCTGATTGGCTAAATTCCATTCTATGTCACAACTCACGAAGTCGTGACTTGGGAGTCGTCGGCTTTCCCCACATGCATGAAGATTTTTGGTTGTAAACATTGAACAAGTTTAATATTTACAATTGTGGACCCTGACCCGTTTCACAGCCGATTATCTGGACAAATTCACTCTGAACACACCTCAGACCACAGGATAATCTGAGAGGATAATCTTATAAGACAGTAGATAATCGAGTGTTTGCCGTCCTTGGCCGGGAACAAGGAAAGTTGGGACAAAAACAGCCGGATAATCATTACGTGTGCCCCGCTTTAAAGTTTTAGAGGCTGAGGAGAAGAAATGAGACAGGACTCTTGAGAGTTCAAAGAGCCTCAGAGTAATAAATCAGACTGAGACTGTTGTACTGATCTACTTGTGCATGCTGGGCAGTGTGTTATGTGTCAGCCGGGGCTCATAGTCTGTTAAATGGGAGAGATCATAGCAGTTCCGGTCATCTGGCTTGATTTTCATCCTTTGTCAGCGCTCACTTCTCTTTTCAATCTTTCACACACCCACGCATCCTGGGTGAGGTGGACCATTACAACAGTGTTAGCACTTTCTGTCTGGCCTCGCTTTAATAATAAGAATTCAGACCATGCTTCAAGTTCACAAATTCCTCATCCAGCTGCTGTTGCTTTAGGCCACCTCCGTGTTTGGATGGAAGCTGATTAAACACAAGTCACTGACAAGCCGCATCGGCTGTCCCAGAGGAAAAGACAGAAGAGGAGAGGAGATGAGAGGGGGCTCTGCTGGGAGGACAGGCTTAGTGTGGTTCTCTTTTCACCCCCTTTAATCACTAAAATATGACTCAGCAGAAGCAAAGTGCTGCTTTAGCCAACAGAGGAAAAACTTGATTCATGTTTTGTGGGCTTAATTTGAATGCTGTTTACAATGCAAATGGGAAAATCATCACTATTTGATGAGAAGAGACGCCCTTAGGCTATGTGCTGGGCATGTGTCCCGTGCCATGTGTTACAGCTTGAGCAGGTGTTTATAGATGTCCTGCTGTACTGAAAGAGCAGAAAACACAGCCTGTGACAGCTGCCAGGGAGAAAGACTTGTTAGGTGCTTTTGTTTCAGGTACCAGTCGACAGAGTACAGATTATGTAAAGGAGAAATGAACCACACAGACAACTTTACTTCTTTCCATCTCAGCCTAACGTCACAGAATTAATTCTGTTTGTCATTATGAAATAAAACATGATTTCCACATCAAAATGTCCATTAAACCAGAAGTAAACAATAAACATCATTCATCCCAGTTTCAGGTTATCATATGACCTTCAATAAAATAACGTTCACAGGTTTCCTTCCTGTTGTTCAGCATTCATGGCTTTAGTACATGAGCTCACGGCTTTACCTCTGTCCTGTCAGTTTGATACATATATTTAAAAATCTGTTTTTAACATATTTTAACCTTTTTTTTTGCCATTTTATTTCTTTTTGCTCTTTTAATTAATTTTTTAAATTGTTTCTTTTAATGTTTTGTTAAACCTTTTCTATGTGAAGCACTTTGAATGTGCTGTAAAAATAAACTTGCCTTGCTTAGTCGTGTTTTCAGCATCTTCTAACATATGGACTGTTTTTAACATCTTTCAAGTGCTTTTAGTGTTTTGGATAGAAACATTTTTTAACAATTATTTTACTCTCCTTTTCAACTACGGAAAAATATGAAATGTCAATCTACATATCAAAAATAAATGACACGGTAAACCAAAACGTACCAGAGCGCAAAACCAAACTATAAAGTCACATGACACGGAACGAAACACACACAGCACAGCTTCATCCAAAATTCTCCCAGACACTCGCACATTAATGAACATGTAAACATGGGGTAAACTTCTTCAGTATTTATATTTTTATACCTGTAAAGTAGAAATAAATCACACAGACAACTAACTCCTTTCCGTCTCAGCCTCGCTCCTCAGAATGAGAAAAACGGGGCATGATGGTGTAAAAAGCCGTAAAGCAGCTGTTGTAAACAGAGCTCCAAAGGCAATGCAAAGCATTACACTTCCTCCTACTGGCGGATGACAGAAATTAACTGCCGATAAAATTATGAAAGATGAAAGATAATCCATCTCAAAAATGTCCATCTTGGACACATAGTGGAATGTTGACATATCATGCAAAAATTAAAGGAATATTACAATTGTGACAACACAATTGGCTGTCACATTTTCTTCTTCAACTTATTCAAGTTTTTTGTTTATAAATGACTGTAATCTTGTCTTACTACGCAGAAGCTTGTCCTGCTTGTCCCCTGTCAGTTTATCTGTCTGTTTGTGGCTGATGTACCATTAACATTCATAAATGATACTTTTTCTTATAAGAGTTTGTTGAAACGACTCCTGTTCTAAAGAAAGTTTAACTCGAGATTCATTTCTGACGAAAGCTGAGCTGTGGGAAGATGGTTTATAAAAAAAAAACAAAGAAACATGGCGTATCAAAACTCTTAAACCAAAGTAATACAAGGTAATATCAGTAAACAGTTACACATGAAATGTGTCAGCAGATCTCTCCTTCCTTCTCTCTCTGAGATAACCTGCAGAACATGTTATTTACATGTCCTTGCGACATACAAGAAAAGAGTAGAGACCAAGCGGAGATTGACCATGCTACACAGATAGAAATAAAGAAAAGTGGAAAAATTCAGAAAATATACTTAATCTGCCCTTCCATGTAAATAGAAAATGTATGAGGACTCACTGTCTTGAGCAGTGTTGGCTTTACCCTTATTAATCTCAACCCCTGGAGTTAAAGGCTTGGCCAATGCACATTAGGAGAAAAAAAGAGCACAAGAGCAATAATTCTTTTTTTTTTTTTTTTCACAACTACAGTCAATCCTGAACTGTTTTTATCCATCAGCTTTAAAAGTCAGTGCACATATGTAATTGCTTGTTGACTGATTTCATCATTCATGCCTACTAACGAGCTATTAATGTCTTTTTTGTCAGCCTTCGTCTCTTTGGCTGGTCATAAAAGAAAACAGCCAGTACTTATAAATCAGTAGTGTCCCTTTGAGAGAGTGTTTGTGGTGTGAAATCAGACATTCATTAACTTTGTGTTATTTTTTATGCATTACTTCTGTGCTAATTTCTTGGTACATGGTTTACAAAAACAATGTCATGGCTTAGAGCTCTCATTTGTATATGTGTAGCAGCAATTAAAAGTTGTTGGTTAAAAGATGACAACACAGGAAATGAGTTTAGAGTACCAGCTGTGACTTTTTACATATTGCTTCTTTGCAATGTGCATTATGGCAACTTTGAGTTGAACATCACAGGTTTCTCTTGTGAATCCAGACGTCCTTCTGCTGGAGGTAAATCAGTTACTGCCAGACGATATGCAGCTGAGATGATCAGGTTAGCTGGGAGGTTTGGGGGGTGGGGGGGGGGTGGAAAGAGGTTGAGGAAAAGTGGCAAGTATTGGAAGCTGCTGTGTTAAAATGATAACGCCGAATTGCTTTAGTTTGATCAAATTCTCATTGGCTACACAAGATCTACAACAAAGCAGAGCTGCATATTTCTGATCTTAAACAAATGATTCATTTGGGTTTTTCATGTTCAAGGCCAATATAAGGAGAGCAAAAAAATAAAGCTGGGATCACTTTGAATCAACCTCAGAGCGGGGATCATGTAAACAACCATTGTTTGACCCCAAAGTTATTGTAATGAAATTCTGTATATTAACCCTTTGAACCTGTAGGTCCCCCAATTGAAGAACTTTGATGTCACTTGGCAAACACAGCCTGAAAAAATGCACTAATCGCAAAATAATACAGTGATGATGCACATCAAATGTAACAGCAGAACCTGGGCTATGCAACAGAACAAACACTTTTTACATGCCACAAACACAACTCAAATAACAACTAAATGAATCATGACATATCCAACTCGGTACAGATCCACTGTTTCAACCCACTCACCACATTTCTCGCTCTACCGCTGCGCCGCTACATACTGAACAAAAGATCAACACCTCAGATGAAAGCAGGGACTCAACAGATTCACATGATATGAAACAAAGTTCTCTACAGCAGAAAGAGAGACCAAAGAATCACAAACACAAAAAGCACTTATTGATAGACAAATGAAATCTGTAGTTTTGAAGATGAGAAAATTCAGATGACTCAGACGGAGCCAAACTGAGCCTAAAGAGAGCTTGCCTGAACTCTCTGCACTAAAACCTCTCTAAGTTTGTTCTCCTTCACTTTATCAGAGTCGACCTCTGCAGAGATCATGTTCATATCTTGTCCTGTGGTCTGATAAAGGTTTAAAGCTGCAGCTGCATCATTTTTAAAGAGATATTCTTCATGACATATCTTTTTTTTTCAAGGCGAACCTACATTTTTTAAATTTTTGCTGGGTGCAGTCTTCATTTACTCTTTACCAATATCACATATTCTCACATTAACACATCTCAACAGATCTCACATTTTCCCTTTACTATGAGACCAAAATTATTTAAACAGACCTTGTGGTTGCAGATATACCCATTTCATCACAGCTGTGCAACTTTTCAAGCAGAGACCTAAAGAATCAGCTCAAGGTTCGGAGGGTTTATCCTAGTTGATACAGAAGCTCAAAAAAAACTTGAAAAAAACATTGTTAAGTTGGTGGATTTATTGCGATAATTCTTACCTGGAAGCTGTGTGCAGGGTTTTGTTTTATTTATTTTTTCATACTGAACACAGTGCTCTCAAGGTCACAAAGCTGTAACAAGCCTCTAAAACAAATCAGATTCTCTGTCGCTCACAACCACCTGATCATCATTATCAATAATGGTGGGAGGATTGATCCGAAATATTGATATATTGATACTAACCTTGGTATTGATCAATACATCCATGATTATTTTGATCCTTAAGTTTCAGTTTCTCTTCTCTTCTCCTCTCAATCACTTCACTCATGCACACTCTGCCCCTCCCTGTTCTCTCCTGCTGGACTGTGAGTGTTGCCACTCAGTCACGTCACTCAGACGCACACTGCTGCTCAGAACGATGGCAGAGAGGATCATCGTTTGGTTTTATTTTACAGTGGAATACCAAAATACTGCAAGCTGCGATGTTTTCAGAGAACAAATACGGTTCTGTGGCAACACCACAAAAAAGTCTAATAACACATCAAAAAGAGAACTCAGGGTCAGAGTAAACAGAGGGAGGAGGAGAATCCCCAAACTACAACCAGACCCCCAGGATCACAGAGAGAAGTCAGGAGCAGAATCCTTTAAACATGACCAACAATATCCAGGGAGCTGATTTATGGAAATAAAAGTAAGATGAAGTCATCTCCAACTTTAGTTGATATTATTTTTTCAAAGTGTAATTGATCTTCATTGATTTAATTTTTGAAAGTAATTTAATATAAACTATTAAGACAGTCATGAAATATGTTCAGCCAGTTAAAATAAATCTGAATGAATTATTTTACTGGAACTGAAAATATGTAACTACATGATATTTTTAAGTCTCTGTGATGGTTAATCCACCAGAATGTGTAAGCTCTTTAATCAAAATTAAATATTTACTGCTAAAATATAATTCAGTCAGGAACACTCTCATCATAGACTTGAACCATTTATTGTCATAAGGAATTACAGTTATAGTTGGTGTTACAGGATCTGCTTTTCAGAGTGAGCCATGGGTTAGCCAAGCAGCCTGCTTAGGTTTTCCAGGGAGTGCATTTCAAAATCCCCCACATGGGTAAATACATGCATACAGACTTCATAGGATACAAACATTTGGACTTAACTCAAGGCTGGGATGGAGGAGGTGATGCATCAAGACAGCAGCATAATGTGGGTAGCGTAGGAGTCGCAGGTATAGGTGAGAGTGGAGACGTGTTTAAACACACAACACCTAATTGCGCTACACAAGTTGTGATTGTTTTAGCGAGTTTGGAAGTGATTCAAACATCAGCCTGTCAGCTGATAAACAGCTGGGCGGATGACTTCCATGTCCTGCATAAACTTACACAAACTTCATTAATTGTTGCTATCCATGAATATTCAAACGTACTGTTTTACAAGAAAGCAGAAAAAAGTAACGCACATTTCTATTTTCTGATTGAAAAATTGTTTACTTTCATTCATGAACATAAACATTACTTTTGGTGTTTGTTTGTTATTATTGATTAATTTCAACAATCTGCCATTCTGTGTAAAAAATATCAGTATCGATATTGTTGATACAGGCCCTGTTTTTACTTGGTATTGGCTCAATACTAAATTTTGCGGTATCGCACACCACTAATTATCAAAGATACAACGTCAATAAAGTGTTATCAGAAGTACAAAACAACAGATGCAAACTCACTTTGATTGAGAGTTGGATTTTTCAGCTTAGAATGGGCCACACTGTTTCAGCCTGCGGCTGCAAAGCATAAACAAGATGACGGTTTGTGGTGGTCGGAAGATAATGTTATGAAAAAGACAAGGTTCATGAAATGTTAATGCAACAAAATGAATAGATGAAAAATTTTCCCCTTAAGCCTCTGAGATATTGTCTCTCTTCAGAGTGATCATAGATTTCTGGCTCTACTATCACAAACACAGATCAGTTTCCTTTGGTCATATTAAGTATGTTTCTTCACCTGCGTGTATCTCTGCATAGCTTTTTTTTACACAGAAGCACTGCAACTATTTTTTTAATGACTTGTTGTGACCATGATAAAAATTGATAAAACTTCAAAATCTTAAAAAAAAAAAATAGCTTTCTGTTTGAACTGCTTTTACATGCACAAATAATCATAGTTTTATCACAGGAATAAAGTTTTGTTTATAAGTGTGACTTTTTTTCTTGTACTTGCTTGGGCTGTGTCCTTGTCTTTGAGCATCCTTAAACCATGTAATTGTTGTGTGTGTGTGTGTGTGTGTGTGTGTGTGTGTGTGTGTGTGTGTGTGTGTGTGTGTGTGTGTGTGTGTGTGTGCGTGTGTGCATTTACTATTGCGTTGAATTGATTTACACCAGTGGTGGACTTTCAAATACAAAGTTATTTTGTCATTGAAACGTTTTATGTATTTATAACTCAAGCAGCTTTTACTGCAGCCACTGCCCAACAACAGGCTTTTCCTCAATGTCAGATTGTCTTCATAGTTCGGCAACTCATCAAACAGCCATTAGTGTGCTGTTTGTCTGCATGTGTCAGACTGAGGCTGTGAGGTGGCTGAACAGGGTAGGCTATTAACAGACTGAAGAACAAACTGGAAGCGTTTAAAGACTTTAAATCTTAATGGGCTTGACTCTGTATAAAGGATGATTACATAAGGAGGCGTTCAGCAGCTCATAAACATCAGAATATTGTGTAAATAAGATTTTTGGTCTCATCAGCAAAAATGAATCACTGCTTATGAAAGGAGAAATGGGGCTTGGGAGAGAAGAAAGAAAAAATATATTCACCACTGATGTAATGTATGCTTGGTCATACCTGAAATAGTACAGAGTCCCGAAGGGGACATAAAGAAACAAATGAAAGTTTCCTGAGATCTTTAGCGATAGCTCGCAAAAGTTTTGTGAGATTCTACAAAAGCTGTCTCAGGAGTTAGAGGTCAGTGTATTACCTCTGGATCAATTCAGACAAAACAATGGAACCCACGTACCTGCAGGAGAGGTTCATCTTAAGATGGCCTCATATATGAAGATATTAAATCAGCTCATGGACAAAGATATGGTTTTTATTTAAGCAGGTGACATCTGAAAAGAATACCTAAAGCAGGGGTGGCCAACCTGCAGCTCGTGAGCTGCATGCGGCTCTTTGCCTATCAGTGTGCGGCTCATCGATTCATTCAGAACAACAACAACAAAAAGATCATATATCATATTTATATCATCATATTTAATGACTTTTCAGACCCCTTTAGCAACTCCTTTAAAAAAAAAAAGTGACTAGCGACAAATCTAGTGACTTTTCTGGAGTTTGGAGACTGATGTGAAAGCATGTATCGATCTCAAATGCCCGCCTCCTCACTCACAGCAGCCTGAGGAGACGACTGCGTGCAAATGAACCACGCTAGTTTATCTCTTTTGGGTCACTTTTGCCGGTCAAAAGCCCAGAAAAAGAGGAGCGTTTTTATTGTGACATAAAAAAAAAGAATCAACAGCAGAAAGTTCATTTATAGTGATAAATATATTTAAAGTGTTTTATTTCTTATACTTTCTGTCTCGTACGATTTTATTCCTTTTTTTCTTTCTGCGTTCATGACAATAAGTTTGTGTCTGTAGCCTGAAAGTTGAGGAGAAGACAGAACAGAGGAATGGAGAGAGAGGGAATGTGTGTGTGTGTGTGTGTGTGTGTGTGTGTGTGTGTGTGTGTGTGTGGCTGGGCTTCGTGTGTATTTTTATCATGAGTTCTTGGTTGTGCAATAAATAAATCTGACTTTGAAAATTGGAAATGCATTGATTTTCATGTTGTCATTTCATGTTTATGTGAGGGAGGGATTGTGTTTGTAAGCCCACATGTATGATCAGAATCAGAATCAGTATCAGAAATACTTTATTTATCCCGAGGGAAATTGAGTTTCAGTTACACCCCGTCCAAGAAACATGAAAACACAAAGACATAAACATGGGGGACAGGAACAGGAGCACTGTGGGGCAGCCAGCGTGCACAGCGCGGCGCTCCGTTTCATCAGATGTGGATAGATTACACACAAGGTAAGAAGAGGACAAAAAAAAATCAAATACCAGACTGTGCTCCTGAAGGGGGGACACAGTGTGAGATTTGGAAAAAAACACCTCAACATAGACGCACATGAATGACCAATACACCAGAGACCTACAAATATGAGAGGGTAGGGTTATCAGGAAGGGAAGGTGACCCAGCACATGATGTGATGATGTGGCTCTTCGTAGTACCATGGTCATTTCGTGGCTCTTGGTCGCTGACTGGTTGGCCTTCCTCAAGTTTTTTTACAAGTTTTTTGGTTCTCTAGAGGATGAGCTGCTTTAAAGGAGCTATGAGGACGATCTGGATAGGGTCTAGGGCTTTTCTAAAATAAAGACTCTGATTCCCATGAGCACCTACTGTCGCGAGGACATGACTCTTACCAAGGCGTGTTTGTTTTGATGCAAATGACAAGAGAGTGCATTTTTAACACTACTCTTATTTGTTCAAGACAACTTTTTACCAAATGCAAAGTGATGAGGTATTTATTAACTATTACAGCAATATTTAGTGCTGCTCACAGCCTAGTGCTGAGACGTGTCCGTAGCTTGGCATGTGAGTAAATCCTGGTTATGTCCTACCAGTCTTTATCAAGCAAGCAGGGAAATGTAACCTTGCTCCTTATTTTATTAACAGTCTCTCAAGTTTGAACAGACCACTGCAGTATAACTGCTACGTGTGGGTAGAAATGTACATCGTCTCAAACAGCTAGGCCTGTGTTTAGCTTTTAGCCCATGATCTCTCAAGCCTGATTTATGCTTGACACATCCGCACAAATGACATCATTTTAACAGCCTTGCCCCCTTACGTGGTCCTTTTCACACGGTAAAATTTCTGCATCGCGCACCTTTGAAAATTTCTAAGATGCGTGGACGAGCAGGGGCTCCTCATGTCCAAAGTACAACAAAAACTGGCATTTATGTAATTCACCAAACAAAGATCACCTTGATAAGCATGTGGTTAACAATTTCTGGCCTGAAATTGCGGCCAAATTTGGCAGAGAAGAGGAATTTGCAAATAAATGTAGTAAACTGTGTGAACAACCTCTTCTTCTCTAGTTTAGTACTTTGGTAATGTGTGTTTGCGATACACTGCCCCCTGCAGTTTGGGAACAGACACCACACTGAGTGTGAAAAACCATAAACACTCGTTCTCTCATGCGGATGTCTCGTGTCCAATTTCTGTGTGTCATGTTCATGCGGGAAGCATAACCAGCCCTTTACTTTCCTGTTTAACGTTCTTCTACTCTGCTGTCCTTTTTTGCCAGTCCAGTTCCAGTGCCCCCTAATACTATATAATTAATCTAAGAAATTGCTTTTAGCAGAGAAAAACACAGATTTCTCTTTTCTCTGCTAAACTTTGCCGTCTTAGTAACGTTGTCATGGTGACTTTCAGTCTACATGTTGGAAATTAATTATTGTCCTGGACGACAATATATATATAGAGAGAGAAACTGAGAAATAGCATTTAGAAGTAACCTACTTCACCACTGAGAATCCCATTTCACATTGTGGATCACAATCAGACATATATCTACACTCACCGGCCACTTCATGAGGTACACCTTGCTGGTACTGGGTTGGACCCCCCTTTTGCCTTCAGAACTGCCTTAATCCTTCGTGGCATAGATTCAACAAGGTACTGAAAACATTCCTCAGAGAGTTTGGTCCATATTGACGCAGTTGCTGCAGATTTGTCAGCTGCACATCCATGATGTGAATCTCCTGTTCCACCACATCCCAAAGGTGTTCTATTGGATTGAGATCTGGTGACTGTGGAGGCCATTTGAGTCCAGTGAACTCATTGTCATGTTCCAAAAACCAGTCTGAGATGATTCCAGCTTTATGACATGGAGCGTTATCCTGCTGGAAGTAGCCATCAGAAGATGGGTACACTGTGGTCACAAAGGGATGGACATGGTCAACAACAATACTCAGGGAGGCTGTGGCGTTGAAACGATGCTCAATTGGTACTAAGGGGCCCAAAGTATGGCAAGAAAATATCCAGCTCAGTGGTAGAGTTGTTGTCTTTTCAATCGGAAGGTCGAGGGTTCGATTCCCAGGTCCTGCAGTCACATGTCGAAGTGTCCTTTCAAATTGCTCCCACTGTTGGTCAGTGGTGTGTGAATGGGTATGAATGTGTTAGATAACTGATGGTCCCTACACTCGATAGCTCGTTCTGTCATCAGTGTGTGAATGTGGTGTGGATGGGTGAATGAAACTAGCAGTGTAAAGTGCTTTGAGTGCTCAGAAAGACTAGAAAAGGGCTATATAAGTACTGGTCCATTTACCATTGCACCACCAGCACCAGCCTGAACCTTTGATACAAGGCAGGATGGATCCATGCTTTCATGTTGTTGACGCCAAATTCTGAGCCTACCATCCAAATGTCACAGCAGAAATCCAGACTCATCAGACCAGGCAACGTTTTTCCAATCTTCTGTTGTCTAATTTTGGTGAACCTGTGTGAATTGTAGCCTCAGTTTCCTGTTCTTAGCTGACAGGAGTGGCACCCGGTGTGGTCTTCTGCTGCTGTAGCCCATCTGCCTCAAGGTTCGACGTGTTGTGTGTTCAGAGATGCTCTTCTGCATACCTTGGTTGTAACGAGTGGTAATTTGAGTTCCTGTTGCCTTTCTATCAGCTCGAACCAGTCTGGCCATTCTCCTCTGACCTCTGGCATCAACAAGGAATTTTCACCCACAGAACTGCCGCTCACTGGATATTTTCTCTTTTGCGGCCCATTCTCTGTAAACCCTAGAGATGGTAGTGCGTGAAAATCCCAGTAGATCAGCAGTTTCTGAAATACTCAGACCAGCCCGTCTGGCACCAACAACCATGCCACGTTCAAAGTCACTTAAATCACCTTTTTTCCCCATTCTGATGCTCGGTTTGAACTGCAGCAGATCGTCTTGACCATGTCTACATGCCTAAATGCACTGAGTTGCTGCCATGTGATTGGCTGATTAGAAATTTGTGTTAACGAGCAGTTGGACAGGTGTGCCTGACAAAGTGGCCGGTTAGTGTATATACAGTATATAAAACTCTCAGAATCTGCTGAGGGGATGGACTTGTCCTCAGGATGATCGTCACTGACCCGAGGAGCTGAAAGCAGAAGCTTGATCCTGAACTCTGCTGACATTTTTTAACCTTTCTACTCTCTGCTTTTAATCTGTTCCCTCCTCTCTGATAAATGTACAGTTCCCCTGTTTACTTAAATGAAGCCATACCCTTTGGGACTCATTAACACTCAGAAAGATAAAAAGATCTCAAGCAATCAATTAATCAATTGGTTTATTGTTTTTATTTTTATGACATCAGAAAGTCAAATAATTGTTCTTGATGTTGAGATTTTTTCTTCGAGAAAGTCTCAAATTTTTTTTGCTATATTCATTGAGTTTAAGAATTATTTGTCAAAATGTTTAGTTCTGCAGACATGTTGTATTAGGAGAGACTCCGGAAACCAAACACAAGAACCCAGGTTCAAAATCTTTCAATCTAAACCTTAAGCTGACATGAGAGATGATGAGAGATTTTTTTTGTGTTTCTGAACAAAATTTAGATCATTTGAGGGCGAAAGATTGATTTTGTATTTGTCACTACCTTTATTCTTGACTCAGTAAAAGATTCTCCAATAAAGGATTTCAGTTGAAACATTAAATGCCTGAAAATCAGCATCATTGCCATCAGCAGCATTTTTCATACAAACACTGCACATTCCTCTGGAGGTGATACTGTGTAACATCTGTCGTCATGGAATCGGTGGTAAATTATGTATTTTGCCTGTGTCCTCCAGGGAGGAATACTGTACTCCAGGTCATACATTATAAATGAACATGATCAGCTGTAGGACACAGGAACACCTGACGTCCCGAGGTGAGGTTAACACCCAGCAGAATTTCAAAGTCATGTTGCTTTAGTAATTCTGGCTTCCCAAGGGACAGATACAAGGACGTAACAACAGTATGGATAAGTGACTTTGCTCGCACTCCTTTGCAGGTCCCCTTGATCCAATAAGTCTGTCTGAAATACCTTCCCTTCTGGCAGGACAGCACACCTCAAGTTGACCTCATCACTTCTCAAATGTCCATAACTGTCCATCAGTTGGAGCTTTTTTAAGAAACCCCCCAACCCATTTTCAGCACTGTTGCTTCTGGAAATCTTTTCATGGCTCTTGATTGGCTGGCACATCACTCCACTGATCCGTTGCCAAGTCTCTTCAAGTCTTTTCTGCCACCTAAATGTTGCAAAGTTTAAGGTCAACGATGTCTGCTGAGGGCTCATCCTGGAGTCACAGTGCGCAAATGAGGCATCTCCGCTGACCAAGAGACGGAGAGTTTGGGAGAGAGAGAGACAGTGGGAGAGTGTGTGTGCAGCTGCTCGTTGGTGTGTCTAGTGCAGAACTGATTTAAGACCCCAGGCCACAGGAAGGAGACTGCTCTACACTCCAGGCACGTCCCTAAAACCAGCAGCAGAGGAAGCACTATTGCCACTCAGCAGTGGTGACTGCAGACGCCTAAATGAGTCAGTTCTGTCATGCAATGCCCAACATGGCAGTCTGCCACTTACACAACTTCTCTTGCTCTCAGTATTCGCTCCCCCTTCCTGTTGCGCCTTTTCAGTTGATTTTATTTTATTGTTTTCTGTCTCTTTAAATCAGCAAGCCTCACATCTTTCCTTCTGGTCTTCCTACATGTCTCCTTTAATCCCTGGCAGTCAGTATCTGCCCATGTATTTTATCTTTAGTCTCCTTCTCTACACCGTCATTGTTCATTATGATATATTGCCAAATTCCATTTGCAATAAGAAGACAGTAAACTAAGAACAAACTGTACTTGCGTGTTCAAAAATAATCTTAAAACTTGTGTTAACACTTTCATACAGCCCTGTAGCTGAGGACCAGAAGCTTTAAGTATCTTTGTGTGGAAGCTCTGTTGTTCATTTCAGCTCTGTAACCTGTGGTGTTTGCCAGCCGAAATGTGTAACCAGTGACATGAAACACTTATGGTAGGATAAGAAAACAACAAAAACTGGTTCCTAGTCTAAACCAGTTCCCTTTGAACCATCTTAAAATGTGTCCATTTTTATTTTTGCACTATTTGTCACACATTTTTCATTTCAAGTTTTTTTTCTGCCTGCATTTCTTTCTTTTTTTCAGTATTCTTACCTTTCTCTGACCCTGTTTATCACACGGTGTAACTTTTACTGTATCAAGCTAGAGGAGCTTAATTCAGCATTGTGTTGACATTGAAAACTCCAAGGGAAACTGTAAAGTGAGAAAACTTCTTTAGAGGGATGGTGAACACCAAAAGAATGGGGGCTTTGTTTTAATTAAATCTCATCACATTAACTTCTGAGTGGGCTGGTAGAGAAAATACTGAGGAATGTCCACTTTTGCCTGAGTGTTGACAGAGGAGGAGGAGGAGGATTAGCATCAGAGTGGATGTGACGTCAGCTTATGAATACTGAAAGCTTTATTGGTCCCCAGCAACCAGTCCCAGCAACTCATTGCTGCCTGTCATTTGTGTGTTGCACTGAACAGGAGTCTCATGAGAGTCTTGGCAAGCACCGATAGAAAGCTATATTCCCTATCAAGGGGGGAAGAGTTCAGGATTTATGACAGTAGCAGAAAGCAGGTTTAAAATACAAGTCCAAAGAGCTCTCTGAGACTTCACTATATGAACAAGAAATACCAGTGAGGTCAGCTGCTCTTCAAAATGTTTTTTAAGCAACATGTTGGACTCATAGGAGTGTCATTCTTGTAAGTGAGGCTCAATGTCAGTTAAACTTATTTAGTTATTTAGTGAGTTAGTTGGTTGGACAAACTGGTGATCTTAATATTGTCTGAATTGCCACGTTTGAAAAAAAATTCACCCCTGTACAGTGCGTGCCATTAGTGAAACTATTGATTCAGACAGGAGACATTCTTTGTACCAGGCTGTAAATATTCTTATTTTGGTCGTGAAAAAAGCTTTTTTTGGCTTGGTGTGTACGTGACTTCTGGTACTTCTGGAGCCAGCCTCAAGCGGACACTCGAGGAACAGCAGACTTTAGCACTTCAGCATTGTCTCATATTTTCAGACCAGAGGTTGCTGCTTGGATCAAACAAAATGGTAAATGAATAACAAACCTCTTACCTGACAAGCTAACTCAAAACAGGAGAAAACAGGTTTAAAACAAAAGGCTTCTTCCTCTTACAAAACTGTTTATTAATTTACACAGTTCAACTCAACACACAGGTATATTAAACTACACCAGTCTGGCGCTTTGTTTGAAGCAGCAGAGGTGACAGAGAGAGGGCAGGGCTTCTGACACACTGTCATGAACTTTGACCCAGATAGGACGCAAAAGCAAAGACAGACTCAGGTTCCAGATGACGAGAAGCGCTTAATAAACAAGCAGAGTTTGGTACACAGAGGAGGTAGTCAGACAAGCAGGGTTCAGTACACAAATAAGGCAGTCAAACAAGCAGGGTTCGATACACGGGAAACAGTCCAAACAGGCAGAGATATCCAAGAACAAGAGGCAAAAGGCTAAACAAGAATGAGACAAGGTTCACAATGGCTATGACAAGACTATAAAAGAAGGCTGGGATGAAGACTGTGAAGTACGACAAACTGGTGACACATGAGGTTAAATACAAGAGGCAATGAGGGGTGATGATACACAGCTGGGGAAGGCAATCAGGAATCAGGTGTGACAGACGGGGGCATGGCAGACAGGAACAAATCTAGGAGACTGAGACAAGGGTTAGAACTTTCAAAATAAAACTGGAAACCAAAAACATGAATGTGCAAAAATGACGAGAACTTTACAAACATGACAAAAACACACACAAACCTAGCAGTATGAGAATGTTTACAGTGCAATCTTTGTTTACGTATAATAAGTAGTGGCTGATCACATGAGGTGTTAGAATCAGAACGTATAAATATTATATATTATGTAAATATTATTATTATACTTTTTGTACAGATTTTGAGTTTTTAGTTGACGGTCTTAACCTTTGATCAGCTGATGAACAGCCTGTTTCTAATATCTCAACAGTTATGCTAAGTTACTCCCTTTTACCTCAGTCTTGTCTTTCTTTTTGTCATGTCTGGGTTTATTTTGTTGTAATGTCTCCGCTCTCATTTCAAAGCTCTTCACTTCCTGCCCTGGTGTTTTCCCGTCATTGTGGTTGTCATCCCCGCTCCCCATTGTTTCCACCTGTATCCCATTACCGCCTGTAAAAAGTCTGCTTCTTTGTGTTGTTCTTCCGTCTGTCATTGTACCAACCTTGTCTGCCTTGATTTTCAAGAGCTACATCCAGAGTGTTTTTGTATTTTGATTTTGAGTTTCTACTTTATCTATTTTTTTTTTTACCGGCTCTGCTGTGACCTTTTGTTTTGTCCTATTTTGCCACCAAAGTGTTTTTCTGAGTTTTTGTTTTGATACTTTCTTGCCTATTAATGAAGAGAATCTTTTGTAACGTCACGCTTTTGAACGTCTTCTCTGCCTGTCACTGTTTTTAATGCAGTTTTCAGCAAATTGCCTGCTCTCTATTTTTTTGTCGTCTCCTGTTTTTTCTTTTTGCATTTTGAAGCTCTAATTACAACCTGCTTACGATCCACCAGTGCCACATGCAAATTGTAGTAATTTTTTTCCAAGGTCTTAAGATTTTGTTCAGAAGTGTATATATCCTTTTGAATATTACATGAAAGAGAGGGTTGCTCTGTTTAAAAAAAAAGAGCAAATAAATCAAAACCTTCGCTGTGTGTCACTTCTGCTGCTGCAGTTGCCTCACTCGCTCTCCCCTGGTTGTCCCTTCTCCCAGATTACCTATAGGGATTGATGGCCATGCCAGAGCAAAAACAGAAAATCCCCACTGCTCTGCTGCCCTATTACATTGATTTTATGGGGAAATGTCATCTGCATATGTCATGTACCATTGCACACTCACAACACTACAACATCATTTTGACACATTGCTTAAGGAGACCTTTGTTTCCTTTGACTCTGTAATAAAGGCAGTTGAGTTGGAAACCCAGAGAAATAGCTCCACATGATGTCAGATAGGGGAAAGAAATTTCTCCCAAATAGGACCATAAAATAAGGGATTATAATCCTATGGATAGTGCCCAACAAGTTATGGAATCTGCATCTTTGTTTTGTAATACAGCAGCCTGCAGCGTCTCTAAGAAAAATAGAAATAGAGGGGGCTGAAGAGTAAACGGATAAAGGAACACTCCTCAGCAACAATCTCCTTTACTTTAAACTCTACATATGTCAGCACTTCAAAAGTTTACCCACTATCATTAATCTTACATCCCCTCCTGGAGCTTTAAATATTCATTTCATTAAAAAATTTCCCCTGATGTAAATTGTCTTAAATTGGAAATGAATATTTTCAATAAAAAAAAATTTCTTGAGTTAGAAATGAATATTTTCAATAACTTTTTGAAAGTAATCACGAAGAAAAGATTCCCTGGATGAATAAAAAGATTGCCTTGAAAGCAAAAATTGATTAACTCTTCCAAATGTAAATGAACTTTATTTTTATTGCATTTTCTGTGGTCTGCTGATGTAGCATGTAACTGAGCTTCTGGGGGACTTTAATCCTCAGGATCCCAACCCCACCAACAGGATCAAAATACCACTTGTTTTGAAATGACTGGCACTTACAAACCATTTGTCCAATCTCTGTCGATAAAAGAAACTGCTCCTTGATTTGTGGTAAACCCTGTTTTGCTGGCCGTTGTTGAGAACGGGAGAGTGGAGAGGGCTAACTAACTAACTAACTAACTAACTAACTAACTAAAGAACAAATGAACAAACTTAATAAATAAATAAATAAGTTTAACTGAAATTGAGCCTCACTTACAAGAATGACATTCCTATGAGTCCAACATCGTGCTTGAAAAAACATTTCAAAGAACGGCTGATCTCTAAGTCTCAGAGAGCTCTTCAGACTTGTATTTATACACAAACCTTAGTGGTAGCATATGAGAATCTGTATTTAAAAAAAATCACTAATATGGTTACATTCTGTTTACCAATGTATAAAAGTTAAAAACAAAAAGACAGTACCTAAAAAGACAAAGTAAAGCGAATTTTGGGAGTGAAAAAATCCAGAGTTGAGTAAAAAAGAGTGAAATTCCCGGAGTTTATTCAAACAGGTTGACTCCAGCCTGTGTTTGGGGTTACTTTTTGTGGGTGTTAAAAAATGAGTTGATTCCCAAAGTGTTGAGGGCAGTCATTCAACACTTCTCTGGAGTTCATTCATAACAACCTGGACTGGTTTTACACCTTGTGCTGCTGCACTGTGTGCACAGTTCACACAGAAGCTGGACAATCCAACTCAAAATTTAAACCAGCTGACCTAAAATTTCTATACTTCTGGATTAAATATCCTCTGTAACCAAACATAATAAATCTGCTCCTTTAAATTTAAAGGAAAATGGTTTTGGTAAAGTGATTTTTGTTGTGACAGAGTTTTGTAACCGTGAGTGAGGAGGGAACACGGTGGATATGAGACCTTGCTGTACGTTTAGATGTTGCACGGTGGTCAAAGGCTCTGTGCTTCATGACTTGGATCATGTAGGCAATGAGGTTCTTTTTTCCTTTTTGTGTGTTCTAAATATTTACATCATATAAGAGTTAAAAGTAACACAGTAATAAGTGTTAAGGTGTATTTTTTACTACATATGTGAGTTAATGTCACGAAAAATGGGAGCAGCATTTTAACTCCCACAAGAGTTAAATTTGAACTCCTGTGAAAGAGTAACTTTAACTAAAGCTTAGAGTTCATTTGATGGTCTCACATATACACACTTAAAATGAGTTAAATTTGGCTCTCAGAGTTTACTCACAAGGTCCGAATTCTGACAATGTAACACCAGGAGGTTGAGAGAAACCTGAATAACAATGAAAGAAGATTTATTCTTTCACTCTTTTCACTCATTCTTTCACTTTGCTTTGGAATAATTCATTATTCATTATCTGTTTGCTTCCCTGAGGAATCCCATTTGAAATTATGCTGTATCCTTGTGTGCCTGACTTCTTGGAAATTCTTTGTCAACTGTTTCAAAAACTTCTAGCGAGTTCACACTCGAGTGAATGAAATCTTTCACTCCCAAATCAGAGATGTACTGCTGAAAAAAATGTAAAATCTCAAACTTATGTTGTCTGAATGCAACTCCTCTTGTTGTTTTTCAACTTCTTCTAAAAATGCACGCATTGTTCTTTGTCCAGAATATTCTTTGTGTTTTGGGACTTAAGGGGGGGTTTGGTTCCCTGCCCCCCCTCATAGAAAATACTGTTTACAGAATTCAACAAGGCTATAAAGATTGTGCAACCCTGTTTGAGACTGTCGTCACAAAGGAGACATAACTGACTGTGTTGGCTTGTTCACAGTATAAATGCAGGTCTGACACTTGGAAGCACTTATCATTAAATATGGGGCTAATGCTGCACACTGACCTCTTGTATGAGTTGCATCGATTTGGAGGAGTTTCAGAATCAGTTGGGTAAACATAAAAAGTCCCGAAGGGAGTGCGCACTTCGATTTACCTCCACTCATATAATAACTACTGTGTAAAGTGACAGCTGCTTGTGATGAAGCAGGCCCTCACCAGAGGGCTGGGAGATTTGGAGAAAAAGTTCAATCCCCCTCTGAGTCAAGGTGTCATTAAAATGCATTAACATGAGAGAAAGGCTCATCTTGTAGATGGAATTTTCTTTCTTATTTACTTTGGAAATTTGTCTCAATATTGTGTGTTTGGCTTTGTCATGAATACTGATGAGTTTCAGAAGCTAAGCAAAATGGTTTAATACTGAGCTGTAGAATTGTGGTTACAGTACAGATCCAAATCTCACCCTGAACCTGAAACACAAACAGAAATGTTATTTGGTGTATGACGCAGCACTTTTCCCTCTTTCCCCAACACAGAAATTCAGTTTACCCCCAGGGTGGTGCAAAGAAGAAACCTTACTTGAATGTATCCCTCCAACTTCAGTAAGCTAATTTTAAAGTTGTTGGGAGGAAACAAGTGTGTGTGACAACACCCAGTGCAATTACTAAAAAGGGAACCTTGCCCAACAGGAGAGTTTGAGAGCCAGTGATCCTCTCCCTGCTCCTCAGAATTCAAGGACTGAGTTTGCACAGCTTATTTTATTATTATCATCCTCTTACTTCATTTAAACATATATTAATTAGACTGTCTGATTAGTATTTTCTTTTCTGTTTTTGCTCAGGCTAAATTTGCCTTAAAGATTACAAACTGCAGTTACAGGCCAACTGTTTAAGCCTTTAAAAGTGAACTTACTCTTAGGACTTACACCCAAGTTACTAAAATGCTATCTTAGCAAGCACACCAAGTGCCAAGAACACTTAGCGTTTAGCTGCCGTTAAAGGGCAGGGCTGGCAGTGGTGCTCAGCACCAGAGCTGTTCTGCTGGCTGTCATGCCAGAGTAAGCAGGTAAGGGCTGTGTTGTCCCCCTGGATGAAGCGAGTTCAGAACTCGGTGTCTCCTCTCACCTCCAGTTTAAACAATCCTCAGTCAGTTATCACCACTCAGATTGACACCAGAGGGTGGCTGGGGATTGAACCTTTTGAACAAAGTGCTAGAAAAGTACCTCTAACCAGGGGCGATGTAGTGGGGGAAAAGTGGGACTGGCTGCTAGGACCCAAATGGGAAAGGAGGGGGCCCTTAATGGGCCTGAAATAATGTTTTTTCTAGTACATGTTTTTTTGTGTGTGTGTGTGTTGTTCTGTGTTGTAACAGCGTTAAGATAACTAAAATTGTCTGATTAAAAAATAAACAAACATCCAGAATTCCTTTCTAAGGGGAGTCCTCTAAAGGCCACTCTCACCCCTTCTGATTGCACAGAATGGTTTAGTCCGTCCTGTTCTTGATCTTTCAGCATAGTTGCCGAGTCAGCTTATTATAAGTGACTTTAGGCTTGTTATTTTGCTTGTAAATCTTTGGCTTGTTTTGTAAAGTGTAGTTGCTTTGCTGCCTGTATGATCATCACCTGATTCTCGCCATGCTCTCCACAAAGAGAAACATGAACATGACAACTCGAAATGTAGCTTACATTTGAGTCACATAACCAGGAAATTTTTAAGCATATATATTTTTTAATGCAAATAAACACTTTTCTACTCTAGATTTAGATATTCCTGAGGAAATATTGCATTCACTATTGTTTACATATTTCAGGGCTGTAAAACCAAGTTAAAGTTATTTTTATCTAACAATGGGCCATTGGGTAATGCAGGTGTGGTTATAACAATTCTGTAGGGGTGGCTGTGGTGATGGGGCCCAGTGAGATATTTTCCCAGGAGACCTAGAACTCCTGGTGATGCCTCTGCCTCTAACAATACATGCACACATTTGTCAGACCTAGAGATACAGTATGTGGAGGTTAGTTAAGGCTAACAAGCTGCCACATCCACCCAGATCAGACACACTCCTGAGCTGTAAGAGTTTTCATCCTACGTTAGAACATGTTTTGTTGTTATCAACTCACCTTTTTGATCCACCTTGTGATTTGGTTTCAGTTTTTGGTGCCTTGGTCCTCATGTTTTCTGTAACCTCCTGAGTCCTCTGCCCCTAATGATAGACAGAAAAGGGCAAAAGGCCCTGAGCTGTCCCCCCAGGAACAAGTACAAGTTTTAAGTTTTTGAAGTTTTAGCAAACGTCTGTCTATAGTCTCTGTGCTGGAGGTTTAAACTGGGATGTCAAGTTTATGACTCTGATTTACGTAAAAATATAAAAATGCTGTTATTTATCATAACATTTATAGGACTTCTTCAAACCTCAGAGCTTTGAGGATGTTAGGTTCAATATTTCAATAAAAAATACTTTAAACATAATGTTATAAAACCTGGGATGATTTACCCTTCATTTTTAAAATCCAGTGTTTAAGGAATCATAATATCATGTCAGTACAGTGGTATTTAGACTGCAACCCCCCCCCATGGAGCTATCATTGAACATTTTCAACAAATGTGTATAGAAATTAATTCATAGTTGAATATTATCTCAGTAAGAGATGTTTACTGTAAATCACTTAAATTAAAAGACAGAAGTGAACATGCACTGTAGGGAATTTATTCTCTGTACCCTGCTTCACCGTACACTGGGGGGGAAAATGGTAATCATCAGTTTGAACCTCTGATATGAAAACCTTGCCTTACATCTTGTCAGTGATTCTTATGTTGCACTTGAAGTATCATTGGAGACGATACAGTTTATTACTCACCCACCATAAATAAAATTGGTGCAGTAAGCCCAGGCAAGAGGTAAAAAGTTTTGAGAGATGCAGATAAAAATATGAGATGGTGGTTTTGAATTTCTCACAATAACACCCCAAACACAGTGATCACTAAACACAGGGGAAATACTTCACTGAACTGCTTCCAGGCTCAAGTTTTGCTTAATTCTTTTTCAGAAGCAGCTGCTTGAAATAAATTAGTAAATGAAACAAAAAACAACACCAAGACTCAAAAGGGACACACTATCAGTTCTTTTCTATGAAATATTTTCATAGAACTTACTTGAGCGAATAAAGCAGCTTATTTTACTGTAATTCAGCACAGTGGGTGTGAAAATGGATTATTTTATTGAGATTTCTGCAGCTGGAGGGGTTTTTGTGCATTCATGTAATAGAGTCACAAGAAGCACTTTCTCTTTTTTTATTAGATCCCTCCTGCAGGGTTGAAACTGGTCTTGCAAATGAACTTTATACCTCCAGTTTCCTTTTCTCATGTCTTTTCTTTTCTTTCTTTCTTTTTTGCTTATTCTTTTGCTTTTAATAACTAGATCGGACGGCTGAAGGGAGTTCATGTGTGCAGTTTTGGCTGTGATACAAGGTTTTTTTTGGATCATCCTTCCTCTTTCTTTTTCTCTTTCCTTACAATGACCCCTGTATCAACTCTGCCAAGAGCTTTCATGAGACTTTTCACTACGACATTATCAGTATGTAAAAATACACATGGTATGTGCTGAACACCTTCTGCAGGTTATATGTACTTGATCCTAGTATGAGCTGGCACAGCCTCACAGAAGGGTTTGTATATAGAATAAGAAATACATCAAATTTAATGCTGATTTGGAATCATGACCATGACCTACATTGAATTTACTATAACGACTATTCTTCATTGTTGTGAACAAGAGGCATCATTTTAAAGTCAGGGTTGTTAATCAGATTTAGATGGACTTTTAGTTATTCTGGTTAAAATTATCTTTATGTCCTGATGTCAATCAATACATGATGTGTTCTTAAAATAGAGTGAAAAATATCTGCTGTCTACAGCAGGAGTAAACCTGGGAAAACACCAACCAATCCTAGTGATTGGCAGCCAATTGGTTAAACCAATCAAATCCTGTCCTGCTGTTCTGCCCGCCTCCTGCACGTACATTTCTCCAGCGTGCACTAGCCCTGATCCAATGTGCATAACAAAGATGGATCTAGGTACGCTGGAGAATGGCAGAAAAACTACCTATACCCTGATTACTGCTAACGTAGAGCAAACAAAAACAATGTGCTGAGGACCAGTTTGAGTCTGTGGTTTTGAATCAGTCACCATCATATGATCGCAAATCAGTGTCACTCGTGCATGTGAGCAGAGGTGTCATTTTGGAGGAGCTCAGAGTGTGGGAGGGCAGGGGCTAAATCGAGTCCTGAGGAGATGCTACATTCAAATTCATGCTAGTTTTCCCTGGCTACCAACTGTGTGTTTAAGACCAGCATCTTTGGACACTTAAGGTTCAGAGATTCTGGGTGTAAATTAAAATTTTCTGTTCAAGGTCCCGTAGCTGCCATAAAATGCAAATAAGTATGACTTAGAATATAAAAATCGTTTTGTCTCTGTAAGTTTTGATATGACATATTTAACTAGAAAAGGTAACCCAGGAACGATCATTGTGTTGGTCACATCTTTCTCTGGTTGTTCTTTTAGGACTTGAAATTAATAAGCACATGAAACCAGATCTGAAATCATTACTATTTGTGGTAAAAAGTTTATGTTATGTTTAGTTTCACTTCACAAATCGAAACTGTATTTCTCCACCTGATTTTCTGGCAGGGCTTGTCTTTCCCTTTTCATGTGACCCACAGACAACAAGAAGATCCTGATGTTGTTGCTGTTGAAACTTTTTTCTTACATTCTGAGAAATAAAAATGTCAGCATGAAATGTCTTCTTTGTATTTACTCTGCGACCTTACTTTCTGGCAAAAACTGCAAAAGTATTGTGGTGTTTGATAGAAGAAAATGGATAAAGATCACTGCGTGAGTCTTGCTTTCTGCTTTTCATTGGGTATGCTGTTTTGTCTGGATGCTTCCCTCTGCCTGCTGCCTGCCATGCCTTCAAAACCATCAAAAGTCGATTAGCAAGCTTCTATACAATCAAGTGTTACCCCCTTTTTTACATTATCCTTTTTACAACACCAATAAAAGTTTTCAAAGCCTAGAGATTTGTCTTGGCGGGGCTGATCAAACGCTATAGAAATAAATTGAGCATTAAAATGTGTCTATTATAGAAACTCTTCAATAATTGGGGGAAAAAGTCTTCTCTACCACTCACACTCACAGACATTTGGATAGACATCACAGGGGTGGATTTAGGATGTGTGAAATAGCAGACTGCTGAGAGTACATTGTGGCAGAAAACCCTGACTCATAATTATAGAGACGATAACACATTTTTCATCCATTTTCTGAGCCCCCACATCCCCCCACAGCCAGTGTACTGTGAATACAAAGGCCAGAACACCCAGTGTGTTGTAGGGACGCAGCGTTTCTCTGAGGCACCAGTGCCCTGTGAAATCTAACACTGACAGAATTTGACTTTTTAGTGACTTTGGCTCAGAGAAAACTGGTTTGAGGAGAATTTCATTGCCCACGTGTGCACTCAAGCATGAGATGCATGTATTGAATATCATTTCTGTGCAGATGGTGTATTATTGCCCCCCAGTATGTGTCAACCCCAACACTTTAGTGCCACTGGGTAAATCCTTCACCACAGCTTCACTGGAAATGTTGTATTGGTTCTGGTATGTCAAGTAAATGAAATCAACATGTTCTGTTTACTGATGCTCTCACTGCTACAGAGGCAGCATATGTCTGATGAACTATTCCCCTGATTGCAGGGTAAGCTTCTTCTTTGTGGGTGCATGTATTTAATGATGTGTTTGCACTGTTTGGCCCTCATTTATCAATCTTGCATGGGAATTGGGGCAGATTTAGATGTGGAAAATAGTTTACAGCAACGTTCACGTGTGGTTTATGAAACTTGCGTACCAAGACCAATCACAGCGTACGCCTGATCAGGTACTGATAAATCTGGAGGATGAAAACAATCATAACTTAAATAACACAACCCTAAATATTCAAGGTTCAGCTGGTCGAACCCACGGAATTTACAGCATGGAGGGACGCGTTACAGAATAAAGGAGACTTCTCTGAGCTGGAGATCAACAACAACAGAGCAACAGAGGTAGAGAGAAACAAAGCTGTGTTGTTTGGCAGCGTTAAAGAGAGTCAGAAAAACCATGTCTGCAGCCGTCGGCAGCGTCAATATAACAAACCAAACAACAGCAGAGTTTTAAATATTTAATTTACACATTCCTCGTCTATACTTCAATTAATAAATCCATCATATCTAACTATTAGAAGCCCCAATACTATTAATTATTTCAGGTCCAAAAACATGGAAAGATGTGCAGCAGCTCTGAAAGAAGCTGCAGACAGACTCCAACCTGAATCTTCATGGTAAATCCTGTGATCAATACGGCTTCCTTTAAAAACAAAAACAAAAACAAACCCACATTAAAAGTTTGATCCAGCGTCCTCTGAATAATCTTCACTGAGACTTTTCTGTGGACATGGGAGTGTTTTTAATCACTGCAAACAGCCTCTCTAATTTTCAAAGCAAATCCATAAAGAAAACACACTTATTTAATATGAAAAAAAAAAAAATCAGCTCACAGCTCACGTTGCTGTATTTTACAGATTGGTAGAAAAAGAGTGAAATGTTTGAAACATTCTTGGTGTCATGTCTAATTCAGCAATCTAAATATTGATCTGCAAACATCTGTTTGTCTGTCTGTCTGAAAATGCACTCTCTCATATGATCCAATAATTCTCTGCTACAGACTGCTTTTCCTCGCTGCACCACGTTCTCCTTTGACATGAAACTTACATACACAAACTCAAACCTGGCGTGGGATTTGAGCGTACCCTTACCCCTTGATTCACACATACTCCGTCAGCGCCGCGGTCCGTCAGCGCCGCGGTCCGTCAGCGCCGCGGTCCGTCAGCGCCGCGGTCCGTCAGCGCCGCGGTCCGTCAGCGCCGCGGTCCGTCAGCGCGAGCCAATTCACACTGCATCCGTCTCAGGAGCGGAGCGCAGCTCAGCGTACTCCACAGCAGCTGGATACACAAGATCACAGGAGAACCACATGTTCCTGCAGGAATCACACCCATGACAACTACTTTCATGATATTTAGTATGTAAAACTCACCTGCCCTCCCAGAGCTTCATTAATTCAGTCCTATCCTTTTAGTCTCTGTTGGTGTCCTTATATAAAGGATGTGTTGTATCGTATATAATTATAAGGTTTTCCACCTCCAATATATACTTTTCCTCGTCCATGGCGTCAGATTTCCTCTGGGTCTGACCCGCTGATGACTGCTGGCCCTGTGCCAGTGTCATAGTTTTGATATACGAGGATAATTTTACGATCGACAGGCTGAACAAGGTGCTTTAATTTGAAAAGACCGGAAACTCTGATCGTTTTTCGTGTCTGTTTTCCTGTTTGGTACGATCTGCTCTGCGGAGATTGACGCGTCTCTGCAGCGTACTCCAGCAAGAATAGGCTCACAGCGAAACAGCGGCGAGCAGCTGTTGGTAGCACGCGTCGGGGATTGACTGCGGCTGTGTGAATGCACTCATTGACTTGAATGGCAGCGAAATACAGCGCAGTGCGCGGCGCTCACGGACTGCAGCACTCACGCTGTATGTGTGAATTGGGGGTTATGGTGGATTTCCCAGATGGGAACACAGAGACAATGATGACCAAGAGAACACTAACTGAACTAACATCTGCTTCCCCGTAACTCTATTATTTCGCCACCACACCCTCCGCTCACGTTCAGATTGATAAATACCGATCTGTGCGTGGAAATGAGCGTACACCCATTTTTCAGTCGTACGCACGTTTGATAAATGAGAGCCTTTATGTGTTGAATGAAATCCTCAGTTTGCACTTGTGTCTGTGAGCCCCCTGCCTTTCTCCTGCCTCCTTTTCTGACTGCTCCTGAGAAGTGGAGATAAGACCCGCTGATGTTTGTCTGCTCCCCAGCAGATTACTGAGGCAGACAGGTACAAGGACTCTGGCAGACAGCTACAGTATACTGGAGGCCAAAGAAGAACTTGTTCTGGGAAGTCTGAGCTGACCACAGCCCCAATCCAGCTGACATCCATCTGGGTCTTTGACAAACATTGTTGCCGCTAAGCTAATTGCTCCTCAAAGAGAGTCAGTATGAGCAATGTCTAGAAGTGTCTTTTAAATATCAAATTAGAAAGAGAGAAAATTCATAGGTTTCAAGTGACATCACACAGTATTGGTTGGCATATATATACTGTACTGAATACAAGACATTTTTTTCCCGTTGAATATAATGTGAAAAAGTGGGGTCATCTTATAACCAGGGTCTAACTATTGACAAATGCTGATAGTTGTCTAGGGTTGCTACACGACTGCAGCAGCAGAGGGCACCAGCTTTTTATGAAGCCAGTTGCTGTGTCCCAAATCATGTACCTTCATTAGTGTACTCACATGAAGTGAACTAAGTACACTCTGCACTCAGTGGAACAGAGCACAAAGTCTTACAGGGTAGTGTTGTCTCAAATCAAAGACTGAAACTTTGCATTTACCAGAAACTATGGTCGCATGTCACAACCATTCACAGATGTTCCTCTGTCATTCATTCCTTCCAATTGCCAAGAATGGTTTAGTCCTTCCTATTCCGATTTTTCAGCACATAGTTGCGAAGTCCGCTCATTATAAGCAACTGTAGGCTTGATTTTTGCTTGTAAATCTTGTCAGCTGTAGGTTGTGGATTTTTCCCTTAGTTTACTAAAGTGTAGTTGCTTATTTGGGCTTTACTTCCTGTATGATCCTCGCCTGATTCTCTCCCAGCTCTCCACAAAGAGAAACACGAACACACCAACTCAATATGTAACTGAGATTTAAGTCAGTTAAACAGGAAATTTTTAATCATATTTATTTTATTAATGCAAATAAACACTTTTCTTCTCTAGATTTAGATCTTCGTGAGGCAATATCACGTTCACTATTGTGATTATTTATTTACATATTTCAGGGCTGTAAAACCAAGTTAAAGTTATTTATGTCTTTTAATAGGTCATTGGGTGATGCAGGTGAGGTTATAACAATTTTTTAGGGTTGGCTGTGGTGATGGGGCCCCCTGAGATATTTTTCCAGGGGACCCAGAATTCTTGTTGACACCCCTGACAATCGTGACATCAGGACAGAAACTATAATCAAAAGATAAGGAGCTAAAATAGAGATACCTGGGGCTTTGGTCTTGTTCCCTAGGTGATAAGGAGAATTATCTGCATCATACTTTTGACCCCCTGTAAACCATAAAGCAATTGTCTAAGCACAAAAAAAAACAAAAAAACAAACTACTGAGAAAGTTCTGTTGCGAAATAGTGGAAACAAAAAAAAAACTTTTATCACACTTAATTTCATATTCAGTGTCTAACTTTGGCTCCCTGTTTGTCTTATTTAAAGCTTCTCTGCTGTCTGATCGCTGCCGACTTACATGTTTGTCTGAATCCCACATGAACACATTTCCTCTGTCCATTGTTTCTGTTTGACTGACTCGTGTTTGATCAGAGATGTTTAAATAACGGTCTCAATGTGACCAGCTGAGAAGATACCTTATGATGGCAGCTCTACTGGCAGGGTATATGCTGTGCATGTGGTCCTTCCACATGTCTGACATCCTTGGAAAATAAAATTAGAGGAAAGAAGAGATGTATGAGCAGGAGCAGAGGACAAGGGATAAGACATGATTCACATGCTGTAAGCCTTGGCTGTGTAGCACGTTGAATAAACATGGGGAGAAAGTGTTGAGGGGATCTGAGGGTTTTAAGAAGCAGAGTTTTACAAAGCTCTGACTGAGTTAGGCAGTGAAACTGCAACTGAGAATCACTGACTGACAGATTAACAGAATGACAGATGATTAATTCAGGAATACCTCTGTAAAAGTGGGACAGCTCGCTCACTGCTTCACCTGTAGACTGAAACATCTAGCACGCATGACCACATGCAGGATTATCTTGTTATACCTGTTTTTACCTGGTTTATTGAATGATAAATTGAGCTTACTCAAAATCTAACTTTTAAATAGACTCGAGTAACTTATTGGTGAAGGCTGCTGTGGCTTGTGGCGGTTTCCGTTTTGAAACTAGCAGCAGCATCTGGTCAGTTTGAAGGAATAACAGCAGTAAGATGTACTCAGCTGAGAGACATTTGGATAGAAGCTGTAACAGTCCAGCCACAAAAACTTGGTTGAAGAATTTTAGAGTAAGCTGGCCTGAATTGATCCCAGTCCACAGCAGACGACATTTCCCCCCAAAAAAAAGAAACAAAGAAAAAAACTTAGAGACCAGGTGGTATCACCTGTTTCTGTTTCTCTCATACGTTCTGACATTTTGTCTGCAAATATACTTAAGGGCAACTTAAGTATGACTTCTACAAAATTCAAATGGGATGTGACAAAGCCTCAACACTTTATGCCTTAGGAGTTTAATGTTTACTGAGTAGCTGATGTACAGTGAGCGGCTGGTGTGCCCAAGGGCAGAGCAGAGAGGAACAAACAGTGGACAGGTTGCTTTGACAACATGTTTACAAACTCTCCAGCAGGGATGTTGGGAGCTTTGGACCTTCAGGGACCATGTAACCATTATGATACAGTCCAAAGATGTTTTTTTTTTCTCTAATTTATCCCTTCTTGTCATTTCTGCTCCCTCTTCTTGTCTTTTGTAAGCATGTTTGACCTTTGTTACTTTGTGGTCTCTTTTTAGTTTTTCAGATTTCCATTTAAATCCACTCCTTATCCATAATGTGTATGAACACAAAGCTCACTGAGGATAGGTCAAAATCAGTTCAATTAATGGTTGGCCTAAAGGGCTCCTGAGTGTTGCTTCTCAAAAGACCTGTACAGTACTGAGCAGGTATGAAATCATTATATTTCATTAATGGGCTAGAAACCACTATTCATACTGGGAAATTGTTTTGCATTTGAAGTGGTTTTTTTTTAGCATCTGCACAGCCATGACAACAACAACAACAACAATTACAATAATAATAATAATACATTTTATTTGTGGGCACCTTTTATGTCACTCAAGGTCACCTTACATAGCAAAGTACGTAAAAACAACTACATAAAAAACAACAAACAGCAGAAGTGAGGATGATGTGGTCAAACAGAGAAAGCCAGTCCACCCAACCTGTTGCAGAGATCTGTGTCCTCAAATGCCCTCTACCTCCCTGATCCACTTACCTCCGTCCTCTGAGCTGGATGACAGCACAGTACTGGCAGAGGCAATGACCTGTCCACATCAGGACTGCATGAAACAGCTTTCGACTTCTGCTGGCTTGCACAAGTTGATCAGGTAGGTTGTTCACAGGGTGTTAGCAGTATGTTCTATGTTGTCTCAGAGTACCTGGTCCGTGCAAAAGGAAAGCCATCAGCTGGAGCCATGGCCTCCTCTCCCAGCTGACGTCATGTGACGTCACAATAGACCACAACTTAATTCTACAATTCTACAATTTCATTTAGCAGACGCTTTTTTCCAAATGAATCAGATAAAAGCAAGACAGTTTGGCTGAAGTGGAAGTGATCCACTGTTTCAGAAAGTATCATGAACAGTTAGCTTACGTCTGGTATCCAATCACAACTTTTTGAGTGACAAGTATTTACACATTGTAATCACAGCAGTAAAGGTGATGATTTTGTGTTTTCTTAGTGTTCCTTGTTTCCTCGTGTTTCTTGTGGTTTCTTGTTTCATAGTTAAGTCTTTAGTGTTCCTTGTTTTATTTTGTAGTTTTGTAGTTTCTAATCAATGTGTTTTTCTTCTTGTGGTTATGTTACATTCTTCGGTTTTCCCTGTTTCTTGTCTTGTCTTGGCTTTTTCCTGGCCTTGTTTCCCTCCTGTGTGATTGCTCCTCATGTGTTTCACCTGTGTTTTGTCACTCACCTAATGATTGCCCCTTTGTCTTTCATCTGTCTTGAGTTCATTTCTTTGTCAGTTTGTTGTTTGTCATATGTGTAAAGAGACTGTAATCAGTTCAGTCTTTTATGTTCAATCTTCAATTTAAAAAAAGTGCTCTGAGTGCTCTTTTTTTTTTCCTGAATGGCCTCTGTATTTATGGGGTCAGAGGTGGGCCGTGAAAATGTTTGAGGCTTAAAAGTGGGCCCTGAGTTGGAAAAGGTTGGGAACCACTGGAAAACACCAAAGTACAACAGTTTACTGTTGTTAGTCCTTCAATGATCAAGGCCCTGGTGACCATTCTGTAAGACTGAATCAAGGGAGTGATGAATTGTGAAACGCAAACTAAAACTGTTTTTGAGTCTTGAAAGCCTTTAAAGGATTCACTGATATACTGTATACTATAGCAGTTCTGTTATCACTGGTTTTGGTCTGGGTCTTTTATATGAGGTCATCAATGGCTATTCTATGAATCCCTGTGAATATCTTACTGCCCGTTAAAAGAAAGTTAACATCCTCTTTAGGTGCAGCCTTTGAGGTCAGATTTAAAGTAAGAATGTCAGTGAGACAGACAAAAGAGTTTAAAGGAGCTTTAAACTAAGAGAGCAGACAGTTTGACCATGAGAGAAAAATAAAAGACAGGAGGTATGAAAAGTACCAGTCAAGACTATGAGATGATGAGAAAGAAGTAGAGAGGGGGTTTCGGAGAAAAATACAGTGAGAAGATGTAACAGGAAGAACTGAGGCAGGCAGTAAGACATTCCAGAAACAGAGTTTGGATGAGTGAGTGCACTGGGCAAAGTCACGGCTCCACATGCGATCAGTTTGGGAATGAAGGGCAACGGCAGGCGGAGGTGCTAGACGTGACAGCTTGTTCCAGTGGTGTGCAGTGAGGGGTGGTATTGTTTCCGCCTTTGTAGCCGTTCTCCGATCCTTTTTACAAATGTCAGAGACCACCAGTCACAGTGACACAGGAGCTGTCTGCTGTCACTGGGTAAGCTCTCTGATGGATGGAACCACTTTGCTTGGAGGATAAAATGATAATGGGGCAGAAGAGGTCATGGTTGGATTGTGAATGTCTGCTGGAGTAAAGACTGTAGTGCTGACAGTGCTCAGTGTAGTTGATAAAAACTAGTGCGTTCCATTTAATTCTGCTGATAATTGACTGGTTATGGATGGTTAGAGTATGAACAGCTCCAAAAACTGGATACACACTCTGAGTTCAGATCTGAACTCAGTTCAGAAAGACACACTAAGAACACACTGTGTGGAAAGCAATGATTCCTTTTTGATAGAGCCCTGGTTGAAAATATCATCTGCTCTGGTCAGCTGTGCAGCACTGTAAAACAAAGGTACAGGGCATTAATCTGTGTAATATTTGAATAACATCGTTAAGTGACATATTGTGATGAAATTGCTAAATGAGTCTATTTTATCCAATATAAATAGACTTCCAATGGCCTGTTTGCTCACTATCAGGGACACAATGCACGCACACAGTGTGCACAAAGCTCTGTCTGCTACTCTGAGAGGAATTCTCCTGCAGCTTTGATCCTGTCTGCAGCAGGGAATACCAGAGGAAGGACTGATCTCATGCCATACAGCTGATTCTTGAGGTGTTTTAGCAATCATGCAATCAAAACATTAAAGGAAGTATTTGAATGATTGAAGGTTGTTCTGGTAGTCTCTTTTTTTTAAACAAAGGGTTTTAAAAATCACACACAACTTACCCTTGATCCGTTCCTTTGTGATCCAGCTGCAAGTCTAGTTCGACAGGGCGCAGCTTATATGCTACCAACTCAATTTTTCCAGATGCCGGAGCTGTGTCTGTGACATCAGTTCAGAGTAGAGAAGATTGAGCGAGACAGGAAGTGGCACAGAATCTATCTAAAAAGAGCCTGATACTTTCAAAATAAAACAGTCTCAAAACCAGATTGTATTTTGATTGACTACAACAATAAATGTACATAATGAGCGGCACCAGACCAGGAGTGAACAGGTTTGAGGTTTCACTGCTCAACATCAACGAAGAGAGGCTTATCAATGGAGAGGGCAGGGCAGGAACTCTTTGGTCTCAGACTCCAGCTGTCAGTCATGCGGCTTGCCGGACTGAACACGCATCCAGAGTGAGTCCTCTAAGAGAAGATACAACAGACTGACTTGTGAAGGAGCATTTTTTTTTAACTTTTTTTTTTTTTTTTTACTTCTCCTCCTCCTGACCTAAATGTTTTGACGTCAGTAGTTTTATTATTGCTTTTCTTGTTACTCAGCTCTCATAAACCTGAAAGCTTATCTAATTTCAGGATTAAATCAAACACAGTGCTTTTTTGGGAGTGCAAACGTTTAGTGCTCACTGAAATTATCCTCAGAAATCTTATGAATCATATTAATAAAGAAAGGCATTTGTATTCCACCCTGTCACTTTCTCTGCTATGGTGAACGGAGAGCAGCGATAAATCGACACAGCTCAGACTCATACTTCTGTTCTTGTTGGGCTTTTGGTTTTAACTGAGCCATGAAAAAGCTCCCTCATGAAGGCATGGGTTGGTAGCATCTGGGAATGGTGGAGAGACAATTTGCTGCTATGTTTGCATCAGAGTCACAGGTCCTTATCACTGCTTCCACTGACTGATCAAAGTTGAAAGGGGGTCAGGCTGAATTAAAGAGTAGCTAATTAAAATGTCCAGGGAGCATGCCAACACTCATTTCATTCGTCTCCTTGAGCTTAGATGAGGGGGAAGTGAGAAAAAGACTGAAGGTGTGTTATCCTGCAGGTTCATCTGATACTAGAGGATAGATCATTTAACAGTTTCTCTCTGTGTAAGGAAACAATCAGCAGTGTGTTCCTCTGTGATATCAGGTCCAGAAGCCTCACTTGTGTGTCAGTAGTAAAGGCAAATGTTGCTTTAAGCAAAGGATTTTGGGTTGAGTCTGGTGAATGATTTTCATTTGAAAGCAGGGAAATGTAGGTGGTTAAATTCAGACTCAATGAAAATAATCAAAGCTGCAATAGGACAAAAAAAAGAGCTACTGGTTCCAGCTTGTTCACTTTGTCTCTGCTGAGGTATGGCCTTTTTTCAAACCTCCAATTTTCACAGATAGTTAGGGAGCAGAGACTCTGAGGTCAGTGATGTGTGAATAACTGGGTGTGTACAGGGTATCAAATAAAGCAGTTTCTTGGCTGGTACAAAGGTCATTCTAAAGTCCACTACAAAGACTACTCTTTAGCAACAACTTGAGGAAAAGGTTAAAACTTGCCTTCAAGATTTAATAACTTACACAGGAGTTTAATGTTCACTGTTGTCTTTCAAAGTGGCTTTGGTAAGTGTCAACCACTCTCTAAACTCATTGTTACCACAAAGCACTAGGGTACGTTTTGATCGTCTCTCTTTTATCCAGTGTGTCTCAAGGGGCTCTTCTGAAAGTGCAAGCAGGTGGTTTAAGATGTCTAGTAAAGACGTATCACAGGGCCAAGTAGCAGTGGTTGGTTTCCTGCTGACCACCTCTCCTGAGGCAGGATCATCCTAAGGCACTTGAAAACAATTACATCAGCAGTTTTCAGAAAAGTATTTGTTAACCTGGATGGGTAAAACGAATATAATGCAGTTTCCACATCATAAGTCAAACCATCACCTTCTTTGTACTTCCTCTTAAGGTTGTCCCATTTCTTTTTTAACTGCTGGGGCTCAACCTTTCCAACCGAGCAGGTCCATTCGTTCCAGACTAGCTCTAAACAGAAAGAAATAATAGAAAAGGTAAACACAGGGATGCAAAGATTAACAAAAAATGACACCAAACACTGACAAATGGGCTTCTTATTATTGCCTTACCTCCATCCAGCAGCAGTGGAGTGCTTGGCCCCTTTAAAAAGATGGTCATATTTTACTCAAGGTCTAATAAACTCCTCTGTTTGCTCCTTGCTCCCTAAAACAGAACGAAATGTAAAAAATGTTATGTTCTGTCAACAGCCAAAAGGGTTCTAATACATCAAAAAATACAGCAACCAAAATAATAATAACCCTAAACTTAGGTCTTTATTCAATCCGAATCTGTAACTAGACTTTACAGTTTTAGTCTGGAAACAAAGCAGGGATCACAGTCTAATCCAAATGTCTTCATCGTGGTCCATTGATGTACTTTAAGTAAATAGCCTCGTCACGATAAGATATGTCAACCTCTAAACATCTGACATTTCGATAGATTAAAATAGAATAAAATGTACTTTGAGGTAATAGTGAAGTGATGTGAAAATTAAACTTGGTGATAGTGAGGGCTTTAACCCTCACATTGTCTGCCAATTTACCTTTTGTCCTCTCGGACAAGTTTAGTCAAGAAACTTTTGGAAACTCTTTCAGTTTGTTTATTAGCAGCAAATAGTCACACCTGTTGTCCTCCTGGGTCAAATTGACCTGGGAGCAGGTGCTACACTTATTTCTAAAAAACACACATAATTTGAGAAAAATTGTCAAAATTAATTTTGCTTGTAAAGACCGTGGAATGGAACCATCCAAGTAATTTTCAGGAAATTATGAAGAAAAACAGTTATAGCAAATTTAACTTTAGAATCCGGGTCAAATTGACCTGAAGACCATTGGAGGGTTATTTCCAATGACATAAAGCTAATTTTAACTAAAAGTTAAAATTTTGAGGTTTTCCGATACCCCTGAAGTTTCATGAATCTGGCATTGGATGGTTAAATGAGTAAAAACAAGTATAAACCAGTACTCATTCCTGTGCCAATTGATGACGCCATTTCAACTTCTTTTCGGGACTGAGCAACGGTGGGCAAAGGATCTGATCTTGGCAGCAAAGGATAGTAGCGGTGCATTCTCCAAAAAGAGGGGAAAAAGGGCTGCATTTGGACAGAATTTGGACAGCCTTCGTGCAGAGTTGTGCGTAATTGGCCTTCAAATGTGGCCCACGAAGGACGCAGCCCCTGAATTTGGACACAGCCACTCAGTCACTGTGTGAAATGAAGCCATGAGGAGTCGATAAAGGAAGCTGGGATGGACATAGGATTGGATAAGAGTCAAAAAGTATAACTAAAAGAGGAAACAAATAAGACTGCAGAGAAGGTGAAACCAAGATATGTTCTTCATTTAACTTTTACAAAGCTTTAATAAACAACTGCACAGCCCATCACACCGTTCACCTTCTATTGTTCAACAAAAATGCCACAACTTGAAGAAAAACTTAAAAAGCCCAAATAAATTACAAATTTGCAAATAATAGGTTTTTAAACTAAAAAATGGTCAAAACCAAACAAAGTCTTACTGAAATGTCAATGAAAGAAATACATTAAAAAAAACACCACTGGGAGAATGAGAAGTAAAAAAACAATGAACCAACAAAGAGATTTGCAAACACAGAAAGTAAGTATATCTTATATGAAAGATACTGATTTTCATCGGATGGACTGAGCTGCATTTGTCATCTGATGGAGCCATATGTTGCAAATGTAAGGCTTCATAGTCGGGCACATCTGAAATGATGATGTTAATGATAATGGTCACACATGGCATAACTGCAGAAACATGAATTTATGGAACGCACATCTACTCATGCTGTCAAGGTGAGGAATTAATATTCCAACACAAGACGTGCTCACACAGGGGGACTGAGGCTCAAAAGAACTGGATGGAAAATATAAACAAAAGAAAGGACACTGATGAAGAGCTGTGCTCCAAATGTCTGAGCTGTAATAAAGTCAAACTGAGTGATCAAGGTGATGTCTGTTTATATTGTCTCATGATTTAATACCTGAGTTGGAAATTTTCCGTCAGCATTCCTTCCTGGATTTTTCTGCAGTAACAGTAACAGCACTGTTTTTGTCTGTATAATGTGTTTGAATTATTTGTATTTTTGAAGAATAATTCTCTGCTCCTCCATGGTAAAGTTGTCATGTATGTAAAGTTTCTGTTGTTTTTGCACATTTTGAGTCATGTTTGGTTTCCTGTTTTATTTTGAAATCATTAACCCTTGTCTCCATCTTTTAGATTTAGTCCTGTCTGCCTTACCCTGTCTGTCACACCTGATTCCTGATTGCCTCCCCAGCTGTGTGTCATCACCCCTCATTACCTCTTGTATTTAACCTCATGTGTTTCACTGTCTCGTTGCCAGCTCGTTGCACTTTACCGTCCTCGTACCAGCCTTTTTCATAGTCTTGTCTTGCCGTTTTTGAATCTTGCTCTCGTTTTTGGACCTTGATCTTTGCCTCACATTTTTCTGGATACCTTTGCCTCTCTTTGGATTGTTTACCTGTGTACTGAAGTCTTACTGTCTGATTCTGTGTACCGAACCCTGCCTGGCTGACTACCTGTCCTGTGTTTTGAACCTGGTCTGTTTATTAAACCCTTTTTGCTTTTACGGATCTCGTCTCTGAGTTTGCATATGTGTCCACTTCTGGGTCTGTGTTCTTGACAAAAGTAGGCTGCTCTGCGGAGTTTCTCCCATTTTTCCATGTTTGTGATTGGTCAGAGGCTGCAGACTCCACCCCTTTAATGTGAGCGTGCTCTGATCAAGCCTGGAAACCCTGGATTCACTGAGCGAGTTGTTATCCAGCTTTGTAGTACCTCTTATCAGGATTGTGAATGTCTTGTTAAGTCAACCCAGGTAACGGAGAGAGATCCTGGATGTGTTAATCCAGCTTTGTTGTACAGGCCCCAGGTGAGCCTCATTGATAATAAATGGAGTGGGGAGTGGAGGGGAAGACACACAGAAACACACTCAGAGCCATAACAGTGGGTGTCCTGAAAATGATTTATTTCAGTGATGAAGAACCTTGAGTTGCTACTCACATTTTCCTCGAAGGGAGTTAAAATAGATTTGTAATTTTGGGAATTTTACAAAGAGCCATCATCTACTCAAAAATGTCCAATTCAGCCATTTTCTTGGATTGATTTTGGTAAATGCTGCTGTTCCAAGAGATGAAAATGTTATTGAAATTCCATCAGTTTGTAACACTTGTAAGAAGTGAGCGTGTTGTAAATAATAGATGACAAGTGGCCTTCACTCCATTGTGGAACTGAATGAGTCAGTCCTAGATTCTTTGTGGTGTACGCTTAGTATTGAAGATGTTTTATTAGTAGTATTATTTATTTTCATTGGATTGAAATGCTTTTAAATATAAGACAAGACAATAGCTTTTCATTCCAACCAGTATGTTTTGTGGAGATCCCCAAAAATGCATGTCCTTGAGCTCCAAAGTTTTACAGGGGAACAGACGGAGGAGATGTCTGTGATACATTCGCCTTTGTATCCCCTCCTCACTCTAACTCTTGTACCCTTTCTCCATTTCTCCCTCTGACATCTGGTCTCTTTTTTTGTTCTCTCAAACGCAAACACAAAGACACAACGTTGTGTCTGAGATGTCAATGCTATTTATAGAGTTTGTGATTCTTAAAAGTTTCCTCAACATTGTGCAGTCACAGAAGGTTTTACCGACTTGCGAGGTACAAGTGAGGTCTGCAGTTGATAAGGCATGTATAGTTCAGCCTCAGTTTAAAAAAATAAATGACTCCCTTATCCTCTATGTGTGAGTGAGCAATTGTCTTCAGTTTTAGTCAGGCTAGTCCAGGCTGCCACCGACATTCAGTAAGAAAATGTATAATGCATTAAACAAACAGGGTATTGATAATAAAAGTTACACTCTGCCCCACAGATGTAAAGTCTCAACAACTGACTGAAGAAGATGGGGCATATTGAGAGACGGGGGAAAAAGAAAGATCAGTCTCCTGTCTCTGTGACAGATAATTCCATTCTGTTTCTTGCTGAGATGTACTGCTCAAGCTATTGCAAACAACCTGCCATCTCTTTGTCCCACAGTGTCTTTGTAATTGCACCCCTGCCTCTTATTCACACCAGCCAGATTTATCTCAGTGGTAAGTCTCAGCTTTGCAGCACCTCCCATGAATATCTCCTGCTACTTGGGACATGGTTCTTACCCCCCGTCAGTGTGACACTTACAATCCAAACAATCTCACGTCCTACATACAGATAGAAATAGATATGAACATCTCATAGAGTACCTACGCTGTTACTTGTGTGTCTTTACCATTGAGACTGGAGGATGTGGGATATTTTAGAGATGGAGCAGGGATTAGATGTCACTTTTATGACTTGAGTGGCTGATCTCTGGAGAGTATAAAGGCTGCAGTGTGGACTGGAGCTGTGAGAGTGAGGATGTGGCACAGTTGCAAAAGAGTTTCCTGGTATGGATTTATGGTTGATCTATAGCTGGTGTTGCAGATTCTTGGTTCTAGGGTGTTGAGGTGTGGCAGTTATGCCTCGTTTAACACCTGCGTGAAGCTGGCTCCCCACCCCATGTAAAACTTGGTGAATATAGACATTTGTGCTGTGTTAGTGCTGGTTTGTGTTGAAAAAATTCATTTGTGCTGCTTTGATTTGTGAGATATTCTATTTCAGAGGTCACTCTAAGTTCACGCAGCCCCCCCCCACCCACCCAAGATAGTGTAAATAAAACAGACAGTAAAATAGTGACACATGCATTGCTCTTGAAATCTATGAGGTGTGAGGAAAACAATAGTACTTCAACACTTCCAACACTATCCTGAGTGACACCAAGTGTTGGTGTGAGCAAAAAACCTGTCAGCAGCCTTTACCTCATTCAGTCAACAATGCTCAGAAATGTAGCAGCAACCACCCAGAAAGAAACATAAATGCTCTTAATAACAAGCCTCAATTGAAAAAAAAAAAAAAAAACATTTATCATGAATTAGAAAATCCATTATTTCTTGTTTTATTTACTATATTTATAAAGCAATTGAAAACAACCACAGCAAAGTGCTGTACATGAAAGACAAAGCAACGCAGACATAAAAACAAAGCAATTGGGGGGAGACAGGTAAAAACACTACAATAATTGCCTCATTGTTTTAAAAAATGATTAAGAATGATAAAATGATAACTATAAACTAAAAGAGGAGCAGAATGCCGTGCAGGGTTGAAAACCAGGGAATAAAAATGGGTTTTAAGACTAGTTTTAAAAAGAGATAGCAAGGAGAATTGTTCTTATCAAATAGTAGAATAATTGAAGAATTTACCTAGTTGCATATATATATATATATATATATATATATATATATATATATGTGTGTGTGTGTGTGTGTATATATGTGTATATATATATATATGTGTGTGTATATATATGTGTGTGTATATATATATATATATATATATATATATATATATATATATATATATATATATATATATATATATATATATATATATATATGTGTGTGTGTGTGTGTGTGTGTATATATATATATATATATATATATATATATATATATATATATATATGTATATATATATATATATATATATATATATATATATATATATATATATTAGTGGTGGGATTGATTAAAAAAATTAATCAAATTAATTATGCCATTTGTAATTAATTAATCGTAATTAATCGCATTTTAATCACATCGATATTCAACATCAGAAGCAACACTTCAAACAGATTTTGGTAGAAGACTAAATCATTGAATAGTCATATTCAGAAGTTTAAACTACAAAATCCTGTTTATTTTGCTCAAAAGATGTTTTTTTTTAAAACGTGTCAATCTCCGCAGAGCAGATCGTTCCAAACGGGAAAACAGACACGAAAAACGATCAGAGTTTCCGGTCTTTTCAAAATAAAGGACCATGTTCAGCCTGTTGATCGTAAAATTATCCTCGTATATTAAAACTTCGACACTGACACAGGGCCAGCAGTCAGCGGGTCAGACCCAGAGGAAATCTGACGCCATGGACGAGGAAAAGTTTATATTGCAGGCAGAAAACCTTATAATTATATATGATACAACACATCCTTTATATAAGGACACCAACAGAGACTAAAAGGAAAGGACTGAATTAATGAAGCTCTGGGAGGGCAGGTGAGTTTAACATACTAAATATCATGAAAGTAGTTGTCATTGGTGTGATTCCTGCGGGAACATGTGGTTCTCCTGTGATCTTGTGTATCCAGCTGCTAGGAGTACGCTAAGCTGCGCTTCGCTCCCGAGACGGATGCAGTGTGAATTGGCTCGCGCTGACGGACCCGCTCAAGGAGTATGTGTGAATCCAGGCTTCCATCCGACTGTTTTTTTTAAGAGTAAATTTTCCATCCACCGAGCTAAGCAAGGCGCTGTCATCAGTGTTATACATCACTCAGTGCGTCTCTATAATCCGTCTGCCAGAAACTCGTGCACTGAGAACCGTTCTGTGTGATATAGACAATAAAATAAAATACGATAAAATGCGTTATTTTTTTTAACGCCGTTAATTTCCCCCCGCGTTAATTATCGAATTAATGCGATAAAGTCCCACCACTAATATATATATATATATATATATATATATATATATATATATATATATATATATATATATATATATATATATATATATATAAACACACACACACGCATATCTGTGTCAGCCACATCACTCAGCCACACAAGGTTTGGCACATCAGAGATTGACAATAATCAAATATCTTGTATCCCTTATGTAATGTCATGTTTTGAAAACTCCTAAATGGGATGGTTATGTGAGTTTCAGTCCATCACAAACAAACTTTAAATTTGAAAGTTCAAAGTTTTCACTTTTCTGATGAACATCACACTATGAATTGGATAAAAAACTGGCCTCATTTGCTAGAATAAATCCAACTTTACTCCTGTGGAGTGTTTCAATAAGTTTTTTTTTTGGCCCAAGTAAGTTATTTGTGAGTCAGACCAGCGACCAAGTCTAGCTTTGACTTTACAAATTTTATAACACCAGTCCCACTGCGTCCTGGAGTGAAACCAGTCAGCATTAAGCCATTACTGTAGTCCATTCCCACATTTCTTTACCTCTTGGTTCTTTCTCTCTGACAGAACTACTTTACAGCTCCAATGCACCTAATTTATACAGTCAGTGACATGCATTCATGCATTTTCCTTCCCAGTCTGTACGAACATTTCCAACTGATTTCCATGCTGTAAAACCAGTGCAGAAGAGACAACACCAGCAGCTAGACCAAAGCAGTTTGAGGAAATGAATGTTCCATTATTTATGCTCCTTTCACTTACTTTATGATGCTGTTAGGTGGTCATGCTGTTGTCCTTTGTCTCTGTTTATGAGCTGTAGTTCACCACTGCATTTTAATGAATATGTCAAAGAATGAAATTCCATTTTTGGCTATGCAGTAAAGAGCTCTTTTCTCAGGCTCAGTGAATGAAAATGATAGACGGAGCAAATCACAGGGTAGAGGCACAATTTAATAAATTGGTTTGTTTACCTGTCAGAGTTAAGCAATATGAAGCATTTTAGGAGAAAAGGCTTTTGTTTACAGCCAGGATTTGTGAACCAGAAGTGTTGTTTTCCAATGACACCAGCTAACTTTACTAATCAAATGTTTGGAAAAAGAATCTCTTTCTCTTAAGTGGAAAGGTCCATACCAAGTATTACTGGTCACCTGAACGGCTCTTAAGGTGGAGGGCAGGCCAGAATGGATCCATGCATCCAGGTGCTGACTAGCCCCTCCAAATGACAGCGCTGGAACCCAAAAGGGGAGATAAAGGTTTTTTTCCTGCTGGATAATCTGTCTGAGGGCGGAGCAAAGCGACTCTGGAGAATCTAACCAGCACCTTAATGAGCATGAGGACTCTCATACCCATCTCCTAACAGATGGGAAGCTGATGCAGTAGAACCTACTGCGCGGGTGCATTATGTTCCGGATTATGAATCTAAGGATGATGAAAGTGTGTCCTTATCTGAGGTCGAGGCAGACATAAGACATGCCACTCAAACACACATTCCAGAACCTGCAAAAGGAAAGAATAACATTGTGGAAAATGACTGGAAAAGAGACAGGAAGGTAATTGTTTTCTGGGATTTCCTGAACATTTTAACCAAGATAAATGGGTTGTTGGGAACTTTGAACCTAAAATATTCAACCATGAATAAGATATCCCCTGAGTAGATGAGGGTAACACATACTTCATCACACTATGCAGGGTATAAGAGACCTAAGGCCTGTACTGTTGGGAAATAGTATCTACATGTTATCATTATGTAAAGGAAAACTTATATTCATATCTTATTATTTATGTAAACATATTATGTTCATATAGAAGCACATCTAATGACTTTACTATCTAAAGATGTCCTAAGGGTTTGCCGTCTAAAGAAGTTTACGACCTTATTATGTGTTAAAGCCTTCATATGGGAGGACTGACGATCTTCTTCTATGCTTGTTGTTCACGGACAGCCTTGAAGACTTTGTGTGAACCTTTCATTTCCAGTTTAGGGAGGATTTCACTCTGCATACCAAGAGGCCTGGAGGAGAACTTTTTCATCTCTCTGTGCCAGTGTGTGAGGAAGATAGAGACGAACATACACAAATGCTTGTGTCTGTAACTGAGTGAAATGTATTACCATGTGACAAGGAGGTGCACACCAAGTTCCTATAAAATGTACACTGAAGAGATTCCTCTCTTCTCAAACAGACTGTTGCAGCTTCGCTGTTGTACAGAAAGGTACAGGAAGTCTTTCCTTCCACAATCAATAACTCTGTATAACGGCCACCTCTGACTGAAATCCATAACTTCATACTGTTTTTACTTTTACTTTTTAACCTGGTCATAGTAATTGCCACCTATCACCTCTGAAGTTTGTTGCTGCTTTTACTTATTTATTTATCCGTTTAAAAACAAACCACATCTTTTTGCACATTCTGTTGTAGTTATTGTATATATTTGTTGTATTTTCTTCATATTGTCATTTTATATTGTACAGTGATTTTATATTTTTATATATTTTATATTTTATATTCTGTTTGCTGCTGCTTCAAAAGAATTTCCCAGCTTGGGACAAATAAAGTACCTATCTTATCTTATCTCTCTTATCTCTTCAGCGAGAGGAAGTTGTCTTTGTTGGAAACTGCTCACTCCTGCAGTAAAGCTCACTGAACAAAACTTTACTCTCTGTGTTCATTCTGCGTTGCCTGTGAGTCAGGACACAGGGGAAATTTTCCTGACAACTACGAAGATGGATTAACACATCTAGGATCTCTCTCTCTGTTACCTGGGTTGACTTACCGAGACATTCACAATCCTGATAAGCTGTACCACGAAGCTGGATATGAACTTGCTCAGTGAATCCAGGGTTTTCCAGTCTGGATCAGAGCGCGCTCACATTAAAGGGGCGAAGTTTGTGACCAATCACAAACATGGAGAAACCCTGCAGAGCAGCCTACTTTACCATGGAGGTGCAGACAAATATTCATCAAAATTACAAAGAATTTAAACACATCATCAGGACAAAAGCAACACTGTTACCACAGCAAAGCCAGGAAGGGACACTGGCAGAAAAATTCTGACTCTGTTAATGTGTAAATTTGTGAGATTAAACAGGATTAGTTCACACAATGCTTTATTTCTCCAGTACACACAGTCACATCAGAAAGGGTATCTGAGTGAGACCAGTCCTGCTATTGTTTCCAAGGTCAAGTCAGCTGTTACCTTAATGCCTGCCAGATTATGCACGAGAGCGTAATCTCACTATATGTTGGTTGTGTCAAAATAAGACAAAATCAATGTACTCACCAATGTTTGTTCCAATACCTTTTCCCAAAGCTGACGATTTGTTATGTAATATGTATGATTTAACTTCCAGAATGAAGAAAGGAGCTGGTAACTGCTATTCACCGGCCTGTCCTACAAGTAGTTCAGACTATTTGAAGTACATGGATCTCGCTGAAGACCCTGTAAAAGAGGTAAATACACATTACCTGCCTAGTGGAGCGAATCACCCTATCCTGTTCGTGACGCCAAATTGTTGATGAAATTGCAAAAAGCTCGACCACTTGAAGAAGAAAACTGAGGAGACTCTGATGGCTTAATAAGTTAAAATCGTTAATATAGCTCAGCCGAGGAGAAGTGACAAACAGTACACATGGGTGCGTAGCATATTGCAAAGTCAATTATAACAGATGCTCCATGTGTTCTCAGGTGCTCAGGAAGACGTGACCGTGTGTATCTGATCCAACTCAGACTGGAGCCACAGTGTCTCTGTGTACAGATAACTTTGAGGCCAAATGCAGGTTTGTGACTATCTGACACATACAGAGGCAGTTTAAATAGATAACTAAGGAGAAACAAGGAAATAGGAAAATTTCACCACAGTGGTTTAACTGGGATGGGCTTACTTCATTTTTAATTGAATATCCAATAAACTGAAATCTCTTTGGTTTTCCTGTTCTCTGCTTATTTTGTTGAATATAGAGTATTATTATTCTATTCTAGTAATTCAGTAATACGGCTGTTTAAATTGCTGTTATTGACTTCAGAGGGTGTAATGCAAGGTAGTTTAGTTGAAGTGGGATTGCTGTTGTAACTATAGCCCTTTCTTTCCACTTGCTTTATTCACCGCTTAAAGCTTAAACGTTCAGGGGCTCGATCTAAGTGTCAAACCTTTTATTTACTGAATTCTCATGTTCTTTTCGTCATAGATTTTAGAGGAAGTGTGTTATATATGTAGAGTAAAACAACAAGCTGTTAAACTAAAATTATAAACGTTGCATTTTGGAAAGATTTTAATGCCATTAATAACATGCTGCTTAAGCCTTGTTTGTTCAATGTTACCCATCAACCCTTAGCTCGCTATGAGCGAGTATACTCGTCAGCCCTCTGCTTTCCACCAGCGCTATGAATGAGTGTACTCGGTCAGCTCTCTTGTTTCCATCAGTGCTGAGACTGAGAATGTTCCATTTTTGTTGGGGACGCACTGACATTTCAGCCACTGAAAGTCTTCGGCCAAAAATGGCCCAAAAGGGCATTTTCGGTTTTCGGCTCAAAGACTTTTATCACCGAACAACACGGCCGAAACAGCATGTTGTGATGACACAAGCTAAAACTGTGACCAGCATTCTCTTGTCTGTATAAGGGCCGACGTATTTCAATATATATGAGAAAGACCTGCTGATAGTGATTTGTAAAGCGTGTGATACCCAGGCTGAGATGACTCTGGAAAACCGCTTGGAGAGAGAGAAGCGCAGGAGAGGGAGAGCAGAGTGCAGAAAAAGGACTCGTCGCTCTGAACTAGATGAGGGTCATACCTCTCATAGATCAGATCTATACACTGTTCTTTATTTAACAGACTAAACAGCCTCATGTCATTGATCTTATTTATATGACGGGATGGTTAAGTGTTCACAACCCTCCTCTGCTTTCTGTGTTGTACACAGCAGGTCCGCCCTGATGCACAGACATGAACAGACAAGCACACTATGTGTAGGACATAGAGTCCAGAAAAAATCTCACAACCATCACAAGAGATGCAGAAAAAAATGTCATTTTAAAGTGCTCTCAGGTCATCTCTGTGAAGATCTCATCTCATGTTGGATGATTTCAGAAGCGGTGATTTCTAAAATAGAAGCAGCACTGGGGGAAAGGTGGGGGAATTTAAATTCAGCGGGCCAAGGATTAATAAATCAAGCGAGTGGTTTACTGCTTTGGTTAGGTTGGCCTGATTGTTGACAGTCTGGATGTCAGCCAAAACTAGTCACGTTTTCAGGCTTTCTTGTTTATTGGTGAAGTGAGGCACACTGCAGACTCATAGTGACGCACAGAGAGCTAGGCGTTTCATATCTTGCACAGATTGACGTGCAAGATTGTGTTTTGCTAAATTATGGGATGGAGGGAAATGTACAAATTTGTGTGTGTACAGTTGGTTAATGACTTTATCACTAAAAGGCTGTTAAATTCTAAGGCCTGTTTCCAATGATAAAACCATCCAACACCTGATTAAAACTATTTAAATCATACCTAACCCTTTCAGGCAGTTGGCCTTGTAACAAACATTTGGAGTAAGTAGGTGTGGAGATAGCATGTATGCTGCGGACTCACCATTCTGTGAAAGCACAGCATGCAACAATTAGTGATCAAACTAGAAAAAATCTCTTTGTGCAACACCGTGGTACCTTTATTTTCTCTAGCTAGAGCAGTTTCATACCGTTATGAAGCTACACGGAAGTTTCACCAGCTAATTACATATGTCAGTTTGGATGCAGGTCAGTGAAGATCATCTAACAGATGCATGGAAATGAAGACTGTTGACAGAAATACAGATAATTTCCAACCCTTCAGCTGTGTCACAGCATGTGTGAACACAGAACACCTTGAGTGAAAAAAGCACTCTGCTCACATAAAATTCATTAGCAAGCTTGTAGTATTTAGGTAGGATTACAGTGATGCTTTGCCTCAGACTCTTAACCTTCTGTTGTTGGTATATTTTTGTCCAAGTGCAATAGAAGGCTAACCTTTCCAGTATCAGTGAAACAGCTCCAATTCAACCATCACTGTTAAATCGGACTCTGTCCTCAGAGTGTCAAGCCTGCCCACAGCTTGATCCTCTATTAATATCTCTTGTCTAAAGGTTAACAAGCATATGCTATTGAACACAGCCACACTGAATGTGTTGGGGGAAAAAACACTTCTATACATCATGCCATTTCTCTTGTGCTATGTCGTGATGCTGTTGACAAAAGACCATGAAAGATAAGAAAAAAATCTGGCTTTCTAAATGTCATGCCTGGGTAGTGTTGATTCTTGAAGAAGCCATAAAATTATTGCAAACTGTGAATGTGTGAGCAAATGTGTGTGTATGGAACAGAATAAACTGTATATTTCATAAAGGCGTGTATGTACATATGTGTGGGTTGAGAGACATTGAGGAAGATACAGAGAGTAATGCTGTAAAAGTTGACATAAAACCTAATTGATTAAGATCTCACATCATATCGAAATGATTCAGCTGTTAGACTAAATAAACAGTTTGCTCTGATGTTGAAATTTCTTCCTGGTTTTCCTGTTAGCGAGGCATCTGTAGTGTTTCCCCCTTCTTTTCACCACATCTCTGCAAACTCCTGAACAGGGAGGGAATGCACGTCTGGCCTATTACATCTAGCTATGAAGAGAAGACTGTTCAGTGTGAACACGTTCATTCTGTTATGCTCATCAGTGAAGGTGTATGTATGTGCATGTGGACCTTCATGAATTCTGAGACTGTCAACAGTTCAGATCTGATAAAACTTTGTGCCAGCAATGTAACCCATACACATCACAACCTGCCTACTGTTTAATTTAGCTTTATATCATTGGATGTAATTCATTCAGCAGAGGTATGGAGAGGGTTAGGGTTAGGGTTAGGGGGTCAGCAATTGATTTATATTCAAACCTTGCAAATAAACTTGCATTACACTCATCCTGTGTTGCAATGTGTTGACTTGCTGTATGTTATTGTAAAGAAAGGCTCAGACATCAAAGAAATCATGCAACTGCATTATTTTTTCAACTGAATGAAAGGAATACAGGGCGTCCATGAAGTCTCTTCACAATTTAATAAATTATATTACAAAGGCAACTGATGAGATATCTCAATCAGATCTGTTCTATGTACTCAGTAGTTATCAAAGAGTTCAATCACATTGCATTTGTGTATTTCAGGTATCCTGCTGATATAAGAGGCACTGATATATGGCTACTCCTCAAGAAAAGGCACAATGTGAGTCATGGTTTATTAAAATAGAACTGGATACGCAGACTGAGCGAAACTGCAGGGTAATGTTAAAGATATTGTGTATCGAATAAAGATACAGGACATCACTGATCTAAAGACAGAGATCACTGATGCCAGTGGCACCATTGATGAGGCAACACCTCAGTGAACATGGCAGGAAATCAAGTACTGTCTTGATGTGCTTTGTGCAACTCAGGTGCACAAATAGAGGTGTATTAAGTTAGTGACAAAAAACTTAATTATCAACTCCTCGTTTTGTAACAATTGCCACACATTATTTATAATTATTATTATTCATTCATCTTCTATACCTCTCTCTTATCCTGTTCAGGGTCGCAGGTGTCTGGAGCCTATCCCAGCTGGCTAGGGGCGAGAGGCGGGGTACACCCTGGACTGGTCGCCAGTCATTCACAAAGCTGACACACAGAGACAGACAACCTTTCACACTCACACTCACACCTACAAGCAATTTAGAATCACCAATTAACCTAGTGAGCATGATTTTGGACTATTGGAGGAGGCCGGAGTACCCGGAGAGAACCAACGCATGCACGGGGAGAACATGCAAACTCCACACAGAAAGGCCCACTGTGCCCGAACCAGGATTCGAACTGGCGACTTTCTTACTGTGAAGCAACATCACTAACAGCTGCGCTACTGTGCAAAGTTTGGTGATTTTCATTTCAATTTATAACCAAGATAGGATTGTGTCTCTGATAATACATCTGTGCAATTATCTGAACTGGAACTAAACACAGGTTTGCACAGACACACATACAGTTTAAGTTACACACACACACATCAAATTCATTACTCTCTTTCACACTGATTGCACACGCACGCACGCACGCACGCACACGCACACACACACACACACACACAAACACACACACATTGCCAAGGATTAAGTGAGCTTCCCTGTTAAAGGAGTAATTGGATTTCAACTTGAAAAATTGCATTTCCTTGCAGCAAATGCGTTGAAATGCTGATGCTGCAAATGCACATTAAAAAAAAACATGCAAAACAAAACTGCTGAAAACAGTTAAGCTAATCAGAAAATGTAAAACCTGTCAAATCAAACTGCTCAAGGTAGTGAAAGCTAAAATGTAGGACCTTGAAATCAAATTGCAGAAAGCAGCTAAATTTTGCACAGCGCCTGCTTTATTCACAACGTCCAAATCAGTGGCTGAAACAGTTCAATTTGTGAAGAGCCTTAAAATTACAAAGAGTAAAATCAGTACCAGAAGTTTAAAGTATGTTAGCAGAGCAGTATTACTAAGAAAGATGAAAGAAAAGTTGGAAGAAAGTAAAGTTTAGAATAAATCCCCCATTCATTTCAGTGCAAAAATTACAGTACAAAATGATTTTCACTGTATAAAGTATGACTAGAGCTGAGAAAAATACAAGCATACTTCTCCTGAACAGGCTGCATTACATAATTTCTTTATTGAAAATCTGTGCAAATTTCACACACTTTAATTTCTCTTTGAGATTAATAAATTAATCAGTGACTCAACTGAGAAACTTAATCCAAGTTAGACAAGATTTTAGGAAGCAGAACAATAGTTAGCAATATGTTCAAGAGCATTTTCAGAGGATCAGAAATAAGGGTTCTGCACAGCCAGGTCATGGATCTCACTGCCCAGCTTCAGATGGCCCAAGAACAGGTCTCCAATCAGGAGAAGAAGAGCACTGAGCTCAACACCCTGCTTCACTTGGCCCAAAATCACATCACCAACCAGGAGGAGGAGGTCAGAGAGTTTAAAATGCAGCTTTACTCTGCACAAAACACCATCTACAATCAGGATCACAAGATCGCTGAGCTCTCTGCTGGTCTTGTGGCAGAGAATCAGGACTATAACATCGTCTTTGATCAGGTTGAGTATCTGACCAAAGAGCTTGACAACGCTCACAACCTGACAATCATGTAAAGGATGTAAAGGAAGTGAACTGCATAGAGCAGGACAAGTGTGTTCAGATACTTAAACAGAACTACCAGCTTGAAGAGCAAGTGAGGGTTCTAGAGGAGCAGGTGGAGTATCTGAAGGAGCAGGAGGAGCAGTCAAAGAGTAAATAACTTCAAAATCAGCTGTGTAATGCTGAAAAGGTTTCACAGGACCAGAAGGAGATCAGTAGACTGAAGACTGAAGTGGAAAACCTTGAAGAAAAGAATGAACTCCTACAGAGTAAACGGAAAGATCTACAGCTCCTGCTCACAGAAATCTCCAAGAGCAGCTTCGAGGACAATAAAACAGACCTCCACCAACAGTCCTCAACAAACAATGAAGAGGGACAATGCCAACAGGACAATGGAGACGACTCTGCCTACGACACCGGCACCTGGTCAAATGACCAAGAAGAAAAAGAAGAAAAAGTGCAATGCAAGAAAACGACAAAATGAGCGAAGACACGCCAGGAATCAACAGGTTAGAAGTTTTACAGCCCAATATGATTGAAGAGAGGTTTATTAATGGAGAGGAAAGCGCAGAAATTCCGTGGTCTCACGACTCCAGCTGTCTGTCAGTCCTGCTGCTTGTCCGACTGAACGCGCAGTCGTTGTGAGTTTACAAACGCAGTCAACACGCAGCGGAGCGGAGCTGCAAGGCAGACGCAGCCGGTGTAGTGAGTAAGCTCAAAACTTTGTGTTGCTTAACCTTTATTATCTAAAAATCAGTTAAAGATATTTAAAAGGTTGAACCGTGTAAATAGTGGCAAGATGAAGTCTGTAAGTGGAAGTATGAAGAGGTCTAAGGAGCTCAAGGTTGAAGGAGTTTTAGGCTGAATCAGTATTTCAACAATTTAAGGGGCTGTGAGGACTTTCTAAGTGATCTTGAAAAAGTCTCTCTTCTAGATATCTACCTGATCATAATTCCACAATTTAAAATGAGATTATCAGCACCAATAAAGGTTATTTCTAAATGCTATTTCTTAGCTTCCCGATTGGGTCAGACATGACCGCATTGATTTACGGCAAGTTGAAGTCTCTATGACAACATCATGACAGCTGACAATGTTTAGTAGCGAGAAGAGAGATCTGTGTTTTTCTCTGCTGAAAATGATTTCTGTGATTAATTCAGTAGTGATGGTGGAGACTAGAGCTGTACAGGAAAAAAAAGAATGTCAGAGCAGAAGAAAGCTGATCAAGAAAGTGAAAGCATGGGCCGAAGGCTAAAACACTAGCTAAAGGCTAAACCATGAGCTAAAAGCAGTGATCAGTTCAAATTTGAGTCTGTCATTAAAATGAAGAGCCCGGTTAGGTTAGTTCATCGGTAGATAAACACTGGCAGGACATAACAAGGATTTGCTAATGTTACAAGTTAGCCTATGGATACATCTGAGAGCAGAGGGCTGTGAGTTACTAAACTACGGTACAAACTGAAAAAGTTTGCTTGCTGTCATGTTTCAAATACACACTGTGATACTAATTTATGTTTCTGCAGATGCAACAAAAGCAACACTTCCTTGGACATGGTCACCTCGAATGAAAGAGTCTTGTTGGGAGCTGTTGTGTCAAGTTGCTCTTCATTTCTTTCTCCAGAGTGATATCAAGAAAGGGGCTGCAGGTGCTGTGAATTCCCATGGTGCTCCCTGTGGTTTAGTGCTGCTGTACAGTCCCTGGACACCTCTGGAGAAAAATAAGATGGAAAACAAAGAAAGTTCTCCCCTGGATCATTTCAGAAACAGAAGAGAGAGCAGATAGACACAAACACAATTATATTCACCCTCACACACAGAGACACAAATCCAAGCAACAAGGGACAAAGATAGTGTGAGGGTAAAAGTGCATAAATTCTACAAATGGCTTCTTTGCATTGCAGACCATTCTCATTTAAAAGTAGAGCTAAGCATGATTTAAGCTGGTCTTTTTTAAAATTTCTATTACAGTTGTGCTTTTAACACGTCAACTGCTTTATCTTACCCAATATTTATTTGTTTTTATTTCAACAAACAAACTTAAACAGATAGAAGCATTAAACCTGTCGGCCATGCTGCTGCAGCAAATGATTTCTGCTTGAAGTATATTATGGGAAATGTTACATGTTTGGTTGTAGTTGTGCAGTTGGCTTAATTGACAATTCCTCCAAAATCAAGTTCAGTGTTGCAGTTTTATTCAAGAGAACATAAACAACTGCAGGACTGTTGCTCCCCTGCGTCTGCAATCTGCTAGTTCTAAACTTGACCACCAGCTAACAATCCAGAACCAGTGCCAGTTACAGTCTCATTTGCCAAATGTTTTGTGAGTACTTGAATTTATGAGCGCCATAAAAGGTTCCATTAAATCGCTTATGAAGTCATGTGATATCATTAAACACATGCAGATTATTGAGTCAGCTATTGAAACGAGTCAAAAGTTGCCCATCAAAGCTCCTCATTGTTCATTACAAATATATGATCTCATGCCAGCCAGCAACCTCATAAAAAAGAGCTGACACCAGTGACCGCTTTCCATCTCAATGCGTTTAAAAGGTAAATATGCCTTTGGAGGACTTGTATTTCTTTAGAAAGGTGGTAATAAAGAAATGATCCAGTGACTTCACCGCTTTTATTTAACCTGTGACGTGACAGAGATGGAGCTGATCTAAACTCTGAGTCTGTTTGAGGGTGTTTTTTAAATGCCCTGACTTTGAATCACAGATATTCTCAATCAATTGATTTTAGTATCTAATACACCAACTGTTTCCTTTTTTCTTTTTGTCTTGATATAAAATAAATAACCCCAGTCTTCAAAAAAGGGAGGAATGATGACATAACCTGAGATTAGAGTGAGTATTAACAAGTGGAAAAAAAGAGTAGGTGTGGAAGTGAAGCTGAAAGAAGTAAAGTAAAGACAGAAAGCTGCAGTGCGTAGGTGGCACCCACACAAAACCAACTCTGTATTAGCTACAAGGTCGGCGCCTTTTTGCCTGGAATCTCATAGAAAGGGACAGATCAAAGCTTGCACAAGGGTCCGTAATTCAGCTCGCTCTCCGAGCATGTGCATATAAACGTGCGCACGAACAAAGAAACACAAAGGCCTTCATTGATCGCTTTTCATATCCTCTTCCCCTCCTTCAGCTTTAGTTCCCACACTAAAGGCAAAGCGTTTAGTATTTGGAAAAGTCAGCTCTAGCCCACAGCCAAAAGCTGTGCACAATAAGCAACAAGACCCACTGTACAAGCATTTAAAACAAAGACATGTTTGTATGCAGGGTATGAGCTGTTCTTTCAATTTACAGCCAAACAACATACATGAATTTTCAGAGACATAAAAGTTGTCCTTTGCAGAGGTAGGACTCTACCTTTGAGTGACCATAAGCTGCGAAACACAGCAGTGTTTTTTCAACCATGCAACCTTGGTGACTTTTAGTGTGGTAAAGATAGCCATTCAGGCTTTATGGTTTGGTCCTACATAAAACTGTTTCAAAAGCTGTAGTTGTTTAGTGTTTAGTTCCACCTGGGGACCGCTGATAATTTGTAATAATTGCGGAGGTGTTTTTAGTCCCATGCGAATCGACCATGTTCGTTATTTGAAGGTAAAAACTCCAGGGCAAATCATCAACCATATTTCAGACACACAGAGGTCCTCTGATAATACTAATCCAGTCTGAATCAGCATCTCTGTAATTTTGGGTGGTAATATTTTTTTAAGATGGTCTCTGCAGCTTTTTCTGATCATTTTCTGGACAAAAAAAATTTAAAAGCAGTGTTGTTCATTTTAAATAAAGGTTTTAACAGCACTTTAGATAGATTTAAGATGGAAGGAGGCTTGCTATGTATCCTTATGTCAGAGGTAAATAAGCTATAGATAGTCTAATTTATGAACGTAAATATGACAAAAAAAAACAAACAAAAAAACGCACGTCACTTGTTTAATGTCACTGTACACTGATGTTAGCTGGTATTAGGCTAACACAATCATGTTAATAACCAATAAAACATACTACCATCAGATACTTAGACAGCTCCATGACTCAGGAGGTCTTGAAACAAGTAACCTAAAATAAGATTTGGAGTCCCTCTCGGCGCACAGCAGCTTGGCCCTGACGCGCTGTCTCAGAGCGTAGCCAGAAATCAAACAGCTGACTCGCACCCCTGAGGAAACTATTGCCTGTAACTCACACATCTTGCATCTTTTACCACCACACTGTCTTCTCTGATTGACTGCTTGATCTCAACATAAATTAAACAAGACAGGTGACAACCAACAGGAAATCTGATTTGATTTGTTCTTGTTGAACTTGGGCAGTTTGTATTGCATCACCTCCCTGAACAGCAACAGTGATCCTTTAATTACGTGTGTCAGTCAGTTACAACTGCTGCTTTGCTCATTATGTCATAAAGAAATGCACAATTGTTTTTCTGCTACTCATTAAATGATTTCATAACCCAAGGCTGAACGTTTAGAGGCTAATATTGTATGAAAAAAACATTCTTCCAAACAGAGACATATTGTCCCTGATGGATTCTTTGAACAGTTTGTATTGGCTTTTGTCTGTATTTATGAATTGAACAACATGTATATATCCCCTACATCTAAATCATTACATATATGTATGTGAGGAGACAGGAGCTGAAATGTAACATGTTTTATGTGGGTTTTAATTATTACTGTGTTTTTGCCGGTCCTCCTACATATGTCTCATTAAATGAGACAGCATGCCTCTTCTATGACCCTCTTCCACTTGTCATCTCCTCCAAACCCTTCACAACGTCTGGGCTGACAGCTCATGGCAGAACTTGTCAAATCAAATGATTCATAATTTTCTTCCCCATCTGTCTCACTGTTTGTCGAGCTGATGTGTGTCTTTGGCTGTGTCTGCATGGCTTGTGGGGTCCTGTCGCTTAACTACTCTACTGGACTTATGAAATGTCTAATCAGTCATATATTATGTGTAGGTCAAAAGCTGAAAATAAATTGAACTTAGATAGGGCATGCCTGTTTACTAGAGCTGCAACAATTAATCGAATAATCGATTATTAATCGATTACTAAATTAATCGACAACTATTTTGATAATCTATTAATCGGTTTAAGTAATTGTTTAAGAAAAAGACGTCCAAGTTCTCCAGTTTCAGCTTCATAAATGTGAATATTTTCTGGTTTCTTTGCTTCTCTGTGACAGTCCTGATTATCTTTGGTTTGCAAACAAGCCATTTGATGATGTCATCTTGGAATCCAGGAAACATTGACATTTGTCACCATTTTTGGACATTTTATGGACCAAACGATTACTCGATTAATCGAGAGAGTAATCGATAGATTAATCGATTATGAAAATAATCGTTAGTTGCAGCCCTACTGTTTACTCTGGAAAAAAATAAGAACAAAACAAAGACCCATTAGTATAACCTGAGGGCTGTACTACGAAGCTGCATTTTCTCTTATTGAGATAACTTTATGGTTAACCCTGGATTTTCCATCCTACAACGCTGGTTCACTTCTTACCAGAATAAATAACCAAATAAGGGCCCATTTATGCTCAACGTTAAATACAGATACAGAACCTTCTGTCCATGTTCTGCGTTCATTTTGTTTGTATTTCTGCATGTTTCCATAAAGCTTACAGATACAGGCCACATAGAGCAGTACCACGGGAAACCGTAGGGACATCGTTGCTGTTGCCACCCCTGGCCCCACCTTGATGGCCCTACTGCAAAAGAGGAGAGTTCATTGTCGATCCGAATGCAGTGTCGCCCACTATGTGGCATGGGCCATCAGAAATTTATCGAAAGCTGTTTAAGGCAGTTCCAAGTTACAAATGCTCAGTGACTGCAGAGTATTCCCTCTCCACAGCTTAGTTTGCAAGAAAAACTGACTCTGTAAGCTTCGTGCCCTTCTTGGCGCCACAGACAGAACTAAGTCTAAAGCAACAATCTGCTGTGTGCAGTTTCTTGCTCAGTGGTGCGATGCATGACACAATAACAGGCCTGCTTTCATACTGGAGCTGAATAAAGAGGCTGCTGGTGACAGTTCAGGATCTGACCTATACACTTTCAGATTTCCTTACAAACAAACAAACAAAAAGTGTTTCTAGAATGAAGTTGATAATTTAGTTTGTATTGCACTGACTATGCAAGAAACTGCCACTACTTTGATCCAGCATAAAGACACTGAAGTATTGCAGCGCTGTGTGTTAAAAATTTGACAAAAAACAAACAAATGAAACTACAGTCAATGAAAACAAGGTCAAAGTAAGTTTTTCTCATTTTCTTCAAGTGAAAAACTGTAAATAATAACAAAAAAAGGCATAGCCACATTCAGAGCCAGCCCTACCTAATGAAATAAGTTCTTCTGATTCAACTGGAAGAGAAGGAAGAGAGAGAGAGAGAGCAAGAAATGATTGCCAAAAGTTCTTTTTCAGTGAGTCTCTCCGTTTATATGAGTTTAAATAATTAACAATCAGAAAGTTAACAACCAATAGAAAAGACAGTGACAGGAGGGCTTAGAGACAGGTGAAGAAACCTGACAGACTGTGACAACCAGACATTGAGATGTTCGTGGTACAAGGACGATCTTGAGGGGAATGATAATGATGCTAACACTTGTTATCATGACCACAGCAACAATGTGAGGTTGTAGTTGTACTTGTGAACCCAAGAGACTGGAAAGAGGCAGGCAGCAGGCTGCCAGGCATGCAGACAGCAAGTCCTGGGGGAATTCCAGCTCTCCATAGGTGTCATTAACTGTCAGTCAGCATATCTCCCTCAACAGGCCTGGCCTATAGATACTGTAGATTCACTGGCATGTAATTGTCTGCAAGGTCAAGAGAGAACAGCTGACAGTTTGATGAGAGGAAAGGTTAAGAAGAGGAGAAAGAAAATGAGAAAGAACAGAAGGATGATGGTGAAAGAGAAAAAAGAAGCTAGTTTAAGTCATAAAAATGTGAGGAGGAGGATTGGTGAGAGATTGCTACATTTTGGCAGTGGTGTGCCAGCAGGGACTTCTCTGCTGGCTCTGTCAAAATTAGAACTTTTTTCCATAATTATATCAATGTGTGTCTGAATTCAATAATTTTTCAGTACATTAAAAAAATGTCTCCAGGTTGTTTGTGTGTGGTCGAGCTGGGATTCTGTGATATCTGAAGCAGTATTGCTAGCCTTTCCTAGAAGCTACCGTTTGATTCTCTCTTTGACTGACAGTGTCATAAGCCAATCAGATTTTAATGTGTAGTGACAGAAGCCGCCTGGGCCCAGTGGTGTGTCAGTGCTAGCCCGGTTTAACGTCATCCACAACTTTAATGGGATGTCAGAGAACTTAGCTTTCCACCTTGTGAAACACTATGACAGCCATCTGCCGATCAAGGGGATGGATTTCATTTACAAGTGATGGGTGAATATTGGTGGGGTTTTTTGCTTGTTTGTTTTTCTGTTTGTGAGATCAAGTTATTATTATGGTGTCTCAGAGTATTGAGCATTGTTTATTGTTATGGTCGCACCTGATGCATTTTGCTGGAGTTTGGGCAAGAGATGCTGTTTCCCAGTGTTATACTGTACGTTGACAGAGATTGATGGTGCTCTGACTGAAACCCCACAATACGCCACTGCCATTTGGTAAACCACTGACACCCTGATTTGACATAGTATCTTTTACATCTATTTTTCACTGTTAGTTAGGTATGTTACTGCGGTTACATGAGGAAGTGAATGCTATTTCATCAGATTGCTGGCCAGATAGCCACCATGTGCAGGGTGAAGAGAGCCTTTGGTGTTTTACCATGAGAGCTTAGCCTAGAAGTTAGTGCCGTTCATCATTAGGAGCACCTTGTCAATGGGCAGACCATAGACAAGCCTCACTTAATGGAAGGTCCACCTACAGAAATGCTCAGTATGATACAAATGTGGGTATTTCTAACCATGTTGATGCCAAACAAGAAACTACATTGCCAACAAGGTTACATTTCTCAGTTCTACTGTATGTTGGTCAATTGTTATTTAAAGATGCTATGAGGACTCTCTGTAACTGGTGGTGTTTTACCAGGATAAAGAATCCATTTCCCATGAGCACTATCACCCACTATCGTAAGGACGTGACTCTTTCTAAGAAGTGATCTATGACATATCTGTAACTTGTAAAGTTAGGGAATACTTGTTATGTCCTCCCAGTGCTCATCTACCAACTACAACTTAACTAGCAGAGTGACCGTAACCTGGCTCTTCATTTTTATTGATCCCCACATTCCCACATTTCTAAGACTTTTTTTTTCCACTGAAAATTTGGTCTAGTGTTCCCACTGTGTAGCCTTTAGTAATACTGAAAAAAAGAAGAAAAAATAACCCATGGGATATGTGTGGATGTGTACACAAAGATATCAGTGGAAAGTACACACATTGGCAAAACAGGCATATCTAGTATGCCAGGCAAGCCTGGTAACTGCCAACGACTTTGCCAACTTATGCTGGGAATACACCAGATCAGTCCATGTGTCAACTCACACTGGATCCACTCTGTTGCAGCCCAGCTGTGTCCCTGCTCTGTCAAGTTGCAGCATATATGCAACAATCCTATTTTTGCCAGATGCTGGAGCTGTGATACGTCAATTCACTGTAGGGCAGATGGAGTGGGACAGGAAGTCGTACACGGATATTACCTAAAACGCATCTGGTGTATTCCCGGCATGATTGTAATGGCAGAGGGCCTGACAACAGCTGGGAACAGGGACTCTGAAGAGTCGCCAAACTTTTCCCTGTGAGCCTTGATCAAAGATGCAACATAATAGAAAGAGACTGGTAGAACTGGGTGCCAATAGGGAGTGTGTTGCAACTGTCAAACTGAAACCATAGTAGTCAAAACAAAGTTTCTTTATGTGTCAAATGTGCATAATATCTCTCAGAGCATTGTTGAGAAATTCATAAGAATGGGAGGGACATATATACAACTCTGAAATATGATACCTTTGGCTGATGCCTGTGTATTTGGATAACCTGTTACAGCCTGTTTTTCTTCAACAGCCCACTCCCAAATGTGAAAAGATATCAAAACAACTTAGACTTGGTGCTTTTTTTGCCAGTATGTTTTGAATTACTGCTTACAATTCCCAGGTGGCCTTGGTGTGAAAGTGCTTACACACCTTTACAAGACCAAGAAAAGGATCAGTCAGTTGACAGTAAAGGGAGAAATTGTTTCTCTGTGCTGCTTTTGTTAGTTTAAATGCAGCAGTTAGTCTGCTTGTTCAGGAAGAGACATCAGACCGTTTCACACTTGGTGGGTCAAAAATGACAAGCACCACACAAGGATTTATGCCACAAAGGGGAGAATTCCAATTCCCTGTTGCATTACCTTCCACCCCACAGTCCCCAGGAATGGAAGTATAAAGAGAAAAAAGGGGACACCAATTAGGTCCTCTAATTGCTCAATGAAACCCTCATGGCGAGTGCAAACATCTAATCTTGACACTTACTGCTGTTTCGTTGCACCTTCAGAGCAAATACTACACAAACGGTGATAACTGAAACTCACGCTCCAGAGCTCCAGTATATAGGTACCACTAATTTGAGTTTCAGAGCCATACGTGGATCTCTTGAAATGATAAAGACCTTTTCTCTCCTATTCAGCAAGGATACTGTGTAGATGTGTTTGAAGTGTGTTTGTGCAAGTCTGTTCCCTGTAATAGCAGCCATTTATGATGCTTTCCCTCAGCAAACACAAGGTCTACTGAGTGTGTGTGTGTGTGTGTGTGTGTGTGTGTGTGTGTGTAGGTGTGTGTGCGTGTGTGTTTTCTTGCATTCACAGCGAGTATAAAGAAAAGTTACTGTCATAATCATTCAGTTTTATCTTGTCATCCTGTTAGTGTTCTCTATAAACATACCAACAGGAACAAATACAACCATTACATCCCATTTTATATACCTGTACTCTTACTCGATGCAAAGGTATGATAAAAACTAAAAAAAGATTTCTATTATATGTAGAGTGACCTTTTCACTTATTTTGTCTCCTAAATTAATAGCTCAATTACAACTTTCTTAAAAAAGGCAATGGATTATAAAGCAGATATAAGGCTGGGCTGTTGAGAAAGGTCAATAAAGAACCCATTATGACAGCACAGCTGCTTTGTCACCTCATTACATTACTGTGGATCAGTGAGAGGTAATTTAAGGGTAACTGCCATTATGTCCATTAAAAAAAAACAAGGGAACAAAGTTCCTGTCTTTTGATGCTTCAGTGCTTTTTCTACATAAACCAGAATGTGCATGAGCATAAAACACTGGATGGTGTGCTGTTCTATTAGAGTTCCAACCAAAACCAAAGCTGTTCTCCCCACAGAAATACATGGGTTGATAGCTCTGCACTGAGGGGAAACTAAAAACTAGTTATATTTTTGTTACTCTGAGCATACGTTACAATAATCATGTATATCTGAACACAAGCAAAGGCACAGTTTGATGTAGGTGGCAGTGGAGTCTAAGAACATAGCTCTCACACTCAGTACGTTTACATGCATGCAGTCTTAGCTTGATGGTAAAGTCACAGCAGGGGGTCTGATCTTGTCTGTGTTGACATGCAGAAAAGAGAATCAGACTTCTAGCTGAGAACATCTCACTCCGCTTTGATGGGCGGCTCTGTGTCCTTTACTGATGAGTGAAGCTGCGTGTGTATCAAACTAGTTTAGGTTCACCTGGAGAGAAAACAACATTCTAATGATGATGGCTGAGATGGATGCAGCTGTAGCTCTTCATGTTTTTATTTATATATGTGTCATGGTGTTTGTTTTTTTTGTGCTGGAGCCACAGACTGTACGAGCGCAGTGACCCTATTTATCATAGTCATCTACTCTCTCTTCCGTCTGAACACCGAGGCTTACAGAGACCTGCCAAATCCAACCGCACCCCGATAGCAACCGCATTATCTAGGTGTGTCAATCAAGCTCTGCTATATTCAGTCCAGCTAAAATGTTTCTATACATTTCAATAGTCCGATCTCCCGCTGACTAAGCTCATAGTCCAATTTCTGAAGCAGCATGTAAACGTACTGAGTGCTTCCAGACTAGACAGATGCCTTTACAGCAGGTAAATGACAACAAACCAGACAATGGGATGAATGATGCTGTCAATAACTTTTTTGTTTGTTTTGTTTTAGACAGACGATAAATATTATCCAAAAAAAAAGCAAAAAACAAGCAAACAAAAAAAGTTTAAAAAAAAAACTACAAAAAAAAATTACAAAACAAGCAAAGCTCTAATTTAAATTCTGTCTCATTTCTCCAATTAATCTGTGGGTAAAACAGAATAAAACAAAAACATTAGCAGCAACAAGACCATTCACCTCATATGTTGATACAGCCTTCATTTCCCCATGATACTGTAAAGTGAACAATGATTGTTTATTCCTCAAACTACTTATAATACACTCATTTCGTCACTCAGAGCATATCGTCCATTCATTACACATCCAGACATCACTCTGCAACTTGTGTTTATGCTGCCGATAAGTAAAATACACACGTGTCCTGTTTTTGTGTGAGGACAGGGAGGCGTTTTGCTGCTGAGTCTTTTTTTTTTTTTCACATTTTCTGAGTTGAAGTTAACCTTTCTTTGTTTTAATCTTTGTGAATTCTACAACATTCCTGTGGGTGTGAGCTGTGTGTTAGGATGAATGAAATTAAGAAACACACACACACACACACACACACACACACACACACACACACACACACACACACACACACACACACACACACACACACACACACACACACACGCAATGTGACCAGATGAGATTTACAGATTATTTAAAGTGAGCAGTGTGCAAAACTGCATACAATCACACCTACATATCCACCATATGTGTCATTAACATCACTACTGATCTGAGCTCCTGGCCTGGTTATGACAACCATTATATACACCCCCCCCCCCCCCACCCCCCCCCCACACACACACACACACACACACGCGCACTTTTCCCCAGAACATTTTCATTCTGTTCTGTGAGTGAAAAAATTACCTTGACACATCGTAGCCTGGAGTCAGATGTACTGATCTGTAATTAGGTGCTCTTGTCTTTCTGATATGTCCTCGTTACATTTCTTTCATTTGAGTAAAACAAGAGAGAAGAAGGCGGTTCATTCTATGTAACAAATAAAAAGAGATATGGCTCAGATGTGTCATGTAGCTCAAGGCCTTAGATTACACAAGTTTGAATGCCATTACTTCAATGACTTACACAATACGAGGATGTATGATTACAGCAGGGAGGTTAACCATGAAGTCCCACCTCATTTGTTCTCCTGCTGGGCATTAGCCTTAACCCAATGGTTCTCAATTGTTTTTTGTTTTGTTTTCACAACATATTTATTAATTTATCTGTATAAACCACTGTATGAGTTGCTGGCACCAGCATTCTGCATACAATCACCTGCTTATAAAAATAGATCTCTAAAATGAATAGAGATAACATATTCAGTCTCAATGAACTTGGACGACAGTTTAAAGTATATTTTGAACACTTTTCTGTCCAGTTATTTACCCTACTGTCCCCAGCATGCCATCTCCCCTGCTCCTCTGCTGACAGTGAGTTAAATGAGTTCATAGATGTTGGCTGATGTCAGGAGCGTATGTGGGCAAAATTAACATGACTGGAGGCAAAAACACAATGATTCAACCACGGGCCTCAAGCAGCCAGACTTGATAAGCCTCTGTGAGTGTACATGGGGTTGATCCAAAGGAAATGACAGTGTGATGCCACTGACTTATAGTTTATTAGCTCAGCAGGGCTAATAATACAATTCAAACCCTGGAGCTCTAATGTTCACTAATGAACACTTCTCTCTCTCATGAACTGGACACAAAGCGATCATGTGAGAACAACAGAACCACATGTATACTACCCTGTGTGTAGGCCTACATCTTCATCACAGTTCCTCATAAATGTTGGTCACAGTGAATGATAATGCTGCACATGATTTATGTACAGTTCGTTTAATATTGATGTAAGCCTACCCCCTACTGTTGCAAAGTGATAGACGAAGAGAATAAAGTTCAAAGATAATATGATTGCTTTTCATAACATTAAAAGCCACTTTTGCATTTTCTTTCTGGTCACAGCTTTTCTATACTTAACAAACCATCAGGGTATATTCATGTGTACAAGCATCCGTAATTTCATCATGATTTCTCCAGCGGCTAAACGCAAAGGTGACAGGCACCCTGAGCAGTTGGGGGTTAAATGCCTTGCTCAAGGAACTGAACTATGCGGACACCTCTGCAGCTAGAGACCCAATTTCAAAGTATTTTGGTCCATGCCAGGATTTGAACAAGCAACCCTCCGCTTTTTGATTCACGCACAAATACCACTGAATTGTTGAAGACTGTGCTAGCTGTGGTTGTGTAGAGATGTTCTGTAACTGAAAGACAAGAGCTGTAACTTGTACGAAGCTGTTCAGTTTGGCAAACATTCAACATGTACAGGGTTGGATCTGTAAAGGAGGGTACACAAATGAGGATTTTCTGATATGCCAATTATAACTTACAACATTGTTTAGACCCTCTGGTTTCTTCTGTACCTCTATTTTAAATAGGTGTTTTCTAATTGCTTTGGCTAAGCCAATCAAAAACAAGTACCACGGTCTAAAACCTTCTCTGGTTTTGTGAAATTATTTTTGTTTTGGGAAATGTTTTTGTGATTTGTGAAATTTAGTTTGCACTTTTTGAAATTTTTATTCTCATTTGCCTTAAGGGCCACTACTTGAAAATACAGAATGATCCTATATATATATTTTTTTTTTATTTTATTTTAGGAATATCAATGTTAAATGAATACGTGGCATGATTCAGATAGTCAAATGTCCTCCATTGAGGCTTGTGTTTTTTCAGTATCTCAGGCCCCATTTAAGCAAAACACCCAGTGGATGCCAACACTTAAATTTAGTTTAGGTAGGCCTGCGCCAGGTGCTAACTGTCTAGCTTCAACGTGGAGCTATGTCTCTAACTCACTGACCCTCAAGTGCTATGAATAAACTAGATCTAATACAGGTACCAGTATTGGTCTCTGTGTCTGTGACTCTGTATTTGTGCTTAGAGATACTGTAATGACCCAAAAGGTGGTTGGGGGATGAAGAGGTGGGCTGCAGGTGAGCCCAATCACCTGCTGTTGCAGTTGAGGCAGGGTCCTCATCTGTTGAAGTATAGAGCAGGGGAGAACACCCAACAAAACTACAGCTACAACTACTTCTAAAACAGGTAATTATCCCTCAGTGACAGAACACACAACAGAGGAAAAATCCAAACCATCATCACTGCAGAGGTGCCTCAGCACGATCACACACACAGAAATACAGAGGGAGAGCAGAGACATTGGGCCATGAGTCAGTTTTTCCAACAGTGTGCTTGAACAAAGAATGATTAGTTCATTGTCTTGTTGACTCGGTACGCTCTGAAGCTGTCTTGTTGTTTGTTTGGGGCATCGTATGTCAAAGCAACAGAAAATTCTGCAAACCTGAGCAGAGCTGTGAGACAGGGAGCACACAGGAAGAGAGCGAGTGAGTGATACAAACAATACGTCTTGTTTTAAAAAAAGAGAAATGTTGGTACTGCTCCAAAAAGTGACAGTGACACTGAGTCCATGTTGTTAATGTTCAAAATTCAGACAGGATAGGAATCTCATTTCTCTGTCCGAGCAGAGGAGGCGGAAGAGGCAGCATTAAAGTTCCAAAGAGCATTTATGAGCCTGTGAGACTGTGACTCTCTCTGAGTGAAGCTAAACAATGCCTTTATCACTGGGGACGAACATTTCTACAGAAAATGTTGAACTGCTTTTAAATCTTTTCAAAAATTAAACCCAGGGCAGTAAATATTTTTTCATGAGAGGGAAACTGTTTTTAGAGTTTTTAATGAAACTGTTTCTAAAATGTTTTCTGCCTTTTCTCAAACAACTTTCTGAGACATTGTTTGCAGTGCAGCCTTCAGATAACAACATGGAAATTCATGCAATATAAAATAAATTTCCCTTATTTTGAAATTTTGGAAAACTTTATTTATAGTAGAAAATGATAGGGAGGTATGTATTTATTTAAGTTTTCATTTAACTTTATAAGACATGCTGCTGAGCTTGGGAGCTGTTAAATAAATGTATGTTTAAAGGCATTCAAACTAAGAAAAGTGTTGGAGTTCTTATTATTTAAAATTTTGACGTCAGTGTTTTCACTTTTACTGCAAATGAATATGGGCTACAAATATCGATTCTCAGGCCTCCTTGACTACTAACAATCAGTATGGGGCCTGAAAAAACCATATCAGTCTGTCTCTAGTCAACATCTAACTGGTTTGATATTATTTTCCAGTTCAGTTTGATGGTGTTTAGTTTTCTAGATCACTGCAATGAGATGAGACAGATCCTCTGAGTTCAAAGACTGGCCCAGGAGAGCCCAACAGGAACAGTTAGATGTGGACTGTCAGCATATCAGCATCATTTCTCAGACTCTTCCTTGGAAAACTGCGCAAATAACAGCTGTCATAAGCCCCCCCCCCCAGAGGTTTTCAGAAGAGGAGAAAAACTGGGAAACTGCATTAAACGAGAGGCGTGATTTAATATTAATTGACTAGTGGAAATTCTTTTCAGCTTTAAAAGCTTTGGCCAGAGGGGGATTACTGTTCTTCACAGTTCAATTAACCCAATGGTTCTCAATTGTTTTTTGTTTTGTTTTCACAACATATTTATTTATTTATCTGTATAAACCACTGTAGGAGTTGCTGGCACCAGCATTCTGCCAAGTTCAGTTTATCGACTCAATCTGTAACATTTAAAGAAGACTGCTCAGTCTGTGTGACTCTCAAAACCATAGACTGTAAAAAAAAAAATAAAAAAAAAAAAATTAATCATCTCACTTGGCTCAAACTGAGGTTACTGCAAAAACTGCTCCCCCTGGTGACTGGCTGCAGTACAGGTCAAAAACTCACTGGTGATATGAAAGTATTATTGGGCTGCATTCTGTTAAAGTCCTCTTTTTTCTGAAGTTTCTTTTTCATTAGTTATAAGACGCTAAAAATTGGGTTTTACGACTCTTTTAACGATGATTGACAGCTGCCGTTCTTGTGTAGTTTTTTCAGGAATAGTAAAATACATCAGGAAGGAGAGTTAAGAAGCGATTAGACTGTCGACAGTAAAAAAATAAATTATTTTTGTCACCTGCTTCCACTCTGATTTTCTCAGTGAGTCCCTCATAGTCTCTACTGTGCAGACTCTGGATGCAATGGTGGCTCCTGTGACGTTCCTTTTTTTTTTTTTTTTTTTTTTTTGGTTTCAAAACTGTACAATGGTAAAAGGCAAAGCCACACTGTCGATTCTATATACAGTCTATGCTCGAAACGGAGGGAGAAAAAACAAATGACTTAACTTAGTAACAATCAACACTTTCTAAACTGTAAACATTGTCAGTTTCAGTAGCTTATTCCTTTTCAAAAAGATATACACTTACTTTTGCAAGTTATGACAGGTTTTTCTTTTACAGGGTACTCTAAATTGTCTTGTCTGACATCTGCCCTGCTGCAGCGATTTCAGGTTCAATCAATGTCACTGAATGTACCTAAAAATAGATCATTGTTTCTTTTACCAGGAATGCAGGTTATAGAAAAAAACACACATTAAGCTTTCTCAGTACTGCTAAGAAAAACTGTGCAAAACCAGTGTCAATACTGGCTCAGATAAATGGTCGCAGCATTTACAGATGATTTTGGTTTTGTTTCCTTGGTGTTCCCTCTTTCCTAGTGTTTCTTGTGGTTCCTGATGTTGTTTCCCTTGTGTGATTTTGTCTTCTTGTTTCTTAGTTTAGTCTTTAGTGTTTCAGTTTTATTTTGTTGTTCTAATTCATGTTTCTTCTTTGTGGTTATGTTAAATTCTTTAGTTTTCCCTGTTTCTCGGTTTCTTTTATCCTGACCTTGTTTCCTTCCTGTGTGATTGCTCCTCATGTGCCTCACTCATGTCTCATCACTCGCTTCACGTCTCCTTTGTCAATGTAGTCTCTGTTTTGAGTTCAGTTTCTTGTCAGTTCATTGTTGTTTGATCTGCGTGTGGGAGGTACCTGTTGCTGTTCTGTGTCTTTTGGATTTTTGAGAATCTATCTGGTATCTCTCAACCTCCTGCACTAGCTCAGGCTCCTTCCCCACCAGAGAGGTGACGTTCTTAGTCCCAAAAGCTAGTTTCCGTAACTGGATCAAGCCACCAAGGCCTCCATCTTTGACTGCAGCACAATTCACATTACACCAGACTCCTATAACTCGAGAAGGGAATCCATGAAGGTTTGTAAGGTAAAAGCAGTTCTGAAAGATAAGAAGGCCCAAGACCAAGACAAGATTTAAAAACAAGCAGAAGAAAAAAAAAGAAAGAGAAATTGCAAAGCACCAATAAAAAGTATCATTTAAAACTCAAGGAGAGCCTTTTCCATAAACGGCTCCTTTTGGCAAAGCAAATCTGTTCTGCACAAATACGACAGCCAGACCACAATTCTGTTGTCATGATGCTGGACAGGACAAGTGAAAAAAAAAAAAAAAAAAACAAGCAGAAGAACCTTAAAATCAATCCTAAAACACACGGGGAGCCAATACAATGAGTATAAACCATTATAATGTGGGCCTGCTTCCTGGTCTTAGTCAGGACACGTGCTGTTGAATTTTATAGTGATTGTAAACTTGAAATATTCTTTTTTGGAAGGGTGTTACAAGAGTTTATACAACTGGTGATAAAAGGTTTTCTTCAGAACCATGAAAAAGAGCCACAAGGACCTGGAATGGTTCTGGGGCTTTCTGAGGAAGGTCAATGGCCCAGCGGACACATTTCCTCGGACAGTCCACATGTGCCCACCCACCCTCCTCCAACTCGACCACATCACAGGCTGTTTTGTGAACTGGGACAAGGAACTACAAGGACCAGGAAATGGTCCTGGGACGGTCCGAGGAATGTCCACCAACCATTGAACAATTTTCCTTGGACAGCCTCCGTAAGCCCGCCCATCCTCCTCAAACTTAATCCCATCACAAGTTCTTTTGGGAACCCAACAAAGAAACACAAGGACCTAGAAACGGTCCTGGGGCTGTCTGAGGAAGGTCCAGCGCCCATTGGACACATTCCCCTGGACAGATCCCATAAGCCCATCCTCTTCCTGCTCCTCCCCCTCAGTTGGACTGCATCACAGTTTTTTTTTTGTTTGTTTGTTTGTTTTTTTGGGGGGAACCAAGACAAAGAACCATAAGGACCTGGAAATGGTTCTGGGGCTGTCCGAGGAAATTGAATTTGAGTTGTACCATTGAATTTGAACCGCGTGATCGAATTCATTTATCTTTAAATTGTATTCAACACACTTTAAAATTCAACTCTCTATAGTCCTTAAATTCAAAAATAAAAAAAGTCAGTTTCAATTTGCAAAATTCAGATTCAGTTTTACAATTCAATTTCAGTTCACAAAATTCAGCTTCAGTTCTTAGTGGCACAACCATTACTTTATCTTCATGTGTGAGGAAGAGTAATCGAGCACAGATCTACGGAAATCCTTTTTGTGTCTGCCTCTAACATTAGTTAAACTCTGTTTTCTTTTGATATGATCATTTTTGTGACCTAGTATAGAACTTTATAACTGAGTCAGTGGACATCTGTGCTGAGGTGGGGTTCTGTGTCATTAATTTGGAAAAGAATGTGTGGATCAACATTTCTGAACTTAAATTTCTGTTGAATGAATTATCCCATCTCTGGGTGCGGGGTCAAGAATTTGGCATATATTCACCTAACAGGCAAAATATGCATCTGAAGATTCTCACCAAAAGAAGAGGGGGAGACACCCTGCTGCAATTGGGGAGGGGTGTGTGTGTCCAGCGGTGTGTGTGCTGTGCTTTTTTGTGCATGTAGAAGAAAAATGTCCATTTCACATCAACAACAGGTCCATGAAAAAGGCTCAAAGAGCCAAATGCTTGACTCCGCTGCACCCAAGGTTAGCATAATTTAGCAGACAGCAGTAAGACACTGCAATTAAGATAGCTAACTCCACTGACTGTTCATTCATCAACAGACATTAACTTCCAGAAAAGTTGAGCTGCTCATTCTTTTCTAAATCAATGACACATACCCTCTTTAGAGTTCTGAATCAATGCATCCAGCATCAGCCCGGCATGTAGCATAAGCCAGCATTGCCTTATTGTAGCTCTTTGATGCTTCATATTCAGCAAGGCGCGCAGTCACATTTTTCCAGTCAGTAGAGCCCGCAGTGAAAGAAAACTGAAAATCGCTGTCACCAAATAATTTGCATGCAAAACAAAATACATTTCCTTTTGAGGGGGAATAAACTAACCATTCTCTTGCCGCAGTTTTTACCATTTGCTATTTTTAATGTAAACAGAGTTTTAGAAAATAATCTCTTTTTGGTGTTTGTTTTGTCTTTTGGATGCAGCCACATCAGCATCTTTGTTCTGATAAGTTTCAGACCCCCCTCTCTGCACCCATAGGTAATGCAGTGGTGGAATACGTGGAAGCTAGCACATCACGGTTTACTCCCTGTACTCTGGAGGCACAACATGCCGGTGTGTCAGGGGGCTCAGTTGTTGATCCCTCAAACTCGACTTCTGAGAGTCAAAGTGAGGCACAGTGGTCATGATCAGCATGGCTAGTAACCTTAGCTGACCTTAGCTACACCGACATTAGCTTGCTTGTTGTCCAGCTCCGCCTGCTGTGGATGGTCATTTTTTTCCCATGACAACCAGGTGAAATTCAGCAGCCTTGAAAAATCCTGTCAAATCTCTTTTTTCTTTCTCCCACTGTGCTTTCATATTTTGCTATATATATATATATATATTATTTTTTTTTTTTTTTGAAATTTTGCTGCTGTAAGATTGTGAGTGACAGCATTTACGGCCAGCGGTGATGTAAGTAAACAAATCACTGAGTGTGGCCTTGCTGGTACCTTTTGATTGGATAGAGGTGACCCATATCTGCCCAATCAGGTGCTTAATTTTTCTTGTTTCTTGCCTCATGGACCAATGAAAGCCAATAAAATAAAAAAAAAAAAAAAAAAAATCAGTCTGCCAAATCATAGGGCCCCTCCACACATGGGGCCCCATGGCTGCAGCCTAGGGAAGCCTGTGCATTAATCCACGCCAGCCCATAAACCCATTTTTTTTTTAAAATATATTTTGCTCTATCAAAAAAACAACAACCCACAGTTACTAAATCAACATTTCCTATCCTAATCGTCCACACTTTACAGAGGAAAAGTATCCACCAAGAACAAACTGTTGACTCTTCATTATTCATTCAAAACTTGCAAAACTGTAATGTATTAAATCAATCCAACAGTTTTGCAATGCCAGTCACAAGAGTAAGAATTAGTTGAAATAAATTAGAACACAACTACTAATGAATTAAATTTGAAGAGACATCAGTCTCTCACTAACATCATTTACCGCAAGTCATTTTATAATTTTTGTTAACAAGCCTCTTTATCGCTTAGACAAGAACATGATTGTAATATTTTGTCTTTCCATTGCATGTATGAGCTCAAATTTTCATCTACTATAATTTGAATTGGAAGATTAAAATCAATAAGCACAACTGACAGCTTATTGTCACAGGAATAAATGTTTCTGCGTGTGTTTTTGAATTTGATTAGTGTCTGTATACAGAGTATGGCTGTAATGTCAATCACTTGGAGAAAAAAACTCAACATGGCGCATTCATCGCGCCTATCAGAGTGAGAGAATTTAGATGTGATTTAGATGCAAACAGTTGTTTATTTGTAGCGTAAAGCAATTATTTATGGATGCAAGAGAAACATCTGCATGCAGCAAAATCTTGCAGTTTTCATTCACTTGAGGCAAACAGGATCATTAACATGGAGAGTACAACCACCCTCTACAACCTAATCCCAGCCTTTTGTCAAAAATGATGATGAAGCACTCTACAGTAACTCTTCCCCTCTGCATTTATCTTTTGCAGAGTCACATCATATCAATGGAAACCATTCTTAGAGCTTTCATTAACATGTAGAGTCATATTCTCTTCAACTCTTGGAGGTAAATCAAGGCCCATCTCACCTCACAACACTCAAGAGGAAGTTAAATGAAAGCCACTCAGCGGCACAGCATCATTAGGGTTTCTAACCATGAATATTCAATGCTTTTTAGATGTGCGGGTCTTTGTGAAAGATAATGTAAACAAACTGTTCTATACAATTATCTCCTGTAATCAGCAAACATCCCCTGAGAGAGATGTACCACCTGGAGCTTGAGACTGTTTGGAAATTAAAAAGAGAGAGAATGCCCGACCTGCCTTGGGAAACATGATTGACTCAAGTTGAAAAGTAAGCAGAAACAGACAAAAAAATAACTTAAAATAAAGTAATCTGTTTTAAAACCCTCTGATATTTGTGAAAATCAATGGTTATCAAAGGCCTTGTGGAAACAACTTTAACCAACATCCTGTAAGTCATAGCCCGACCCCAATGATGAAAAGGATTTGGTCAACACAGCCTGTGTGAGAAAGAGGCTAACAGCAGTATGTCTGCCAAGGACAACACTAGCAGTCCTTCAGATAAATTGTGGGTGTTGTGACGGAGCGGCACCGTCACTAACCGCGGGGAGTGCGCACACACACTCACACCAAACATTTCCCGTTCCAGCGGGGAATGCGCACACACGCAAACACACACACACACGTCAAACATTTCCCGTTCCAAACAGCATTTCATTCACCTGGTCAACATACCAGTCTCTCTCCTTCCCTCTCCGTTCAGAGCTTTTGAGGGTGCACACTTTAAGCTCTAACATCTTATTCATTCACACATTCATTGTCTGGTTTACTCACCTGTCCGAGGTTGCGTCCATGAACGCGGAAACCGAGCGCTTCAGGCATGCGCAATATATAGTGGAGTATGGTGGCCAAAAGTGGCCATGTGACTGAATGTATTTAATGTTTTTGTTTGTTTTAAACAGTTTCAGCGTTTGATTAAGGTAAAGAAATGCCAGTAGAAATGTTTAAATTATTCATTGGAATGCATTTAGGGATAACTAGGTTAAGAAGGCCTGAATACAAGAATATTGTGGTTTTGTAAAAACTATGTAATGTCTAACGCCCAGTGGGAGGGGCTAATACCTTTAAAAGAGGGCCATTTTGAGCTCTCTGGGCAGTTTGAGCCAGGTTACTCAGCAGGTAACATCTCTGTTCTCGTAATTACTGAATTGTACTGTTTTTGTTTTGTCATGTGGATCTATGGATTAATGTGGAATTCAGACCACACCGACATACTCTAAAACTCAAAAGATTTTTTTTTCCTTCTTAATTTTTTCAGTATTTCTTTTCTGATCTAATCTTTTTACTCCACTAATTGAGAGTTAGTACAACACCAATGCCACTGAAGTTGGAGTATTGTGTAAAACGTAAATAAAAACAAAATACAATCATTTGCAAATCCTGTTTAATCTATATTTAATTGAATTCACTTACAAAAAGACTGGATATTTTCTGTTACAACTGAAACTTTATTATTTTTTTAATTCGATGCCTGCAACACATTCCAAAAAAGCTGGGACAAGGGCAACAAAGGATGGCATCCCTGAAAGGCTCAGTCATTCACATGCAAGAATTGGGTGAGGTTTAACACTTTGTGAACAACTGTGTAAATAAGTAGTCCAACAGTTTAAGAACAATGTTTCTCAATGGACAATTGCAAAGAATAGATGGATTTGATCATCTAGAGTCCATAATATCATCAAAAGATTCAGAGAATCTGAAGAAATCTCTGCATGTAAGCAACAAGGCTGAAAACCAACATTGAATGCCCGTGACCTTTGACCCCTCAGGCAGCACTGCATTAAAAACCAACATCATTGTGTAAAGGATATTACCACGTGGGCTCAGGAAGACTTCAGAAAACCATTGTCAGTTAACACAGTTCATCACTACATCTACAAGTGCAAGTTCAAACTCTACCATCCAAAGACAAAGACATATATCAACAACACCCAGAAACACCGCCGGCTTCTCTGGACCCGAGCTCATCTGAGATGGACTGACGCAAAGTGGAAAAGTCTGCTGTGGTCTGACGAGTCCACATTTCAAATTGTTTTTGTAAATCATGGACGTGGTGTCCTCTGGGCCAAAGAGGAAAAGGACAATCTGGATTGTTCTCAGGTCAAAGTCTCAAAGCCAGCATCTGTGATGGTATGGGGGTGTGTTAGTGCCCATGGCATGGCTAACTTGACCATCTGTGAAGGCTCCATTAATGCTGAAAGGTACATACAGGTTTTGGAGCAACATATGCTGCCATCCAAGCCACGTCTTTTTCAGGGACGTCCCTGCTTATTTCAGCAAGACAATGACAAGACACATTCTGCACCTGTTACAACAGTGTGGCTTCGTAGTAAAAGAGTGCAGGTACTAGACTGGCCTGCCTGCAGTCCAGACCTGTCTCCCATCGAAAATTTGTGGCACATTATAAAGCGTAAAATACAACAACGGAGGCCCCAGACTGTTGAGCAAAGTTGTAAATCAAGCCAAATGGGGAAGAATTCCACCTCTAAAGCTTCAACAATCACCCCTAATTTACACATACAGCATTAGCGCCACAGTCTGTCTGTGCCGTACTTAGAAACCACTCTGGACAATCATTGCATTCAAACAGCTCCGGCATGTGCCACTAACAGCTGCTGGAAGCTATTATGCTGCGAGTCTATTTTTGCTGGAGTACGTTGCAGGGATGCATCGATCTCTGCAGAGCAGATTGTACAATACAGGAAAACAGACACGAAAAATGGTCGGAGTGTCTGGTCATTTCAAAATAAAGCGCCATGTCCTGGCTGCCAATCGTAAAATTATCCTCATATATCAAAACTACGTCACTGGCACAGGACCAGAAGTCATCAGCAGGTTGGACTCAGAGGAAATCCAACACCATGGAGGAGAAAAAGTTAATCTTGGAGTTGGAAAACCTTATAATTATAGGACACAACGCATCGTTTTTATAAAGACACCAACAGAAACCAAAAGGGAAGGACTGAAATTGCTTAAGTTTTGGGAGGGCCAGGTGAGCTGAGTGTTGAGTGTTGTTAAAAGGAAAGGTGATGTAACACAGTGTTAAACATGACCCTGTCCCAGCTTTTTAGGAATGTGTTGCAGGCATCAAATTCAAGACGAGTAAATGTTATCAAACAATAAGAAAAAAAAAAGAAGAAGAAGAAGAAGAAAGAAAAACAAAGTTTATCAGTTTGAACAATTAATATCTTGTCATTTTAGTGTGTTCAATTAGATATAGGTTTTACAGGATTTTCAAATCATTGTATTCTGTTTTTATTTATGTTTTACACAACGTCCCGACTTCATTGGAATTGTGGGTTGTAATTTGAGCCACTCACCTTACCCCAAACATTCTGTGCTGGTTTCAGGATTTGACTTATTTGACTTGTTCTTGACTTTTTTCATCAGGTGAGAATTCAGTGTCAGGAATCTATCAAGAGTGTACCTCACAGATGGCTTCGTGGTTAAGGTTGCACTCCATATGTTGAAAGCCCTTGAGTGGGCAACCTGGGTTCAAGTCTGGCCTGTGGCTACTTACCAGCATATCACTCCCCACTCTCACTCTGGTTCCTACTCTTTCCAGTCCTGTAGTATAAACCTCTAGAGTGAAATTCAAACTGTTCAATGAGAATTTGAAAAATGGAGTAACAGAGGAAAGATTGAAAAAAGATGGTTCTAGGAAGATGTCTTAAACCCAAAGGATGCAAGGGTATAGCTACTTTGGTTACAAGCAGATGTACAAGAAATTGCACACACACACGGGGACAGCATCTACAAAAGCACTTTAACCAGAGTGTACACACACACACACACACACACGTACACACTAAGACTTATTATGAAATTTTACAGCCCGTCTATGTGGAATTTCTTTCTGATTATATTTCATTTCCTGCAACTGAGGTTTCATCAGCCAATGACAGGCAGGAGGGCTGAGGCACTGATACATGCTCAGTTTCAGCTGGCAGCAGAAGAATATCAAAGCACACCACCCATCCTATTTTATTTATCTGCCTCCATCTCTTTCTTATTGGCTCTCTTCTACAGTGACCTTCATGC
>CM061155.1:26724348-26820611 GCA_030710495.1 Labroides dimidiatus
GCTAGGCACACACAGGTATCCACACAGAATAACACATTCACAAATAAACAGGGAACATCCGACACAAAGCAGATTTGATATCAGTCTAGTGTCTCTACTGATTAATGTCGAGCAACTGTTGAATAAATGAGACGTGTTGCTGATGCAATTTTGGAAACAACTGTAATGGCCAAGATTTTGATTTACAACTCTTGTCTACATAAATACTAAGCCTGATTAATGGTGTCCTTGAAAAGAAAAGAAGTCGAGACAGAAAGTACAAGACATATCTGTCTGCATCAATCAGTCAAACCTCTTTATATGTGAGAGAACCACCAACATGACTTTCAATCTGTTATTAGGTTGAATACTTGAAAAAACATTGCTTAATTTGACTAGTATAAGAAAAAAAAATCATTACCCTCCTCACTCATTTTGTTTTCCACCAGTGAATAGAGGTGATGTGTGAAAACCATTAAACTAAAAGATAGCTGAGAGACCGCTGACAGAGGACAAGCTTTTGTATTCTCTTCTTGTGTGACTCACAACATTCACTTTTACTGTTCCCTGCATCAAATTTACAACCACAACAAAACAAATCAATCAAATCAGGCTGTAATTGAATATCACTTTTCATACACAAAATGGTAACACAAAGTGTTTTAAATAAAGAAAATTATTAGTATTTATAAAATCAAATAAAGTGACCAATTTCCATCCCTACAACTGACTAACCCACACATGACTGAATTGAGGAAACGCTATCAGGAGCTCTTAATGAGAAAACACTGACGGTAGAATTAGATGTTAAAACTAAAGATAAGAAAATAAAACAACCAAGTTCAAAAAAATGAATAAGACAATAAAATACTGAAAGACTAAAAGGCTAAAGCAGAAAAAGATTCTAGACTAAAATTTAAAAGTGAATATTTCCATGTAAAGAGATTCCAACAAAAGTCTCTCAAACCTCTGAGTGCTTCAGAATGTTTTGAGCTGTGCTATACTATGCAAATGTTATGAGGAGAAAAACAATTCCTGCGTTAGTTCCCAGTGTCATTTTTTGTTTACAGCATATTTTAGAGCAGTAAGTGACAAACAGCATTTATTGTAGACAGAAATATCTGCCACAGGTTTAAACATTTATCTTACATTCCCTTTAATTTTGATGCAATTCTAATTCAGGACTTTAAACTCCTTGTTCTCTGGAGATAATGATCAAAACAGATTTCTTTTTTTTTTTTGTTTTGTTCTGTTCTTTGAACAATTTGTGCATGCCATTTTGCTTCTCAATTATCGGAGATGAGAAAAGCGGCCGACCGACTACCAACAGTTCAGGTAGACATGGAACTCAGCAAAGTGTGTGATTTCAAACGGAAGCCTTTGATTTTCAGTTCAAATAAAAATGCTATTTAACAACTTCACACTCTCCGTGTTCTTGAAAAGCACCGATTTGATCAAAGGCCAAGTCCTTCTGAACTCACCCACTGAAAGGTAATGACATTTCCCAGCAGCAATGCCTGGAGTTGGAGAGATCATTTCCATAAATTACCTCGTACTGTGTGGTGAAGAGCAAGTTCATTTGATCCACATTTAGTACTTGGACCGATTGGAGGAGAGAGCAGCAGCCATTGAGTTAATAAAGAACCCATCAGCTACTTAAAAAGGATAATACGTTTTTTACCCTTGACTGTCGCTATGCGGATACATCTTAATCCTGAATGCCTGTGCCTGTATAATAAAACAAGTGCCTGTGTTTGAATTGACTGTGGTTTACAGGGGTTACTGTTCACATGACTTTATTCCAGCTTAGAGTGATAAAACACACTTGACAGAAGAGCCGCTCTTCTGCAATACATTGAAAGAAAAAAAAGTAAAAAGAGGTGAAAATTGCAGGCAAACAAATTTCAGTTTACATCACATAAAGTCATGACTGTAAATGATTCATTCATTTTCTATACCCCTTATATGCAGGGTCGCAGGTGACTGGAGCCTATCCCATCTGGCTTAGGGCGAGAGGCGGGGTACACCCTGGACTGGTCGTGGCTGTTAATGATTTAAAAAAAAAAAAAAAAAAAACTAGGATGGCAATGTGGATGTATAGTGAAAGTGTTCACCCATATTTGCAGGACAATGTGCTCATTGTCTTTTACTGAAGACTACAAATGGCACTGTCTTTTATTTCTCCTTGCAGTAAGAGCTCTCTCTCTTTTTTTTTTTTACAAGACTGTTGCTGTGAGGTACATGAATTGCAAGTTTTATAGGGCTTGACCATAAAGTTTTAATGCTTTTTTTTAATCATATTTCCTCAGAGTGTGTAACAGTTAAAAACCTGCAAGAGGCTAACATGTTGGATATTAAATCACCTTTGTGAGAAGTACTTGAAAAAGCCAGAACATCAATTTCCTGTACTCTCATTGATTGGAAACTTCCTCTGTACCATTCTTTCACAGTCTATATACAGCACATGATATATGAGTGGTTCTCAGTGAAGGAGGTTTTCAAACGTACAAAACATTGCACGTCCCTTGATCCATAAGGGAAAAAAAAATGATGGTCCAACTTAATTGTTTCAGTTGGTAACAAATAATTCAAGCTTTTTCAGATAACATTTTTTTCAGTTGGCCTTGCAGATTGTCTCTAAGTCACGTACTTAGTTATTCAATTGATTTAATTCATTCATTTTAAAATCTTCTGTTCTAAATTTTATTGATTCATTTTAAAATTAAATTTTGCACACACTGTCGTGATGACATGGCTCTTAACAAGGCATGTGTTTGTTTTGAAGCAAATGAATGGGGAATCAGATCTTCACTGTAAAAATGAAAAATTCGTGTCAACTCAGAATTTCAAGGTAACTGTCTGCACTGGATTTTTGAGGCCAACTAACAATTAACATTTGAAACAACGAATATGTTTTTTGTTGAAATCACTTTAAATTTTGAGTTCTACGTATCAAGAATTCTTTAAAGGAAACATAGTGCCAACTTCTTGCTTTTTGTACAGAAAACATACTTTTCATTTTTGGTCTCTTTCACCCACACACTGATAGCACAGACTGTTGGTGAGGGACCATCAGTTTTAGCTTACACATTTACATGTGAGTGTTCTCATGTGACTCCTGAGCAGGATTCAAACCCTGATCTATGAATTGTGAGACGATGACTTTACCACTGATCCAAAGCCACTCCACAAGTTTACAACACACAAACTAATCAACTCACGATCCGTTAACTCACTGTAGTTTCAATACTCATACAAAAATACTCACCTTTATGGAGGTAAAATCTACACAAGACAAGTGAGCAGAGCAGATGGTGGCACATGTAGGAAATTTACGTGTAGATTAAGACCTCTGTAGATTTGCGTTGGAGATCTTTCATTTTCAGGCCAACAGTTTTAAGTTTTCATTTTTACAGTGGTCTTTTAACACTACTTTTCTTTGTTCAAGACAACTTTTTACCAGATACAACGTGATGAGGTAAAGTATTTATCAACAGTTACACAGCGCTGTTGTTTGAAACGTGACAACAAGCAAACTTTGTCATCTTATACTGTGGTTTAGTAGTCGGCTATATTTAGTGCTACTTGGAGCACAGTGCTCTGACATATCTATAGGCTAACGTGTAACGTTAGTGAATCCTTACGTCCGGCTCATCTACCAATCAGAGCTAACGTAACCTCACTCTTCTTTTTATTGACAGACTCAAGTTTGATCAGATCACTGCAGAATAATTGCTGCATGTGGGTTGGAATCAACATTTTCACAGACAGATTAGACCATGTATTGGAATTTAGCCTGTGCTCTATTGCTCTCTCGTTTAGCTTTCTTCTGCTCTTCTGTCCTTTTTCCGTCAGACAGTTCAGCTCCAGTGTCCACCCCCACTACAAAAGAGAGAAAAGCACAGATCTCTTTTCTCAGTATTAAACTTTGTCAGCTTGCATATAAACTCAAAAGTCCATGAAACAGAAACCAACAAGGCAAACTCAACAGGAACATCCACAACAAAGTGACAAAGGACTGAACTCAAGACAGAGACTAAATAAATGTAAAGCTAAATGTGCTCAACTGGAAGGACAAATGCAGGCAAGGGGGGAAAAAAGACTAAATAGACAAGTGGGCAATCAAACACAGGTGAGAGACGAGACACAGGTGAAACACATGAGGAGCAATCACACAGGAGGGAAACAAGGTCAGGAGAAAAAACAAGACAAGAAGCACTAAGAATTCAAGAATGTAACATAACTACAAGACAGAAACACATGAATTAAAACTACAAAATTATACTGAAACCTGTTGGAAATTATCATCTTTTCACCACCCTTAAGAATATCAATTTTCCTAAAATAAAGAATCTGACTCCAAATTACTTTTACCATTTCCAGTGCAGAACACATGATGTGGCTTGAAGAAGTAGAAGGAGACGGTCGAGTTCTCAGTCTATGCCAAATTTAATGATTACAATAGATCAAGAATGTGCGACAGAATTCTGGGTTCTTCTTTAGCTCTCCCTCACAGCCCTGATACAATTCCGAGGCCTTCCAGAGGAGAAGAACCCCCTCTCTCATCCTGAACCCCATAATATACTCGTAGCTCCGCCTATAATCAACATTAGTTTCCTGATCTGAGACGGTGTCCTCTTCAGTGCAGGCTGGACCTGCATGTTTCCCCTCACTCAGCATCTGTCAGGGTGTACCTAAAAGGAAGTTTTAGTGCAAACTCTGACATCTCACATGTTTATCCTTCCTTCTTAGAGAATGCTATCTGGTACCAGACCCCCTGGTTTAAGGACAGACACTTTACAACCTCCTGCAGTCCTGCATTCTTTGTCTCCAATCAACTCTCACAGAACACTAACACAGACTTTCTCTCCTTATTACTGCAAACTAAAAAAGTAATATTATATACATGGATAAACAAGGTTAATCATTTAGTAACATGTTAAAATGAACCCTTCGTATCAATGGTGTCGATTCTTCCTTCATGCTGGATGATCTGTAGCCTTCCAGGAGCTTTCAACCTTCTGTAAATACACACATTAACACAAGCCTGTAATGATCACAATTATTATTGATTAATGCACAAAACATAGTTAATAACGCTTAAAATTTCTAACAAACCCTAAAGACTAAACTAAGAAACAAGAAGACAAAAACAAACAAGGGAAAAAACATCAGGAACCACAAGAAACACCATGAAACAAAGAACACAAGAAACCAAATCATCACACGTGTGTGTGAACAAGGGTTTAATGTTCTGGATTCCCAGGAAAAGTAATGATGGCAAACCAGGGGATAAAAGCGCCTCTATTGTAGTGCTACAGTCAGGTTGATGAGGACGTTTTTAGATAATAAAAATGTACTTATAAATAAGAAATATTGTATAAAACCACAATACAATAGAATAAACTATTGTAACTACTATAAACTGGTTTTATGTTCGGCATTAACTGTGGAGAACAGGCGACTTGAAGATGCTGACAGTGGGGGGGGGACTCATAGGTCAAGGTAATGTTTGAGAAATATGCCTGCCCTGCGCTGAAAAATACATAATTTAACTTCTAATTGAAATAGTTAATTGTTTCCATTTGCAGCTGAACTCTCAACAGCCACAGAACAGACTTTTGTTTAACATAATGGTTTAGTGAATTATCAAATGGTTTACTTTATCATATTTTGTTAATGGAGTTCTGTACAGTATTGATTTTATAAAGGTTGTTTTAAGCTTCTTTCATTATAAGCACTGCAGCACTTTATCAAGCAGCATTTGATCACACAGCATGCTTGATCAAGTGTAACTGATGTGTTGATGGACATAAACTGTGTTTATTTGCCCTAATGATGATTAAATTAACATACAAAAATGTTATTTGGGTTTTTTTGGGAAAAAATGCCTATTGGCTTAGCTGCAAAAAGAGAAAAATAAAAAGAGAGAATTTGGTTGTCTTCTCCCGGGATCTGATCCATGTAATTTTCAGGAAAAATATTAAACCCTAGCACGCGCTCACAATGTGTAAAGACGCACACAATGGATTATCTGGCACTGCTGGAGGACATGGCGCACAGGAACGGATCTTCAGAGACCAGCAAGACCAATTGGCTCATGCTGATTAGCGGCTCATGAGCCAGTTCCGCCTGCTGAATGCTGTGTTTGTGGAGCTCTGCAATTTGTTGGGCCTGGCATTACAGAAAGGCTCCAGAAGGAACCATGGGGATTCTGAAGGGCAGGTGGTGGTACCTCAATGCCACAGGAGGGAACCTTTAGCGAGGGCATGTGTTGCTGCTGTACGCCAGTGGCTGGAATTGATGCCACACATATGAAACATACAAAAGGTAGAGGCTAAAAAATGGGCTGGTGCTGTTTGTAACAGCGGAAATACGCCGGCTGCATCTGCGTTGCAGCTGCGCCCCATCAAATAGGTTTCCATTCAAGTCAATGTGTCCGTTGTGGTTTAGCTGCGTGGCTAGTCCGACAGGTTGCAGCTAATCTGCAGCCATCCTATTTTTTGCTGTAACTGGTGCATCTGGCGCATTTGGTGCATCCATCCCCCTCTGCCTCTATCACCACACCACTCAGGGATCTCCCAATGATCCCCACCAGCTTTTCATCTGTGGACGTGAGCTCCAGTGTGCCCTTTTCCCAACCTGTCACTCAGACACTCTTTCTACGTAGAGCAATGTGCCTTTATTGCCACTACTTTAACGTCTTTTTATGACTTTTTGGCCACAGTCTGACCATCTGAAGCAACATTATTGACAGCATCAGCCACATGAGTCCACTCTTTTGCTGTCTGGCATTACCCCTAATTCACACATACTCCGTGAGTGCTGCGTTCCGTCAGCGCCAGCCATTTCACACTGGATCCGTCTCAGGAGCGGAGCGCAGCTCAGCGTACTCATAGCAGCTGGATACACAAGATCACAGGAGAACCACATGTTCCCGCAGGAATCACACCCATGACAACTACTTTCATGATATTTAGTATGTTAAACTCACCTGCCCTCCCAGAACTTCATTAATTCAGTCCTTCCCTTTTAGTTTCTGTTGGTGTCCTTATATAAAGGATGTGTCCTATCATATATAAGGTTTTCCACCTTTTAATAAACTTTTCCTTGTCCATGGTGTCAGATTTCCTCTGGGTCTGACCCACTGATGACTGCTGGACCTCTGCCAGTGTCGTAGTTTTGATATACGAGGATAATTTTACGATTGACAGTCTGAACATGATGCTGTATTTTGAAACGACCGGAAACTCTGATTGCTTTTCGTGTCTCTTTTCCTGTTTGGTACGATCTGCTCTGAGGAGATTGACGCGTCTCTGCAGCGTACTCCGGGAAGAATAGACTCTCAGCGGAACAGCCGTGAGCAGCCGTTGGTAGCATGTGCCGGAGATGGACCGCAGCGCGGGAAGTGTGAATGCACTGATTAACTTGAATGGCAGCGAAATACAGCGCAGTGCGCGGTGCTGACATTTATCAATCTTGCGTGGGAATAGACGCAGATTTGGGTATAGAAATGAGTTTACGGAAATGTTTATGCATGATTTATGAAACCAATTACAGTGTACGCGTGATCAGGTACTGATAAATCTGGTGACTGAAAACGACCATAATGGAAATAACACACCCCTAAATATTTAAGGTTCAGCTTGATGAAGTAAGCACGCTAAAGATTTAATAAGTGCAGGTGCAACGTCACCTGTAGCCTATTGTGGATTGACCATGAGCCAGTATACGGTCAGATGAACATGCATGTGCCAGTCGTTGTGCTGCATTTATTGATGGTCAGGACCTCAAAACCACAGACAGAGCAGGCAGTCTGGAGGCCCTCATGAGGATCTTGCCATCGAAGACTGGAAAAGGCCTTTCACATGAGAAACATGTTCTGATGACCGTGTACTGGCTGGCACATGGCTTATCATACAGAATGGTGTCCCATGCCTTCCTTGTCCCCAAGTCTACAGTGTGCAGACTGGTGCACAGTGGAGTGGAGAAGATCGCAGCCCTGCATCAGAAGGTCAACAAGTTGCCCACAGCTGGAGACCTTGATGAGGTTGGCCAAGCATTTTCTCAGTTGGTCAACTCTCCAGTGTTCTGCAGATGTGTGGGCTCCATTGATGGCTGCCATGTCTGCAGCAAAACCCTCACAGGACCCAGAGGCCAGGATTACCTTAACAGAAAGCTCTTCCCATCCATACAACTGCAAGCTGTATGTGGAGGGCTTCTTCCTCGACACCTTTGTTGGGTGTCCAGGCTCAGTCTATGACACCAGAGTCACCAGAGAAGAACAGCAGGATCTACAGAGAAGCTCTGTATCTCCCCCAGGTAAGATGGATAATTTCCCAATATTCACACATTTATCACAGATAAATTAATGTCTGTTATCCTTTTGTCTGTGCGATTATTAATTGTTGGTGACGGTGGCTACCCCTGCATTCAAACACCTGTGGCCATCATCACCTCGCATGAGGAACCATTGGAGGGGAGGGTGCAGAGCCGCTTCAACCACAGAGAGCAGTGCCAAGGTCGGCAGTATAATGGAGCGGGCATTTGGCATGATGATCTGGAGGTCAGGCACACCTTTGTCCCCTCAGTGATCACCGCCTTTGTAGTGCTACACAACATTAGACTCACAGCAGGGGACATCGTGGAGCCTGTGGAGGATGTTAGGGACATTGGTGTGCAGCCACCCTGTCCAGTGAGGGGGGAACAAAGCGGACATGGCCAGCGAGATCACCTGGCAGGGCTGACCATGATTATTTGTAGACTCGGGACACAGGCCACCACTATGTATGATAAGCTGTGTGCCATCATTTATTTATTTATTTATTTGTTTATTTATTTGTTCACTTGTTTTCTTACATCTGAAGTCCAACATGAACTTAAGTTGTGCCTCATTGAAGACTCTTTAGGTTTCCTTCCTGTGAGGTTAAACTGTCTTTTGTGATGTACTTAAACACCTAGAGGACATTTGAAATTAATGTTTTCACTGTGAGGTGTCCGACCTCATTGGATAACTGAACTGGCATTCTATGATGGAACCTATACACTCCTATGCAACTGAATTAAGGGAGACATTTGACCCCCTAGTTTGTTAATAGCACAGCTTCATTTGGAAGTTACACCTGTATAAACTGTGAACACAATGTGCTGCTTTACTATGAAGTGGTCTGAACAACCTCACTTGTGTATGATGTGTGTTTTTTGTAACTTCAGGATATACTCAGGCCTGTTTGTCCCTGAAACGTGTGTATGTGTTTGACAGAGAGAGAGAGACAAAGCCAACACTAACACCATATTGGATAAGCCCAATTCTCTAGCTTCAGACGAAGCAGTTCTGTCTTGTGCTTTTTGGTGAAGAAAAGGTTTCACTCAACCTGTATGAATTGTAAATCTGTACATGGTACAACAACACCTGTAAAAACAGAAGAGAAATCCTCACTCCTAAGGTAGGATAGAACCTTTTTACAATCTACATATTTGGCTGAAATGTCCCGACAATGCCGTGTTCTTGCATCCTTTAAAGATATTCAAAAGCTAGAGGTGAATAAAAACAATCAGGGCAGGTCAAACTCAGGGTATTATTTTTGATAGTAAAAAATCAAAACTAATAGCCAGAAACAGAGTTAAATGTGAAATTAAATTCATTTTTGGACCAGGTCCTCCAAAAGCTTTATGGTCCCCTTTCTTGTGGTGGGGGGTCGAGGACAGGAGGAGGTTGATGGCCCATCATCTGGAAAAAATTAACTTGATTTACTTTGCACTTTTTAAAACAGGGCTACACTAAAGACACCAAAGAAGGATGAGCAGTAAAAGAGAAAAATATGAGAAATGTGAGGAGGACAACAAAAATTAAAAATTAACAGAAGAGAATAAAACAATATTAGGCAAAATAACCAACACCAGATAAAAGCAAAAATCAGAAAAATTAAAACAACAAAAGATTCAATTAGAGGATCTAGAGCATGTGCCAGGCTGTGGCTCATTTTCCTCTTCTTCTTCTTCTTCTTCTTTCTCCTCTTCAACTTCCTGGCATCAAGCTTCAGATCCAGCTGGTACTGATGAGCCATCCTTGGAGGCCACAGCAGCGTTGGCAGCATGGCTTTTCCCCCACACGAGTCCATCAGGACTGGCGGCTCCATTGAGGGCCGTACCCTGATGGTCTCATGCATGAGGGAATACCAAGGCCAAGTTGCTGCTGTGGCCTCTCCCCCATCTGTCCCCGTCACCGTCGGGTGGGTGTCTTAACTCCTGCGAGACAAAAAAGATCATTTTCTTCTGTGGGATGAGAACAAGAAAAGTACTCCAACATGTCGTATTGAGACACACAAAGCTTCACCAATATTATGACCTGAACTGAATCAAGGACAACTGTGCATTCTTACTTTGTATTTTCTTTTTAAATTATACCTTTTTTTATGCCTGGCCTACTGAAACCTGGCCGTCCAGGTTGAGGAGACAAATTATTTCACTGTGGGCCAAAAACATATGATCATCCTCTTCCATCCTCTGCTCTGTCATCTAAAATATTCATTTTTTGTCAGTGAAATGGGATTTATTATTAAATCTGATAATATGCAACATACAACAAATTGTTCTGATCCTCCTGGCTGCTCGGAGCCCTGCTCTCCCTCTTTCCCTCCCTCACCTGTTGATTCTCTCTCATGCCTGACTCTGCCACACCTGCGCCTCATCTGGTTAATCAGCGTCTGCACTGACGCTCCAGCTTGAGGTGTGACCGATGCCAGAGTATTCCAGCTCGTCTTTTGCTGCTATGGCCTGTATTTGTATCTCTTTGATCACGAGTGTCAAGCTTAGCTTTTTCCCTGTGACTAATCCTTTGTGTTTCTCCGTTTCTTCCAGTGCCTCCAGCCATGCAGCCACAGCTCTCTCTGGATTCATTCATGGATTCATTCATTTCCTTGGGCAATAAAATCCATTAAACTGTCTCCACTGCCTCCGCCTGTATTCTGGGTCTAACGGCTGAAATACCCCGGCTGTTTCTGTGTTGTAGCTCCGCTCCGTCACGGCGCCGGATCAGATCGGTTTCCATTCAAGTCAATGTGTCAACTTACACTGGATCCTTGATGTGTGATGTCGGGAATGCAGTTTGTGTGTCTTTGTCTCTTCGTCACTTGTCTGCCTTCCTTGGGTTTGTCCTATTGTATTTAGTATTTTGTTTGTATAATGTTGTATATGTTGTGTTATCTTAATCTACTTTGTTTTGTTTTGTTTTTTTTGTTTTTTTCCCCCTCTTTTTTCTTTCTCTTTTTTCTCTTCTGTTCGATCACCTGCCTTCGGACAACGGATGAAAATTAGCTATTGTGCTAACTCCGGCACATTTAAAATGAATTGTATGACGAAATTGTTAATTAATGTGCACTGTCCTAATTAAATAAATAAATAAATAAATAAATAAATCCATTCTGTTGCAGCTCAGCTGCATGGCTGGTCCTACAGGTCGCAGCTAATCCGCAGCCATCCTATTTTGCCGGACCTGTGACACGTCAGTTAAGAGCAGAGAAGATCGAGCGGTACAGGAAGTAGTGTTCGGAAACTAGCTAAAAAGAGCCTGAGACTTTCAAAATAACAGAGAAATAAATTCAAAGACGCACAGAGCACTAAATAAATGAAGTAAATTGACAACAGTGCAGAAAAATGTTTCAAACCTAAATATAAAGTGTCAATTCAAGTACAACTCAAAGCTTAGACTTAACTAACGGATACAAGCATCATATAAACAGACAGTGGTCATGACAGAACGTTACATTACATATTAACTGCTTTAGGAGTGAAATGTGTACTTATTGCAATGCCACCACAAAAAAACTTTTGCCACTTACAGTTAAACAGCTTCTCTCCTGCCTTAGTGTTTACGTGGGAAGCCGTTTTAAATACGATGCAGCTGACATGTGACAAGTCTGTTGGTGAAAAGACTTACGTGAAGCCAGCTCTCGTGTCTCCTCACTCATCGCTCCTCCGAGTACAATTAATGCTTTGGGACATCCTTCAACATGACGCCTCAGGAAGTACTCCTGGTTCTGCGTAAGAGAGGAGAGAGGAGACTGCAGTTTAACGGTTTGAGACACACCTGAGGAGTGCTCTGACTGTGCTTCGGGATGATATGAGCCTCATTTCTCTTTTTCTCTGTGAGTTGTTTGTTCATCTGTGCCAGCTAGGGATGAGCGAGTACACCATTATCTGTATCTGTATCTGTATCTGTTTGCCCATCCATATTATCCGTATCCGTATCCGTACTCGTATGGGCGGGGCCTAAACCGGAAGTGGTTGTGTTTTGCCCGGAAATGGGCGGGGCTTAAACCCGAATTTTATTTTAAGTCTGAAACTGGCTTTTTTTTTTTCTTTTAAAGGTTTTTGTGTGATCAGCTATGTATTATGTACAACTGGTAAAATGTGTATGTAGTGGTGTGAAAGACTGTCTCTTTATTTATGATCTGTGTAAATTTAATAGGTGATTTGTGCAAACATTCAGTGGCAAAAAACTAAAAAATATGTCTTGTTTTTCACTTTATTTTCAAAAACACTGTGCTCATTCTGAGCACAGTGTTTCTGTTTCTTTCTCACCAGCCAAACTAAAATCACGCAGCCAGTTAAAAAAAAAAAAAAGCGACACCAGGAGTTTACAGCTTTAAGCCTTCAAATGCGTTGCGTGTACGTTGCAAAACAGTTAATCAAGTAACTTTAAATGTAAAAAAAGAACTAAAGAGATGCGAGACAACGAAAACCTTAAAAAAACGGTCTCGAATTGAAGCAAGAGGCACTGACCAGCGCGACACGAGCCGTTTTCAGCCCCGTCTTGTCACATGAATCGCGTATGACAGGAAATAAGTTCAAGAGGTAACTTTAAATACCAAACAAACCTCAATAGAGACGAGCAGAAGAAAACTGAGTGAGTAGTAGAGATTAGAGCAACGTAAACTACAGTCAACTCAAGCAAGCAAGAAAAGTAGTCGCTGCCACTCGCTGCCTGTATGTGTGTGCGTGTGTGTATGTGTGTGTGTATGTGTGTGTGTGAAAGAGGAGAGCAGGCACCTCCTTGCTGCAGCATGTGGGTGCAGGGAGGGGTGTGTGCTGTGTGAGACTGGCCGATCACAGAGCATGAAGAGTGAAGACAGTAGTTGTTGATACCCAATGAGGATTCTTTTAGTACGGATACGAATAATCCTAAAAAAAACTCGTGTTATATTCGTATTCGGCAAAAATGCATTATCCGTAACGAATACTCGTTTGAAACGAATATCCGGCTCATCCCTAGTGCCAGCAGAGAAAAGGTCACTTCCAACACCTTCTACACGTCTTGTTCCAGTATGACTACACTGAAGTTACAGCTCTCTACCTGTTCTATTTTTCTCTTTAATGAACAGTTTACAGTGAATTCACCATAAAGGCAAACAGAGTATATTGTGCCTCATTAGTTTTTACACTCTTTCAGTTGTGATCTTTATTCTCTGCCTTTGTTTTAGTATAATCTGTTTAACCTGAGAACCTTTAAGCCAACCTAGGATAATTACAGTATGTGGCAGGCAGCACTGATAGTTCTTCTCCTGAATGCAGCTCCCTCTCCTACCGCTCCCTGCTTTGATCAGGCCTCTTGCTGCTGTCTGATGCGTGAAGCTGTCTGGTCGGGATCCCTGTGTACCCCTGCATTTAGCTCCAGCTCCAAGGTGGTGTGTCGGGACACTGGCAGATGGTAAAACCACTTTATTTTAAGTAGATTTTAGTGTCAGTAAATCACGTTTTGCAGATGTGAATCTGCTGCTGTTTTTTAAGTTATCATGGAAACATCTTCAAAGCAAAGTCTTGACGCTTTTAAGCCTTTAAGCTTTGATTTGATATTTACATTGACTCATCCTTTCAGAACAAATGCAGATTTGACTCTCTAAAAGCTGCTCCCATGGTGAGGTTATGATTTATTAAGCACAGTACTTAACTGCTGAAGGCACTAGATTAATGGGGAAAAGTGTGCAATAAAATGTCACGAAAGTTTTAGCAGTAAAACCTCTATACACCTTAACAGTTCTTAATGGTAACACATGACGTGTTGACATGAAATACAAGTGAATGATCTCTGTAAAACAGCATCTACCATGAGCTTATTTGCTTTAATTACTTACTTTTTACTTTTTTTTTTCCTTTTCTCTTCAGCTGTCATCCTTGATGAATGGGTAGAGTGCAGCAGAGGAGAGCGTTTGGCCATCACGCTGGCCGAAGACAGCATCAACAGGAGCAGTAACCGCTCCACAACTGGAAAGCTGGATGCTGACAGTCAGAAAATGAGATGGGAGAAAGGAGTGAGTAGCACTGAGAAGACATGCCGATTAATTAGTGAGGATGAGGGTGTTGATGTGTGTGGCTTTTCACACGGATGAGAAGCTGTTGGTCAGTGTGTTTTGTGTGTGTGTGTGTGTGTGTGTGTGTGTGTGTGTGCGATCAGTGTGAAAGAGAGTAATGAATTTGAGCATGTTGCAGTCAGCAGCTTCTTATTTTGAGAACAGCCTGTCTTTGCAATCCAAGCCTACGCTTCTCAGCTTCCTCCAATCATCTTTACACAGAGACCTTTGAGTGTTTGAAACAGACAAATTATTGAACGTGTGTAACAGGCTGGTGTGGCACCAGAACCATTACAAGAAACAGTTATACTTCAAGTTCATTTTATGAAGTAAACTGTTACGGCTTGTTCCAACCAACTGTAAGTTGTTGTTGATCTAGAAGCAGGCAAAGGGAAAGAAGGCAGGTTTGAGAGTTTTTTTTAAAATTTACAAACAGTGAATTAATGAGTCTAGAATCTAGAATGAGAGAGCTGTGGCTGTGTGGATGGTAGTTGAGCTGCAGGCAGGTAAAGAAGGAGGCATTGGAAAAGGAGGGAAAGACAAGCAGGTATTATTGGCACTAAGACACATAGAGAGCATAAGCAATTATTCAATATACTCAGCACGAGGGAGCACTGGTACCGCTTTTAAAACTCAAATACTCTGGTGCCGGCTCTTCCTCAAACCAGGGCTTAAGAGCCGGCGCTCCTGATTACTGACGAGGTGCAGGAGTGCAGATAATCAGCAGCAGCTCTACAGGGAGGGGAGGGTGGAGAGAGCCCCACACAGCACACAGATCACCACATTTACTTAAGTAAAGGTCAAGTGTATTTTTCCAAGTACACTTTTTGCAGCAAGTATACTAACATCAGTCTACTAGTAATTTACAACCCCAATTCCAGTGGAGTTAGGACGTTGTGTAAGATGTAAATAAACACACAGTACAATTAGTTAATATTATTTAGTACAATTAGTCAAACTGATAAACTTTATTGGAAATCTTTGTTCAGCTGTAGAGGAGCCAGAAAAACATGTTGTGTGAATAGAAAGAAAGCCTGTGTGTGGTGTAAAAATGTCTTTGCTTGGGTCAAAACAGAGGAAACTTTCACCAAAAGGTCAATAAATATACTTTTAATTTGACATAATAAGACGTCCAGTGATTGGTTACACAGGGGAGGCAAAGTGTCTTGAGATAACACTTGTTGTGAATTGGCGCTATACAAATAAAGATTGATTGAAATTGAAAACTCAGTGTGACCCTGGTAGTTTTTAGCTGAAGAACTTACAGGACATTATAAGAATTATATGATAACGGACGTTCAGTGTATAAGAAAGTGAAAATGGCATATATTATGGACTCAGTACATTAAAACTTATATCAGGTGCTTTTCAATTTTAGTTTTTATAAAGCTCAAGAGAAAAAAATAAGAGGAAAGCCTGAAAGTTGCCTCGATAATTATCCAAAAGACAGTCATTGACACCCCTCATACTGCACCTCCTAAGCTTCTTGAGATGACATTTTGTTTGTGATTTGGTGCTGTACAGATAAAGATTAATTGTACGAGTGATATCTATAGAAAGCTGACTGGAATGACTGACTGATCTTTGAAACAGTTGTCAAGAATAGTTGAATCAAGAGCTCTGAAGAGCCACATGAGTAGCAGACGGATGCCGATGTCAGTGCATCAAGTCCTCTGGAGTGGAGCTAAAAAGGCTGCATTCCTAATTTAAAACCACTCCTGAACCAGAGACTTACCAAAGTGCATTACCTGGGCTAATGAGAAAAGAGAACCTGAATGCTCCAAATTCATCTTCTTATGTGAAAGTAAAGTGATTTTTAGTTTGTTATCAAGGTCCTAGAGTCCAGGACAACTTGAATCCAAGGTTTTGTAGGAGGAAGATGACAAACACCTGACCAAAAACTACAAACCAGAGACCACAATCACAGCAACCTGTGCTTCAATAGAACCTCAGCAGAACTAAAGGCAAAATGAGTCATGAGACTCCCTTCTGATGCAGTATTTTTTCTTAAAGATGCCTGAACTAAGAGTTGAGTGAACTATGGCAAGTCGTTTTAACATTTAAAAGCTGAGTTCGACTATCCGAAATTCGAATTACAGATATCTGTAATTCAATTTTGCCTAGGCGAAATTACGTCACATTTGCCATTCATGTGTATTGAATGACTCTTTGGGAATATCCAAAACGTCATTTCGGATATCCAAAATGTGAATTACAGATATCTACAAATGAATTTTGGATATCCGTTATTCGAATTCAAGATATCTGTAATTCAATTTCGCCTAGGCGGAATTCAAATTACAGATATCTTTAATTCGCCTCAATTTAAGATATCTAAAAATGTATTTACAGATATCTTAAATTAAATTTCGCCTAGGCAAAATTAAATTGTAGATATCTGTAATTCACATTTTGGATATCCGAAATGACGTTTTGGATATCTGCAATGAGTCATCCAATACACATGAATGGCAAATGTGACGTAATTTCGCCTAGGCAAAATTGAATTCAAGATATCTGTAATTCGAATTTCGCCCAGTCAAAATTCAAATTTCGGATAGGCGAACTCAGCTTTTAAATGTTAAAACGGCTTGCCATAAGTGAACACCCCTTTCAATACAATTCTACGATTTCGTTTAGCAGACGCTTTTTTCCCAAAGCGACGTACAACACAAGCAAGAATTTAAACAAGAAGGAGAAACCTTATGAAGTGTGAAGAAATGCTTCAAGTTAGTTGGGTCACAGGTTTTTTTTTGTTTTGTTTTGTTTTTTTTTAATAAGTATTCTATCTAAATAGTAGCCACAACTAGAATTCAACATTCAGCAGCAATCAATATTCAGTGCTTTCCTCTCCCCCGAGACCTTCTATTCTGACCCTTGAGGACAAAGAGGGGAGGGGTCAGATTTAGAGCCAAAGTGTTTCCTGAACAGGTGAGTCTTCAGACCTCTCTTAAAAGTAGAAAGGGACTCTGCGGATCGTAATGAGTTGGGTAAATACGTTGAACATGTCTTAAAACCTGTCTCAATGTCCCAATTCAAATGTTTTGAGATGCACAATTCTTATCAGTTGTACAAACTCTGCAGCAGAGTAAGTGGTCACTTAACTAAGTATTTGTCGTTTAGGCTGTTTTAATTTTTAATGAAAAGTATCCAAAATCAATGTAGGACTGTATGAGTCTCCAGAAAACAACCATTACAAACAGCTTTGACAAGAAGTGTGGGGATTGATTTTCAATACAACACATTCACACTTAGAGAAACCCGAGCGCTTCAGTGGAGCCACTTTATCCACAGAAACACTGCTTCACCTATCCCAAGAAGAAACTGTATTACTTTCCATGCCTGGTTTACCACAAGCCCTTCCTAAATGTGTTTTCTCCTCTCAGTGTGTCGGTGTGTGGATGTGCAGCAGGAAGCATGTGCCGGTTTGTGCACGCTGGATTCTGTGTGTATTCGTTCAGATGATTTGTGTGTTAAAGTGTGAGTGTTTAATTGGAGGCAGGAATTGCTTTAGGAACGGATCAGTGGCTGCAGTTAGATGGAAATATTACTGAGGACGAGCTACCTGCCCAGATGAGCCTTACCTTCTCATTTCAAGCACCCAGTCCTGCCTAAGTAGTGTGCAATCCCCGGATTATTTCTTGAACTGAATTTAAAGCCAGAAACAAACGAGAAATAAGATGAAACTTAACTTTAGTTTTATCACCTATGAAGCCAAACAGCTAAAGAAAATGCTTTTTAATTCTGTGTTCACACACATAATCTTATCACTGATGGCACAACATAAGGAGCACACCGTACTGTACGTAAGACATTTTAATTTGGCAGTCATGTCCACTTGATCATATTTTGGTCTTATGATCTTTTCTTTATCTTTTTTATTTGTGTGACATGTCAGAAATGTGTGTCCAATGTCAGATTTCACTTCACTTCAAATTAAAATGAACCAACATGACCTATAAAAATATTAGCTTGGTTGCTGTGCTGTCATTTTGCATCGCTTCTTCTTTTTTTTTTCCTGCCCACCAGTTCATAGGCCGAGCTCATTACAGTCTTCTAATTAGCCCTCTAATCCAAGGAACCGATAGCTTGTATTGATTAGTAAAGGTCAATGTGAAATAGAGAAAATTGACTCAAGCTGACCAGCTGACCTTCAGAGTACTGCTCTCACACATCACTGCACCTATGGGCACATTGACACCTTTGTAAATGTCCAGTAAGAGTGATAAATAAACTGGAGAAAAGGTAAGGGTTAGGGGTTATACACACACTTTTCCTCACATACACACAAAAAGCATGCCACAGACCAGTAGCCTGTTTACTGAGAGTAAGATCACTCAGCTTTGTAATTTGATGAAGTCATGCAGGCTTGTAGATGTGTGGTGTGTGCACGGGCTAAAACTGTTAACGTGCAAAGACATGCACATACATGTTGGTAGGCGTTCATGTGTATATGATTAACAGCACCAATGGGTGACAGAGGGATAGGTTAATAACCATTCGATTCAGTGCCTTTGGATTCACTGCACAGGCCTGTAAACACTTCTCCATCTCCGCCTCTGTTGCAGGCATAGCTGGTAATAAGTGACACTTAAGATCATCACACACCCACTGTGTACACACAGGTCCAGACAGTACAAAGTGTCTGTCTTTGTCTGCCTCACATCACTGACTCCAGCAGTTTAATTAGAAGTCAGGGATTATAAACTGTGAAAATGACATCCAGTTTTTTCAGAATGGGAGATTAAAGCCAGTGGTCTGTGTACATCAGGAAAACATAAACATCCGTTTTATTATTTCCTCCCCTCTGGTAGAGTATTTATAAGAGTATTAATGTCAACATGAAAAAAAAAAACTAGATGAAATATCTGCATTTGTCACCGTTGGGGATGTTATAATCTTCATGTACAAATCTTAAAGAATCAGATTTAAAGCCTTAAGGCTAATGTGATTCCTGATTTATTCCCTCTGCCTTCCTCACACTCTCCAACTCAGTCTCTCTTTCAGCATCTCCTGGAGCAAATAAATAAAAATATGCATTAAAATCTATCAGGTTGTTCAGTGAGTGATTATGTTTGACTGTTTAATCATAGACAAATGCATTGGTTGGCATATGTGAAACTGACACATGTAGGTTCATGCTTTCATAAGGCAGTAAAAGCGCTGGCTCAGGGCGGTATCTGTTAAGAGGCTGAGTTAGTCAGCATGTGCATCCATTAACATCTGGCTGAAGACAGACTTTTTTATTGCTTTGAATGTAGTTTCCTCTCCTGGATATCACCGGCTGACGTGCTCTCTTTCTTCTTCTCTCTCCTCTGTTTTCCCTCAGTGTGCCAGATCATGTCTAAGGGGGTGGTGGCAGTTCTTGGTCCCTCTGCCAGTCCAGCTTCCAACTCCATCATCAGCAATATCTGTGGGGAGAAGGAGGTGAGTTTGTTCACCCAACTGGCATCAAGCCTAAAAATTCACATCAGGCTGGGTCAACACAGTGTAACCACAAATACAGAGAAAGGGACAATGATGCTTACGAGCTGCTGTGTGGTTTCTGCAGGAAACTGGGGGAATGAGATAGAGCTGGTTTGTGAAAATGATAAAGTGACTTAACAGTGTTGTAACTTCTCATTTGCTTGGAGTTGGGCCTACTGGGAATTTTGTAATTGTCCTGATTGCAACACTAACAAAAACTAATCTAAAAACAAAGGTACACATTTTACTGTTTACATCAGCTTACTTGTCTCAACATCAGCCTAATCCAGTTGCTATATCAGGTGTTTTGATACTTACCTTGATGACAGTTTAAAAGATGATTAAAAAAACTAATACTGATTGCGACAAAGCTTGTCAACAGACATGTTTGTTCTCTGAACAGTGAAGAAAAACATGTTTTCTACAATGTAAACATGAGTTAGTGGATTTAGCTTCAGAGCATGGCTGCATGCCGACAGATCCCTGCTGGATGCTAATTGGCTTGTCTGAACTCTGATATGGTGTGTTTTGCTGCCTGGTGTCAAGAAACTGAGCCTCTTTGAATTAAATAAATCCATAAAGTAGATCTAAATCAATTAGAAACGAGAGAAGATACGAGCAGAGCTTTATCTCTGCTGCTTTTACTGCCATGCTTTGATGAAACAGATTAAAGCATGATTCACTCTGTGCACTTCAAAGTTAAGTTAGTCTGCTGTGACTCTGTTGAGTATTTTCTACATTGTTTTATTTTTTTAAACGTTTGTGGAGTCAGGTTAAGATCTTTCTGCTCAACACGTCCAAATCCCTAAAGTTGCTATTTCATAATAACGGTATCCCAACAACATTACTGGGACTTTTATTGTTAAAAAAATGTCAGAGACCATGTGTTTATCATGATTATTATTGCCTAATCATGCAGGTTAGAAATCGTCATTATTGAAATATTTGTCCCTGCTGTGCATGAGTAAAGCCAAACAACCCAAGCCATTCCTGTAACATGTGGTTTTCTCACCACCATGATCTGAATGGATGTGGTTCACAGAGAACTCAGTTTGCACTATGCTGTTATCATTCTGACTATTTAAAGATACACATTACCACATCAGAGCATGCCCTATGGTTCAGTATGGGTTAAGTGTCTAATGAGACATTATTCTGTTGAAGTGAGTGAAGGCCAGAACTCATTGAAACTCTCTCTTGTGACATTGGCTTGTAGTGTTGACTGCTTTGAAACCATCATATTACCGCTTTGTGAATACAATTTAGAGTTCTAAAGTGGCACAGTAAGTCCTGAATACTCAGAAGACCTGACAATGGTCCTTAGATACATGGTCTTCCACTGAGTATTAAGCTTTTGGATTACCAGAGGAGTTGAAGCTTAGCCACTCAGCTGTGATCATTCAAGGTTATGCCACTTACTAAACTTCTCTCCATTGTTAAGTACAACCATACAGCTCTGTCCCTGAACTTTTACCTCTAGCTCTTCTGGTCCAAGTGGTTTTCAGTATTTAATACATTCTTTATCGGTGGAATTATTGTCTGCTTTAAACAAAAAGCAAAACATGAGGTTGTGCTCAAAATATTACTGAGAATAGATTTAAGTTTTAGAGATTTTTAAAGCTGAGACAGAATCCTCTTCATCCATTTGATTTATTGTGAAAGACAATCTGGATCCTTTGCTAGTAGCAATGCCATATTTTTCATAATCTCTCAAAACTTCCATTGAAAATATCACTTAAGAAACATTTAGCCACTATTTTCAGCATCAAGTGGTTAATATTGTATAACTATCTATACGTAAAAGTTCAGATCCTAGAAGTTGAATCTATTCAGCCCTCAAATTTACTGCTTCCTTTACAATGTTACATGAGATGATCATTTCCATATATATATATATATATATATATATATATATATATATATATATATATATATATATATATATATATATATATATATATATCAGGCTGGTGGTGGTGGTGTAATGGTGTGGGGGATATTTTCTTGGCACACTTTGGACCCCTTAGTACCAATCGAGTATCGTTTCAACACCACAGCCTACCTGAGTATTGTTGCTGATCATGTCCATCCCTTTATGACCACAGTGTACCCATCTTCTGATGGCTACTTCCAGCAGGATAACGCTCCATGTCATAAAGCTGGAACTATCTCAGACTGGTTTCTTGAACATGACAATGAGTTCACTGTACTAAAATGGCCTCCACAGTCACCAGATCTCAATCCAATAGAGCACCTTTGGGATGTGGTGGAACGGGAGATTCACATCATGGATGTGCAGCCGACAAATCTGCAGCAACTGCGTGATGCTATCATGTAAATCTGGACCAAACTCTCTGAGGAATGTTTCTAGTAACTTGTTGAATCTATGCCACGAAGGATTAAGGCAGTTCTGAAGGCAAAAAGGGGGTCCAACCCAGTACTGGCAAAGTGTAAAAGCAAAAAGCACAAAAAGTTTTTTTTTGTTTTTTTTTTAATTTTAAAATGTAATTTTATAAGAAAATGGTATATATACAGTATTTTTAGAGACTTTGGAAAGTAGAGAGTGTTGGCACCAAAATGTGTAATAACATGTCATTAAAAGTTTTTGTATTTTCCATCACAGTATAAACCATAAAAAGTCTTCAGACGGAGGATTTTCTGGCTTTTGGTCACAGTAACATACAGCAGACCCTATGGGGTAAATGAATTTCTCTGGTAATACTTTGATCCGCTTACCTCTTAATGTGTTAGTTATTTCAGGTTATCAAGCAATTAATGAAACAGTCATGCCTACTTTTCTCAGCTGTGGTCAAAAGGACCTTGCGGCTGCTTTTTTTATACTCTTTATCAGGCCAAAGATTATCCCTGGGCTGCATGGCTGGAACACTGGTCGACTGAATACTGATCAGAATACACTGTGCAAATTTGTGTGTGTGTGTGTGTGTGTGTGTGTGTGTGTGTGTGTGTGTGTGTGTGTGTGTGTGTGTGTGTGTGTGTGTGTGTGTGTCAGAAAAGATCATCAAAGAAGACAGCTGGTTATAAATAATATAATGTTACATTATGTTTGTACATGTCACGTTATGTTATGTTGGGTTTTATTGTGTCCACTTATTAATTTATTTTATATTGTATTTTATGTTATATTATAACTTAATAAACAGCGATGTGTTGCATTTTTGTCTCTGCCATACATTTTCTGACCACCTAATCACTGTCTTTTAGGGTGAGGTCACATGCTGACATACCAGCAGATGGTTTCCTGGGGACACCGGCAGCAATATTGCAGCTGACAGACCTCACTAGGTGATCTATGCATCATGTACCGGTCCTCATCAATCACTACCCAGGTTTCCTCACTGCGGCAGAGGCTACACCCCAGGTAAGGGGGTGAGGAGGGGACTGAGACCATCTGTGTTTCCTACTAATGATGACTAATAGAAAAACAGCTGCTACTGAAACAGTTGACTGTGCACATCCTGTTTATAGCTTGTATCAGTCACATCCAGTGTCAGGCATAATCTCAGGGCCCAGAGTTAAAGGAAGGGCAGAGTCAGCTAATATGAATCATTATCTGAATCATAACTTAATATGAGAGGTTCCCCCTGATGTAGAACTGCTTTACTAAAGCATAAAGAATTTTTCCTCTTGTTGATTTTTTTTTGTTCATTCCATGGATAGAAAGAAGAAATCTTATTTATAAATTTTGACGTAGAAATGGCAGAATAGACCAAGGACTTAATATTAAGTCTGTTAAGAAGGGAAACATATTCTTCAATGATTCAAAGAGAAGTAGTGATGAATATTTATGTCCAGTCCGATGTCCAGGGGTTGCCTTGGGCTTGCAAAACCATCTGGAAGCAGGAGTACGGAGAGATTACACTAGTGCATTTTGTCAGGGAGGTGTTAAGGGTTGGATTTGGAAGTGAGCCTGAAGTCCGCTGGGCAAACAAAGCATATGCTGGATTGAGGTTGGAGGGGTCAGTGTTATAGCTCAGGTATTGAAGATTGGAAATGTCAAGAGATTTGTGCTGTGGAACACACACAGAATCCAACAATTCTCACTCAGTTTTATAAAAACTCAAAATCCAAAAGTTTATATAATGTGACAATTGACAGTTCTTTTGCACTTATCATCTTTTTTTTTGTCTTTGAGTTAGCTGACTGCTGGAGGAGAGGACTAGGTGTGTCCCGATCCAATATTAATATTTGATATCGGTCCAATAGCAGTAAAAAAAATGATTATATCCGCCTGCATCTAAAATCTCTGAGCACTTTGATACAGGCAGTCCATTCCAGACTTTGCTCCAGCATTTCTATCCAGATCCACTGTGCAGAGCCCACCTGATCACAACAACAGTGTGTGCTAAGGTGCTAACACAGGATCAAAGAGTAGGAGTGATGTCAGCTGTGTGGCAGTATTTTTTGTGATAGTCAAAAAAAACAAAAAAAAAAACATTACAGCTGAGTACAAAACTTGACCTATGGTGGCACAGAACATTCTTCCAAGGCTTATTTGAGCCTCAAAGACCTACAAATAGAGCTGAACGTCACACCGCTTGTGCTGATATCATAACAAATCGATACAGATATTGGCCAATACTCAAGGCAGCAATATCAATATCATATTGGAAGTGAAAAGGTTGTATCAGGACACCCCTGGAGAGGACTTCCTGGTTGGAGAAAAAGATGGGACCAGCTTGTTGGAGGACTTAAAGTGCTCCAAGTGTGTTAAGATTACTTTGTTTAGTTTTGAATTAGGTTTCACACGGTGTCCATTTCGTTTTCCCCTTGTGTTTGAATTAGTTTGGCCAAACCACTATGTTTATCATCCTGTTCATTCATTGTGCCGGATCTGTTTATGTTCACATTTTAAATTCAGTTTGAGTTGAGTTATATTAGGTTGACTTCTTTTATAGGCCTAGCTGTTATAAATATGATTTGTACGTTTGATTATCTTTTCTTGATATAAAAAAAAAACAAAAAACAAACAAAAAAAAAAAACGTTTGTATTGTGCCTTACTGAACAGAATAGAATAGAGCGCCTTTATTGTCATTACATGACTAGCACACAATGACATTAGTGCTGCTTCGCTCCTGACAGTTTGTCACTCTCTATATGTAGAAACAGAACAACCAGCACTCTCGTAACTGGCTTATATTGGTTTCCTCACATCATTAGCCACAAGTGTGATCTATTCTGAGTTGTTGTTTTCGACACCTGTGCTTCAAATGTGTTTAACTTTTGCTACTTGTGCCTACCATTATGCAACACAAGAGCATCACAGTGTAAAATGTGTTTTAGTGGGTAAGAATGTGTTTGCAGGTTGTGTTTAAACAGGTAAAAAAAGGGCTTAAGGTTTTGCCAAAAGAGTGACTGATTCAGTAAAAAGGTTCAGGCCTCTAAGAACTTGGTTCAGAGAGTGGGGTTTAGTGTTTTAGCAATTTAGAAATACTGTAAGGATCAACATGAAGAGCAAATCCCCTCTAGGGTCACCACTTCTGGCAGAATTTACTGTCAAACTATTGTATTAGACTGAATTAACTTTAACTAGGCAGACCTAACAAAGTGGCAACTGATTGTAGATATATTATAAAAAATGGGTTTAGAAAATGTAAGAAAGATGAGGAGAAGATGGTAAGAGGGGAGGAGAAGAGAAGACAAGGAAAGGGAAGGAGAGCAGAGGATTAGCATTCATAGACTGGAATCCAGCAACCTAGATTTAAAAAAAATGACATAATGCCTTACCCTAGAGCTGCAACTATTTGGTGATTAACTGATTAGTTGCAAATCACATTGTCACACCATTTTGGCTTACTGTATGAAATAAATGTGCTTTGAGAACACAACAGTGTTTTATGAGTCTGGATTTTTTCCCCACTTAATAATAATAATAAAAAAAAACGATCACATTTAGAGGCCTCACCCTTTCAACAAGGATGTATCTTTCCAAAGTGACCAGATGTATTCCTCTAATTCTGTAGTCTGCCAGTGGATAGGTATCATGTAGTTCTTATGGCTCAACAAGTTCCACTTCCTTGCCTGGTGATGTTTTTAGATCATAAGCTCTGTAGTGCTCTATGTGCCATCCACTAAGTTCTTCACAGTGAAGATTAGTTTGTCCTGTAGATCACCATTTGGATGATTTCTCTAAACTCTGGCAGTCCTCCCAGTGAGCCTTGGAACAAGATCATCCCACACTTGTACATTAGTCCATTATATGTTACACTTTTAGTCAAGCACACATTGTCTGTATCTGGAGACTCCTGTCTCAGTCTATTTGAGATTTCCCTGTTAAGAACATCAGTGTGAGCAGTGGAAACATCTGTTACTTTCAATGTGTTGTAAAAGTTGCATTTGAAAGTAATATGTGTCATTGTCTTGCAAAGCTCTACTTGCATGCAAATGATGTGCAATCTGATACTGATGTCTTTGTGACAGGGAAAGAAGCACATTTTTGAAGCATCTGATATTCCTCGCAACTCTTTTTAAGAGCTATGCTTTGCTTCAAAACGCATAGTCCATTGGGCAGCTAATGGCCCAAATGTACCAATCGACTATGGATAATGCTCCAAGAAAAGATCACAGTCTGGGAAAACTTCTTGAAATCTAGTTCTGTGCTCAGAGATCTTAAAACCAAGATGTGCAATTGAGTCCTCAGTATGAACAGGACTAACAGTGAAATCAGCAATGTCTTTCAGGTCTGTTAAGATCTGCCAAGCAGGCCCCTCACTGGGAACACCCTGCCCAATCAACAAAGACACAAATCTGATTAGACTCCAGCTCTCATGTGCATTTACCCCTACAGTTTTTTTTTATGTACAAATGAGAGCCACAGGATGAGGTCCATTTTTTTTGTCCACCCACTTAAAGTTGAAAGATGATTGCATCCATCATCTTGTAATACCTTGCCAATAGTCTTTTGGGTAATCTGCAGAGAAGCAGAACCAATCAAATAGTTTAACACCTGCAAAAGCTCATCTTTAGCTGTATTAGACACAAGAAAGATGTGTTTCAACATAAAGAGCCCTGAAGCAATTTTAAGTTCAATATCCTTCTCTAAGTTTTCAGAATCCCTATTGTGAAAAGCAAAATTTAAATTAATAATAATCTCTATAATTTCCCCATCTGAAATATAACTGGAAACACTGGCACAAGATTCTTACTTAACTTATCCTGGGCTTAAAGTTGTTCACTGTACCACAGTGTTTTCTGTATTTATGAATTCTCAGAGTAATTGGTTTTATATACACAGTTTTGGAACACACGTTACAGTCTCCTTATTTTTAAGACGCTGATAGATATGTTGAAAAAAAAAAAAAAAAACCCTTTCTGTGGAGTTGACCATGGCCACAAATAGGGTATGTGAATGTGGAAATAGTAACAACATAAAGACATGTGCAGTATGTGGCATTGTAAAACAGGCCAGTTGTGACCATAGACTGTATAATTAAAGAACTTAGTCTCTGCGACATCAACCGTTGGTTTCTGAGACTAAGTGTTGGAGTTAATCAGCCAGCGCAGCCATATTGGAAATGGGACAGGCTTTGGGTCTCAGCACAAATAGCTTTAAGGTGCCCGTCAGTCATGTGAGCTGAGCTGTGCCTCTGGTTGGACGAACTACTCTTTCTAACAACTTCTTTCCTATTTATTTTGTAGCTGAGCTTTTCCGTAGTATAAGAGCTCTCCTATTTAAACACTTGAGTTTCACTTCTTTTAACAGTGATTAATTCTTTTAGTCTTTTAATTGGACATCTATACTGGACATCTATCTTTAGAGTGTTGTAAGAGTTAGAGAAACTATCAAATAAACCCTCTTTTGTGTTGTAAAAGTTGCATTTGAACGTAATATGTGTCACTGTCTTGCAAAGCTCTCTCTTTCACAAGTTATTTGATGTTTAAATAAATAAAAAGTCTAAGACAGGTGATAAGCTGAAGAATTTCCAAGGTGGTATTGCATCATTTATATCTTTTTGACATCGGTATGATGTAAGTGAAGTGGTGTTTCGAATATCTGATTTCAAATATCTATGATTTATCTCAAATGATGGGTAAAATACAAACTGTAGTTTACCTGTCCAGTTTTTCTCCAAGGTTTGACAGCACAATCCATGAGTGCATGATTTGATTGATAGATGAAGGATATTAATCTGGGTGTTGCTTTGTTCAGCTACAAACAAACCACAGGTGCATCTTCTGTGTCTGCCTGATCATACTCAGGGGAACACAGCTGTTGTCTGCATCTGTGCTGACCCTTTCCCCACTACACCATTCAGCAACAAAACCACCATATGCATGTTTCATGTCTCCTACATTCTCATCAGGAAACAGTCTCTCAGTTTGATCCTTCAGACTGATTGTTGTCATCAAGGGTATGCAAAGGGATCATGGCCCGTGTAAAATTGTTGCTTTTATTTTGTCTCAGTCAGCTGTGTGAAGAAGCAGATCAGTGTTGAGTACAAAAGAAGACCATATTCAGCTGATATTGCTCAGCTTAGCACCAGCTGCTCACTGAGTTGCTGCACTGACATTTTTACTTTGAAAACCAAAATTCATTAAGAACAACGTCTCTGTGTCTCTCTATGAACATGCTTGTGTTTCACTTAAAGGCCAGGTTCTTTTAGATTTTTTGGTTAAATAGAATGCTAGTCCTTTGGTTAGAGCAGAGCTTTGTCTTGTTTTGGTGTGTCGATGTCACACATTTGGCAAGACTCCCAGTGTAAGATTAAGCTAGCTAGCTGTTGGATTACAAAACCCTTTCGCTGTCCAACTTCCCACTGGAAATTTTGAAAGCTTCATTATGAATGTGTTTTTCAATGCTGGAAACATTTTGGATTGCATCTGTTGCTAAACAGAACTCAACTTGATCAAGCAGAAACTTTGAGATAGCTCATCAAACAGTTTCGTTTATTTGCCCTTCTTGTCTTTGTTTCCAATAACACAAATATAATTGTTAGCCAAACACGTGGGCACAACATTTCTTCTATTGTTTCTGAAAACCACTGATGTGTACGTGTTGATTTTCCAGCAAATTCAGCCTCCCAGGAGGAACAATAACTTATTTTCTCTCAGCACTGGCTGATCAATGAAATTGAGATTTCTTGATTGATGTTCTTCTCCTCTAAAAGGCATCCTTGGATCTATAGCTCACTTCATCTTTATCACTGGTCTGTTTCTGCTCTGATGGCTGGAGCCTGATGTAGGGTCATTACAGCCAGAGAGACTTGGCTGCATGTGTTGAGAATGAGATGAGCTCACTGCCTGATAAAGAGATTGCTTGTTGGGAAGCTTTGATGCTGAGAATTTGCTATCTCCATGTTGAATCTTTTTTCTTTCTCTCCCATGGGATTTTCATCTGCTGTTTCTGAATGCCAACAGCTGGTGTCCCAAACTCATATAAACCTTTTGGTTCGAAAGGGGATCAGGTAGACATAATAGACTGCCACCTGCCGTCCTCCATCTCTTGCCACCCTGTAACTCCATCCTTGCCAGCTCCACACAGACGTTCCAGCCTTGGCATCACACTTGCTGACTGATGGACAATGTCTCCAGCAGCAGCTGTTCTCTAATACTCAGTGGCCAACATAATACTCTGGCTTACAAAAAGGTTACATTTTGTTTTGTTCCAGGCTTTGTGTTCTGCTGTTGGGTGGTTTTCTGCCACTGACTATCTTCAAAATAATTAGCTTGGTTCACTTTTTGGTGGTAAATCCTCTGGCAGTTTATCAGAACTTATATTCAGCTCATTGAGGCTGAATGTCTGTTATCCACTTGGCTGTAGTGCTAAGTGCTGTCGGAGACATCAGTCTTTCTGCTAAGTAAATGTTAAGTACAGTTTTTACCATGGGCAATGTGGGCAACTGTCCAGGGGGCAATCTATGTGAGGTCGCATGAGGGCCCTCCAAAAAACAAACAAACCATCAAACAAAAGCCTCACCAGATTACTAGACTAACACTCATTTCCATGTCCAGTTAGTGCCGTGGGAGCTGGGGCACCACTGCTGAGAATCATGAATGCAGGTTATGTCACTGTCAGAAGAAAAGGCAAAGGGGAGGGGGGTAGGTAATATATAAGGTTTAGTATCTCTTCTCTTGGTGCGCTCCTCTCCTCTCTCTCATTTCGCTCATGCCAACTTGCAGTATTCTGGCCTGCAGTTGTAAAATAACACGGTGCCATTATGGAGCTAGCAGTGTGCGTCTGAGTGCTGTGATGGAGCGGCAACACTCACAGTGGAGCAGGTAGGATCCGAAGGGGCAGAGTGTGCGTGAGCAAAGTTAAAGTATGAGAGGCTGTTTAGGCAGCATTTCATACTTTGAAACACATGCTCTACCACACACACACACACACACACACACACACACACACACACACACACACACACACACACACACACACACACACACACACACTATTGTACCCTCTTACATGCACAGTCATACTCTCTCATAAACAGTACTAAAACCTCTTACATGCACAAATATGTAATGCCTAAGTGACAGAATGACAGTTAATGTAAGAAAATATGATAGGTAATGTAAATAAAAATAGTTGTGTGTGTGAGGGAGTTTGATTAAAATGGAATTTGTTCGCACAATGCAAGGGAATCAATCCTAGGTTAGCATTATGCTAATAAATAACATGGGAAATCCCATAGAGAAATGGTGAAGCTAGCAGAGTTAGCGCTAACACTCTTTACCTTTAAAACTTCACATTTAAAACGATCCTGACACACATGCTAAAATGAGGTTTCTGTTTCTTCCAGCTGATGAACATTGCTGATTGTAACCTGAGGTAGTATTGATCAATACTGATACAAATGTTGATATTGATATATCAATATTTTGAATCGATCCACCGATCACTAGTTTGAATGTTGTGTTTCCAAACAGTAATGGAAATTACTGTAGAACCTACTTTATTTAAAAAAAACGTCTCTGGTAAGTTTAATGCCCATAAATCCTTTTCTCATCACTCTTAAAGGCACTTTTTACAGTAAGACCAAATTGATCTACCAAATGCATTTGCATGCTTGCTATCTCTGCACTCGTAGGAATATGCTACACCAGCTAGTTTCATTTGATAGGTGATTGGTGTTTGTATCAGGAAAGGCCAGCATCGAATAAGCCCTGTAATCTCTATGGAGATGCTATGCAGGTTCACGATTTCAAAGTTTAACAAAACAGCAGGTTTCAAAGGCTTGCAGAGAATCTATGAGAAACGCAGCGAGAGACCACAGTGTACTACTTGACCTCTTAGCTTTGTCCCACTGCAGCTCAAGCAGCTAACAACACTTTCAGTACCTGTTGTAACAGGTTTTTCCTTCAATTTTCACATTTCTATTTGCTACATGGTTAATGGCTGCACCTTTTGGCACTTTTTTGTCTAATAACTTACACTCCTCCATTACTCATCAGGGCTTGCCTGCTATATTTCAGAGCTCCACGCTTAACGTGGGCTAACAAACCTGTAATCAGCATTGATAGGTGAACCAGATGCCTCACTCATGTGTGAAAAGGACTGCCGACAGAAGTGTGAGGCTGACTGGGACATAGTAATAGCAGGGGATGTACCGTATGACTTTGATGATAGTAATTATGCTGGAGCTGCAAACGATGCTGATGGGAAGGCAGCAACGTCGGTAGTCGTGTTGATCGTGGTGCTTTTGTCATTTGCAGCACTGTGTGGTTTTAAGAGCTTTAAACTCCCCTGCTGCTTTTTTTTTTCCTTGAATAGTTCCATTGACTGAGTATAATGAGGTTTTGGACTTGTTGAGCATGACTGGAAGCAATTTGCATGTAAGGGTTCAGACGTGTATGATTTCAATTTCTCACCTGTTGAGATTAGAAACAAAGATTATGGGAAAGTACATGTCCAGCAGGCTGCTTGGTTAAGATGGGTTTGTTATGTGACCAATGCTATTAGAAGAAAAGTACATTTCATTTTGCGTGTCTGGTGGAGCATAAAATGCTGGCCTATCTCCTCAAATAATTTTCATTACTGCTCACACAAGTCCCTGAATACAAACTTCCTGTGACATTCCCTGTATACAAACCTTATTTCAAGGAAGTTGTGACATTGTCTAAAATGTAAAGAAAACAGAATACAAAAGATTCAGAGAATCTGGAGAACTCACGTAAGCAGCAAGGCTGAAAACCAACACTGAATGCCCGTGACCTTTGACCCCTCAGGCAGCACTGCATTAAAAACCAATGTCATTGTGTAAAGGATATTACCATGTGGGCTCAGGAAGACTTCAGAAATACATTGTCAGTTAACACAGTTCATCACTACATCTACAAGTGCAAGTTCAAACTCTACCATGCAAAGACAAAGACATATATCAACAACACCCAGAAACACCGCCGGCTTCTCTGGACCCGAGCTCATCTGAGATGGACTGACGCAAAGTGGAAAAGTGTGCTGTCTGTGTTCTCTGTGTGACGAGTCATGGACCTGGTCATTATCCGAAATCATAACCACATCATCAAGTGACAACAGGGGGCACACCCCAATAGCAGCAATTCCCTGTACCAAATCACAGCCATCAAATAATGCAACACAGGAACCATGCCCATCTCCATCCCCTTCATCACTGCAAAGTCCCCAATGTCTAACTCAGGCGAAAGTGGCAGGACTGACTCCAGAATATACGAGTGCCTAGCACTTGTGTCACACAACAGTTTAATAGGAACACATTTGTCATTACCAACCAGTGAAACTACAGTGTCAGCAATAAAAGGCTTAAAACCAGAACCAGGGTTTGAGTCCATACAAACTAGTATCTTTTCTGACACTAAACCTGAACAAATATTAAGGTCCACACACTTCAAGCTCTTCTCTACAATTGCAAAACAAAACATAGCTGGAGTGTGTGAGGGCATATGATCCTCAGCTTTTGGCTGCAACAGAGGACACTTAAAAGTGATGCACACGTCCCTTATTAGCCAGTATGCTAATATTTGAATCATGTGATCACAATGTTAAAACAAATCAAAGCACTTTGTATCTCATTTTCCAACACCACTGACAGAAAGAGAACCTTAATAGGACAAGCGTGTCGGGATGTGTGCATCACTTTTAAGTGTCCTCTGTAAACACTTCTGTTATGTTGTGGTCTTCGCAGCACATTTTTCTAAATGCTGCAGTTTTTCAAATTGATGATGTTTTCTCAATTGATTGTGTTTCGTCTTTTTGAATGTGTTCTTTTAAGTTGAAGTGCTGTGAGCTCTAAGGGCCACTGTAGAAATGTCTGCAGTTGACTCATTCTACATACTAAGTCACCTGCTGCCTCATCTGTACTGTTTGATGGCTGAAGATGAAAGTTGTTTTCAGGTCAGCAGGAGCACATGAAATAAGCACCAGCAAGAGACTGGTAGATTATATAGTCAGTAGAAACCTAATGGCTCTATTTTTATGGCTTGGGTTAAGAGAGGAAACAGTTCATCAATGTGTAAAACATTTTGAGACATGGGTTGTTCACTACACTTTAAGTGAAATCTCCTACGCAGGCAAAGCCAAAAAAAGATGAGGGCTTCCTCTGTGATTTAGGCTAAATGGTGAGTTGTTTTCACAAACAGCTGTCACCTGGCTTTTAGGTCTGAGTTACGAGCTTCAACTGCTCGCAGGTCTCATCACATAATTTAAAAACACGTCAAGGATTTCACAAACAGCACAAATATTTACGAAAGGTTAGCATTTCAAATCACCTGAGCCTTTACATCATGTTTGTGCCCACATGTGTGAGTTTGTAAATGTCACACCCGGCGCAGCACCTTAGGGTGTTTCTCATCTCATAGGAGAATGCCAGTGCACTTGAAAATCAGAAGCCAAACCTGCAACGGAAGGAAATAAAAGATGACAGAACCACTTGACAGAACCGATTCTTAAGTTAAAGGTAACCTTAAGATTTTATAATTCTTATGCATCTCAAAAAATGAGCACCAAGGAAAAAATACTTAGAAGTAAGTGAGTTCAAGGCTTAAAGTAGATGTACATAAAGAAAGATTCTTAACTGAATAGGAAGTTAAGTTTCTGGTGTCAACATTATTTCAAAGACAGGTCATGTTTGTTTATGCACTTTTATCAGATGAGATTACACAGCCTTGAGTCACATTATTATGTGAGAAAAGCAACTTTCTGTAAACATTTATGTGCAGTATTTCTGTCAGGACCAACCGTTTCACCTTCATATGATATTCTATCAATGGAACTATCACCTCTGTTGAGACCTTTCCAACTCAAACTCCATGACATCAATGAAGGTGATTGTAAGAGCAAAGGAAGACATGTTTGAAAGCAATACGTGGCCCCTTGTAAATTAACACATGCTTTGTTATTTCTAGAAAACAACGCATGGATGGCTAAACTAGAAAATGTGTGCGGTGGCTTCTTGCTGTCCACCTCTCAATTCCTTAATACCTTAAAATAAATTCTCTCCCCAAAGTATTCTATTGTCTAATCTCTCACCTCAACTGCGTGTTTATGCTGCCATCCATGGTCAGTCAGTTACTATGGTAACCCTGGCACCCTTAGGCAACAGAGCTGTGGGAGTCCACAGCAGGATGTCTCTTTTTGTTGTCTCACTCAGTGAGTTTAGGGTGGTGTTGAATGGTTTGGAGGCAGGCGCACTGGGCTGCAGGTGCTGTCTGATGAACTTAAGATTTTGGTTATCTTGAACAACGTTTTTTGTTTTATTATGTTTTACTTAGTTAAATGTTTTTTAAAGGGAGTTGTATTTCATTTTTTTGTGTGTGGCTACTCTTCATCTACCAGGATCTTTCTAAACTGTGCTGCAACTTGTCTTGGTGACTTCTAATGGCTAAAAAACAACTTTACAGACGTTACACTTTAAAGGCAGGGTTGGTAGTCATGAAAAACTAGCATGAATTTGAGTGTAGCATCTTCTCAGGACTCTGGTTAACCCCCACACTTGGAGCTCCTCCAAAACGACGCCCCTGCTCACATGCACAAATGCCGCTGATTCACGATCATATGATGGTGACTGATTGAAACCACAGACTCAAACTGGTCCTCAGCACATCGTTTTTGTTTGCACTACGTTACCAGTAATCAGGGTATAGGTAGTTTTTCTGCCACTCATCAGTGTACTTGGTTCCTTCTTAGTTATGTGCATTGAATTAAAGCTAGCGCACACCGGCAAAATGTACGTACAGGAGGCGGGCAGAACGACAGGATAGGAATTTATTAAAAGTGGATGCCAAACACTAGGATTGGTTGGTGTTTTCCCAGGTTTACTCCTGCTGTAGACAGCAGATATTTTTCACTCTATTTTAAGAACACATCATGTATTAATTGACATCAGGACATAAAGATCATTTTAACCAGAATAACAAAAAGTCTATATAAATCTGATTAACAACACTGATTTTAAGCAGATAGGACAGCTACAAATGTCTAACATCAAACTCTTTCTGATGAAACAGACTTCGGGTGTATTCACACCTGGCTCATTTTGGGCAGTTGTTCTGAAACAAACCTAAAGATCTTTTGGGCATATTTGAACACAGCAATCGCACTCAGATGTGGAATAAAATAATCTGGTCAAGATGACCAAAATAGGATGGTCTCAGCTCGCTTACATTCGAGCCTTCTAGTGGTTCCTTTGCAGTGAAAATACAATCACCTTAGCAACCAGCAGAACTGACTCATAACTGTGTTTCACACTGTAGTAGTCAGGGGGCAGTAATGGTTGCCAACCGTTCAGTCAAAACAGTAGAAGAAGAAGGATTAGAAGAATCAGCAACAGAAGAAGAAGAAGAGAAGGTGATAAATCGATGATTACCATATTGATCCAAACATAAGACGATCCTGGATATAAGACGACACTTTTTACCAAGACAGATTTTTGAGAAAACGTCTCTTTGATGACAAAATCTTGTTTTACCATGAAGAACGTTTGCGTGTTCTCAACTCTCCTCTGCTCTCTGTATCGCTCACAGCAGAGTTCCACCCTGATTTCTGACCAATGAGAGAAAAAACTGATCGCATGTGGCATTTGTTTACGACTGTGGACCACAAGAGACTTTTGGCATGGGAACACAAACAAACCAAGTGACAACTGCAACAACTGTATCATTTTTGCCCCTGAATCGGAACAAAGCAAATGAGCCACAGGTGTGAATACACCCTAAGAATAATGTCAGTGCGGAAGACAATTGTAGCATATGTGTAAATATTTAAGTACAGTTTCGGTCCTTAAATAACACTGGAACAGGCTAGATACCAGAAGATTCAAGGTTTGACTCTGGGAGTGGAGAGAGAGAGACCGAGACAGGATTTGTAATTGCAAAAGTTACATGTATTAACAACACACAGACATACAAAAACAACTGGCCAATAACAATTATAATAATAACATTCAATTTTAAGTTTACTCCATCATGTGTTTTTTTTAGTCCAGTGCAATGCACAATTCAGTTCAGTTCATGTCATTTAAAGTCCACCAGACACGAACAGAGCAGCAAATTAGTCCAGGGGAAAAAGGAAGTGTGTGAGTGAGGGAGTGACGGGGTTCATAGCTGCTCGCAGGGCAATCTGCACGGACTAGCGCAAGGGGGGGGAAAAAAAAGAAAGAAAGAAAGAAAGAGTACCTGCAGCAGCCTTCGCTCATGTTCTTCCAAAGAACTTGAAAACACAATAAGATCGTCCAAGAAAACGAGCACTTCTTTCAGGTGGAGATCTCCCATGCATTTCTCCATCAATCTCTGAAAAGTGCTTGGAGCGTTTGTTACCCCTTGGGGCATTCGATTGAACTCCCAAAAGCCAATTGGAGTAACGAATGCTGTCTTGGCTTTATCCGCCTCATCCATCTCGATCTGATAATAGCCTGACTTAAGATCAAGCACACTGAACCACTTGGAACCCGACAGGGCTGAGAATGACTCCTCTAGGTTGGGCAAAGCGTAAGCATCTTTAATCGTTTGCAGATTGAGTTTTCGATAGTCAATGCACAATCGAATGTCACCATTTTTCTTACGAACCACAACGATGGGGGAGGAAAATGGGGAATCAGATTCTCTGATGACTCCGGCCTTCAGCAGATCTCGCAGGTGTTGACGGACAGCCTCGACGTCTTGTGGGTGAATGGGCCTAGCTCTGTGCTTAAAGGGGGTCTCATCAAGCAACTTAATGCGATGTCTTACTTTATCTGTGCATCCAAAGTCTAAATCATGCTGAGAAAAGACTTCAGGGATCTCACTCAACCTGTTTGTAATTCTCTCTTTCCATTCAGGAGAAATGGGGGATTGACCAAAATCAAACTTGAGGGCACTTGGGGGGCTTTCAGCAAATGAGCAGTTTGATGGCACCTGGTGGGATAAGATCTGTGGCGATATGGTAAGTTCTGCGATGACACAAAGAGGTGGGATCATGATATCCTGGTCTGATTCATTTGTGAGAATGACAGGAACTTTCATGGGGGACTGATCTGGGAACATCACTAGTGAGTTATTAACACACAGTCCACCCGGCAATGGTGAGGTGGGGTGCTCCACAAGCATCCACTGGCCAGGGGCTGGCATGCTGGTGTGGATAGAGCCATCCACGACGGTGGTCTGTCCAGCCGGAATGAGGACTCGCGCCTTGCTGGCTAGTCTCACGACTCCATCACTGCCTGCCTGTTGTTGCTGGTGGCGTATTTCCAAGAGTTTGAGGACGGCCCGGTACCCATGGGCTGCTGGCTGGAATCCTGCAACCTCACTCTCCAGGTATTGATGGTATAGGGCCTCCATAGTGTTCATGCCAATTAGCACAGGGGATTGGATGTTGGGTCTGATGTCAGGGACAACCAATGCCAGAGTGACTACATTGAAATCAGCACCCAGGAACTCTCTTGGAAATGTAGCTGTTACCTCCACGTACCCAAGATAGGGGACATCTTGGCCTGCAGCTCCCTCGACTTGTAAAAGATCGCCCAGAGGTTTTACTGGCTGAGACGAGAGATGCTGGTTATAAAAGGAGACTGGGATGGTGGTGACTTGTGACCCAGTATCAAGGAGGCAGTTACATTCTGTACCAGAGACTGTGACTTTGGCTGTGCAGCGAGACCCAACTAAGCCTTTGGGCAGGCGAGATGGCACAACTGGGGGGTTCTGATTAAGTTCTTCACATTTCACAACTTTCTTTTTGTTGGGACATTGTTGGTCCTCAACAGTTCCGGTTTGTCCCACAACAGGAACTGGATTTAGTTTAAAGGTGATCGTGAAGTGGGGTTTGTTTTCTGCCATTTTGCTTGTCGGTCAGCGAACTGTTTTTTCTTGGCGGCCACAAGAGCAGAGTTCGGTGGATTTTCACAGTGAGTTTTGATGTGGCCATCTTCACCACACCGGTAGCAATAACCGGGTTTAGGTGCAGAAGGCAGGGTCTTTGTTTGCTTACCTGCCCTCTGACCCTCCCCCATCCTACGGCCAGATGTGGGCTTAAAAACTGGGGACTGGCTAAACCCAGACTGGGCAGCTGTGAGTGAGGCGAGCTGCTTTTGGATCTCAGCCAGTTGCTGTGCAAGTTGCTGGGTGACTGAGGTGAGAGCGGCGATTTCTCCCTTTTCTGCACTGTCAGGGTAAGCATACTGTACGTGAGCTGAGGCTCTGGATCTTGTTGCGCCGAGATGTTGTTTCATTCTTATCGCTTTAGCGGCTTCACGGTCTTCCTCAGTCCGTAGCAGTAGCAGAAACTCAGCGAATGTTGGGGGATTGCTTTTCCGTTGTTTAAGTTGTAACTCAGTGATGAGAGAGTTATCCCAGCAACCACGGCAAAATTGGGTCAGCAGATGTCTTTCAGTGTCCTTATTAGTGACCCCTCCACGCTTGACTGCCAAATTTAAAGCAACCTGTAGACGTTGTAAATAGTTCGAAGGCTTCTCCCCAGCATCTTGAAAGGTATCTAAGAATTTAGCATATAGCTCATCGCCATCCTGGACAGTGCCATAAGCTGAGTCAAGTGTCTGCAAGTACATGGCAGGTGGAGTATCTAACTGTAAGTGCTTAACCATGTCAGCAGCAGGGGGCAGCAAACTCTCAACAATTTTACGAGAGCGCTGAAGGTCAGACACAGCTGGGTCTTTTAACAACAGTTCTATGCCAGAACGCCATGTGTCATAATCAGATTCACTCTGAGGTCGCGGTGTTCTGCCAGAGAAAATTCTGATTCGTGGTGCTGAGTAGTGGTTGGTGCTGTCCTCATTCTTTACAATGTGCTCAACAACGTAGCGTGGTATTTCAAGAGGGTTCAACTCGTGATGTGGCATGGTTGGCAGTGAGAGTCTGGGTGTGCTCTGAACCGTGGGGGTCGGTTCCTCTTTTGGCCAGGTTCCGCCAAAGTTTGAGACTGCGGCCACTGGAACGCTTGGATAGCCCAGGTTGACAGTTGGGGGCAATGCAGAAGGCAACATGATGGCATCCGGAGCAGCCGGTGGTGGCTCTCTTCTACCAGCCTCCTCGACGTCAGCATCAGCAGGGGGTTGGAGATCCGTGACAGTTTGGCCAAGCAGAGACATCACCCCATTTAAAACAACGGCAAAGTCTTGCCCCGTTAGCTTAGCGACTTTCTGTAACTCTGCCAAATAGTTTTCGGTTTGCAATTTACCTACCTCACCTGCACAGAGTGCAGACAACTCCGCGATTTCATATGTGACATGATCCTTATCGCAACAGTATTTATAAGGTAGTATTTTGCGCAACTCAACCAGCGGTGCACCCGAATTGTACTCAACTACTACAGAATTTTTGAAAACTGATTCAGTCTCATCAACCCACACCGATTTAGAGATAGAACCAAACCGTTTTAAAAACTCTATGACTTCATCAGCAGTTTCTGTTTTCAAAGCTCCCTGTATCAGGACTGAGTTAGGAATTTTAATGCCCAGTTTTTCAAATGTATCCATGTCTCCTGAATATATGAACAACCTTCAAAACTAATCTCTCCACTCCTGGCTAGCTCGCCACAAAATATGTAGCATATGTGTAAATATTTAAGTACAGTTTCGGTCCTTAAATAACACTGGAACAGGCTAGATACCAGAAGATTCAAGGTTTGACTCTGGGAGTGGAGAGAGAGAGACCGAGACAGGATTTGTAATTGCAAAAGTTACATGTATTAACAACACACAGACATACAAAAACAACTGGCCAATAACAATTATAATAATAACATTCAATTTTAAGTTTACTCCATCATGTGTTTTTTTTAGTCCAGTGCAATGCACAATTCAGTTCAGTTCATGTCATTTAAAGTCCACCAGACACGAACAGAGCAGCAAATTAGTCCAGGGGAAAAAGGAAGTGTGTGAGTGAGGGAGTGACGGGGTTCATAGCTGCTCGCAGGGCAATCTGCACGGACTAGCGCAAGGGGGGGGAAAAAAAAGAAAGAAAGAAAGAAAGAGTGGCTGCAAAGGAGCCTCCTACCGGCCCGACCAGAGCAGGAGGACAGATTCTCCAGAGTCGCTGAATGTGGGCGTTGAGGCCGTAGCCTGGATTTTCATGGACACATCTCCAGCCTGCGCACAGCATTCATTCAGAGATATTGTCTAGGCTCTTAGCTCGCCATCATCTCTGGCCGGTTCAGAAGGTAATTCAGGCACACAGGTTGTGGTCGTTATCGCGCCGGTAGTCAGCTCCCTGCAGCGTCCGTCCTGTGTACGTTTCAGCTCGCGCTCCCAGTACTGCGTTTAAGCTTCCCGGTTAAAGCCGTATCTATTGGCTACGCTTAACCATGTGATGACGTAACAACATCTTACGTCATGACGCACGACGTAATGATAAAAACCGCACCGAGGCTGTGATAAGAGGGAGTGAAAAGGAAGAAAATTACGGTTTTCCACCCGGGTTACAAATGATTGAAAAATGTTAATTTCACTTCAGGCAGCTGCAGGATGGATGGTTTTTGAGTAATGTCTCAGAAGGCTCTGGGGTTCCATTTATGCTCAGGTGAAGTTTTACTCAATACTTCAAAACTTCTGTTCATTTTTACATGGTACATTTCTTTGATTGTTGCTAATTCAAATCAAAATCTTCTTAGTGGTGTGACTGGAAAGTAGCCCAAAGCAGAGTTCCTTATTTTATTTAGTAGCTTTAATGCAATGAAACCGTCAGCCCGTCCTTCACGACTGCTCCTCACTGTGACTTTGATTGAATCCCACCGTAAGAAGGAGTGTTAGGCAGCATACTAATGCACCTCTAAAATTAATTGCTCTGTTGAGAGCCATTGTCAGATGAGAATATGTCTCGTCTTATAAAGATGTGGATTTGATCTTTCTGCCGTGGAGCAAAGCTTGAGTTACAGCGGATCACTGACCTCTCAACTTCTCTCTAGAAACCCTTTATTCCTGACTGTCTGAGCTTTCTGATGTACTCTCCCTCTCCCTCCTTGACCTGCATCTTAACATCTTTTTTTTTTTCCAAATGCCAATCCCAGAATTTTTCAGTTCCGTGCACTTTACACCTCTCTTACACTTCTCTTTATCTCTCCCCTTCTGCCACACTGTCTTTTTCTTGCAGGCATCAGAGTCAGTCTAATTCGTTTAAATCTCCACTACTCTGATAAGCAAACAAGACAAGGTGAGAGTATTTAAAGGAAACATTTAATTTCCTATGTATCGGTGCACATCAGTGCCCTGATGTTGTGTGTCTCTCTCTGTCATGGCACAGTAGAAATGTTTGGCTGGTTAGCTGATTATTCATGAATGGAATAAGTGTCACACAGAGATGTAGGAATGGAGTTAATGGAATTTTTATGTGGTCCTCCCTCACTGTATGTGAATCCAGACTCACAGGGTAACCCACTTTTGACACTCATTGAACTCTACAATTTTGCAAAGTGAGTATGCACGGCTAGTCAAACTTGTATTATTGGCTTCCACTTCTCACCTAAAAGATTTTTCATTGTGTTCTCTGTTGTATAGGCTTCTGTGAGTCTTCAGAAGTACTTTTAAGACCATTTTGTGTTATTTTCTCTATACTTTAAGGTTTTTCAGCTTACCAGAACTGGGTAGGTTTATTATTCCAATAACTTTGGGTACTCAAACAGTCATTGGGTGTGTTCTCCCTGAAAGCAGCTTGTTTGCAATGATTCTTCACTTTTATTCCCCAAATCCAATCAGATTGTTTGTGAACATGGATATCTTTATGATGTAACTTTGAGACAACCTCCAATTCCTCACACTGTCCCTCATCCAGACACAGAGATCCTGCTCTTTACCCCCCCCCCCCCCCCCATTTTTTTTCATCCCTGATCCTTTAGCACTAAATGCACTACAATGAGTTTGTGCTTCAAATCAGTTTCTTTCTCATTCAGTCCTTGTAAGAATAGACGACATATGATGAAGTTATTTCACGTTTTCAGACCATTTACCTCAATGGATTGTTTCGTGGCAGTCTCTTCTCATTGTTTCATTAAAATCAGTGAGAACACAAAAACTCATTTTGCAATTCTAAACAAATGCTAGTTTTAGCATTGGTTTGGAAGTGTTTTTCAAGCTGTTAAAAATCATTTGCAGTGACAGAGAAAAGGCTGAGAGGGTCAGTTGAAGAAGGGCAGGTCTGCATATTTACTCTCAAAGCAAAGATTAAGGCAGGCTGGTTAATCATTGTGACATAGCAGCTTTAATGAATGCTACATGAAAAGTAGATTATTTTTTTTTTAAACACTTAAAACATTTTTTCTATTAATCTTTTTTTTTTAAATTTATTTAATCTTGTAAAAGTTAAATAAAGAGTTTGATATTTCATTATCTGTTTTGGAAATTTAATTGATTGACCCAAATGAAAATTATACTAAGATTGTAAAAATAGGAGCTCAGAGAAGATATAATGCTGTTGTAAACTTACGGTCTTAAAAAGAGCCCTTAATGGAAATTAATGAGGTTCTCTTCTAGTGCTGCAGAGATTATTCACACAAAGCTGATTTATGAGCCATTATGAGTGGGCTGCTGCCGTCTTCAGTCCTCAACATAGTCACCTCTCTCGCTGTATTTCTCTTCTCTCTTTCTTCCACCTGCCTGTTTTATACTTTTATGTGCACCTAAAGAAGCTCTTTTGTCACTCTCTTGTAATGTTGCTGTACACTGAAACACTGCACCGCAAAGAGATCAATGAAACTAGAAGATGACCTCTTAATCCCGCCTCCTGCCACCATGACCATTTTTATAAAACTCCAGCCTTTGTTCAGCGACAGCACCATTAATAGCCTCAGCTAACATAATTAAAATGGTCAGCAGTGTGCCACAAGCAGCCTTGATCTAATTTTAAAGTTGTGAATGGAAAAACAGACCCACTGCTATCTTCTTAGCTGTTGTAATAAGTGAGTCATCCTCTCTATTGTGCTGTTAATTTGCTTTATCACTACATGGTGCTATGTATAAATACTAGCAGATGACTACGAAGGAAAGCTTTATTGTTTGTTACACATCCTGGTAATGGTCTAAAAATGGCAATAATACATTAAAGACCTCAGTCACTGTTGGATGTTTCTTAAGTATACGCCATGCCAGGTCCTGACACTTTGTTCAAAATGTAAAACGATTTAGACACTCACTGCAAGAGCCAGACTAAACAAGATGTTTCATGACTAAAAAAGTTGAGGCATGTTGATATTGATCTATGGCTAAGCCCCCCCCCCCCCCCCCCCCCGCCACTCAGGCGGACAAACAATGAACATTCAGTGACAGGCGCTATGTGAGATGTCACAGTAAGAAACATTTTACAGGAAGTCACTGATTATATTTAGAGACAGAAAGATCACAGATCATCTAGAAGTCACCAAAAGGGTCTAAACTCCACATTGGAGGGATATATGAATCAATTTACTGTTGAAGGTCCATAAAAAGCTTCAGTTACAAGACAAAACTTACAGGTCCCAGAGCAAACCTGATAAACCACATCTGGTTACCATCAGCATCTCAGACAACAAGACAGAGGATCAGCATCAGTCAGGAGAAAAATCTAACCTCCTTTTTACCATCTTTAACAAGAGTGTCTCTGTTAGTTTGGAGCTACAGTATTTACATTGAATCATGCAGCAGAACGTTTGACAACCTTTGTTATCTCAGCTATTAGAGATAAGCTAATGAAGCTAAGCTAATGAAGCTAACGTTAGTTTAACTAGAGCCCATTGGACAACAGCTAACAATGATGGACAATCAGCAAAGATAAAAAACTAGAACAAAACAGGCCAGTGAACTCCAACTAACAAAGAGACATGACGAACAACACAGCTAGGAGCTAATGCTAGGCTAACATTAGCTAACAGTAGAGAAAATCCCAAACTGTCCGTCAGACTGCTGTGGCGGTTTTAGTGCTAAAGATGACTTTATATTTCTTTCCAGCAAAGTAACAACATGTTGCCTCACATACGATGTTGACTTACCTTAGAACAGACGTGGACATCCTTGTTAATTTTATTCACTTTGAGATGATGTTTCTGTCCACTGCACAACTTTATCCAAAGAAGACACTTTTCTGGGTTGAGATATGGCTTTAAAAAAGGATAAAAAAAAAATACACTGCATCGCCCATCCTCTCAGGATACCTTGTGTCAGAGGTGTGTGTACTCCATGAAATCTTTTTGACATTTTTAAACTTAAATCTCAGAAAAATATCATAAAACCAAACAAAAACTGACTTTCTGCAATACATTCCATTGTGCGCACACTGTCATGATGACATGACTCCTAACAAGGTGAGTGTTTGTTTTGGAGATGAGTGGAGATCGGGTGATCTTTTTAACACTACTTTCTTTGTTCAAGACAACTTTTTGCTGGATACAACACAACAAGGTAAGGTATTTATCAACAGTTACACAGTGCTGTTGTTTGAAATGTGACAACAAGCAAACTTTGACAGCTATTTAAGTGCTACTTGCAGTCCAGAAGTCTGAGATGTATCCGTAGGCTAATGTGTAACATTAGTGAATCCTTATGTCTTGCTCATCTCCCAATCAGAGCTAACGTAACCTCACTCTTCCTTTTATTAACAGACTCTCAGGTTCGATCAGATCACTGCAGAATAACTGCTGCATGTGGGTTAGAATGAACATTATCACAAACAGGTTCAGAATCAGAATTAGAAATGCTTCATTAATCCCAGGGAGAAATTTGGTTAATAGCCTGTTTTAGCCTTTAGCCCGTGCTATCGCTCTCCCATTTAGAGAGACTTTGGCGTGCTGTACATCAATCCGGTCCTGTCTGACCTGATTGGGAAGCTAAGAAATAGCATTTAGAAATAACCTACACTTGAGCCCAGATGACCTAAGTGGTTGGGGTTATATCATAATACTAGATTTCTTTAAAAATGTTAAACATTGAGAGTTTGAGGGAGCTGATAAATCTATAATTAAAACAAATTGGTTGTGTAAAGTGAATTCAGCAGGATAGGATTCAAAGTGGTTATTGTGTATGCATGGCTGCTGCAGTCTTTCATTAACTAGCACAGACAGAATTCAAGAACCTGCAGTAAATTATTTCTTCTCATGTCTGTGGTTTTTAAATACGAGTTAGCCATCAATATGCCTGTTAGAAGTTGAGAGTCTTAGCTTTGCTTAAGTGGTAATAATATGAAACAACAAACGTCTGAAGGGTCTCTTAAGTCACCACTGTTGAATGAGTTTACAACATAGGGACTAAGCCTAAACTGGACCACTTGTAATCACTCTTTCATGTGCTGCAGTACCTAAAAACAATCACCTGGTGTACAATTTTTAGCTGCTTAAACAGATATTCTGTCTTTTATAAACTCATACATCATCATGCATTTGTACTTACACACTTTTTCCACAACAGAGTAATATGAGCTACATTACACTGTTGAAGACAAACAGCACAGTATTATATTTACTACAGAAGCTCCACAGCTCACACAATCAGGCAAAAGCATACAGCACTGTTCAAACATGCCTGCTCAAAAGGTAATGCTACACATTCCCCCAAGTTCAGACTGCTGATGAGAGGCAGAGCGACTATCCCCACCATGTCGACTCTGTGTGTTTCACATAGCAGGCTAAGCGTAACAGGGGCTTAAATATCCCACCCACAACAAGCAATGTGTGGAGGCCCTGAGACACTCGGCAGTGATTGTTCCCAAGGGCTGGTGGGCTCAACACTCAACACACCTCCCCTTCCCTGATCTCTCCACTGAGTAAACAAGATAACTTGGTCTGAACAAACTAAAGAAGGATCAATGATGTGACTTTCAACTAAATGACCTTTCCATGGCGAGATGTTTGTTTGGATGTGAAATTGCCACTTATCCCTTTAAGTGCCTCCAATGAGGACAAACAAAACCAGTGCTTGCCTGTAAGCACTTCTTTACCCATCATTTAATTACAGAGTATTTTTGCTAGGGGCTGTTTTAATCAGCTCACTCATTTGGCTGGATTGTTGTATGGAGAATGTTTTGTCCTGCTCTTCTGACTTCCTGACCTGCTCTAAAGTTTATTATCTTTTTTTTCCCTGAATGACAGGCTCTGTGCTGAGTCACTCTTTTTTAAATAAATGGTATTGTGCTTCTCAGCTTTGTACTTCCCCCTTAGTACCCAAATAGTAGTTATAGATGATTTGCAGCTATTTTTTTCCCCCAGACCGGGGTTTTAGAAAATTCTTCTGTCAGCCTCTGTCTGACTTTTCATTTTAGATGCTGTCTCTTTAGGACTCCAAACTTTCCTCTGATTGGTCAGCCCACTGCAGGCCTGTCCAGGGCGGAGATATTTGTCAACCTTGGTGTTTGAGGCCTGCCCCTCCAATTTATTATGAACAAGGTAGTAGATCCTTATGTGAGACCTCATCATTTCAGCAAGTGTCATGAAGTTCTTGTGAAGATCTTTTGCTATTTTTAGTAGAGACCATTTTCAGCAGTTCACAGACAGATTTAAAGATTTCTACATTTGCACACTTTTTGGACAAACATCCAGCTTTGTTATTTTATATCCCTGTTTGAAATAAAGGAAAGTACAATACACCATACACCATGTTCATACCCCTCTCTTTTTTGCCCATGAGGAAAGACATATTGTGCATGATTAGTCTGATTATAGGTAGAGCAAAAAACTAGAAGCACTTCAGACAACTATTTTCCTCACAAATTATAGTCAAAACGGGGTACGTAATTACTGAGCCCACTAAACATAAACAGTTAAAAAGACTGATTTATACTGCACATTTTTCCATTCAAGTGAATAACTTAAGCTGTAACTGGTAATCACTAATAAGCATTACGAAAGGGCTGAAAAATGAAAAATGTTTCCCAGGAGGTCTATTAAAGATTAACTATGCACATATAAATATTTTATTACACACTCATGAAACAAAACTTTCAGCAATTTTAACTAAGTGCTGACAACTTCATTGCAAATCACAGTCTTTAATTTTTGTGATATTTCACTAAACTTTGCATGTTTATCAAAGCCAACTTTTCATTCAGTACATTCTCATTGTCCTCCATTTTTCACTCCTCTTTCCCTTGACTCCCCCTTTTTCCTCCCATCGTTTCTTCCCATGCATCTGCACCTCTGCTGACACAGCATTTATCTCAGGTCCTAGAATAGAATAGAATAGAATAGAATAGAATAGAATAGAATAGAATAGAATAGAATAGAATAGAATAGAATGTATTTCATTAATCCCCAAAGGGAAATTCCCATTGGCTAGAGAGTTATGAAGCCTAATGGCTGCAGGGTGATGATTTTCTGTATCCATCAGTCTTTCAGAAAGGACTCCAGAGAGATGAGCCATCCACTGCCGCTATTTCTGTGGTCTACAAAGATGTTGTGAAGTGGATGATCAGTGTAATTTAAAATGGCCTCGAGCTTTTTTTGTGTACATCTCTCTCCACCACAGCCCCCAGTGAGTCACAGTTCCAGCTTTTTTTCACCAGTTTGTCTCACATCCTGCTTCCCCAGCAGACTGCAGCATAGAATAACACACTTGCCACCACAGACTGATAAAACATCTGCAGCATCTTTCTGCAGATGTCTAAGGATCTGAGCCTCCTTAAGAAAAAGAGGCGGCTCTGCCCCTTCCTGTAGAGTGCATCTGTGTTAAAGGACCAGTCCAACTTGTTGTCCAGGTGTACACATAGATATTTGTAGGTTGACACCACCTTGATGTCCAACCCATGAATGTTAACTGGCTGATGACAGAGCCTGGATCTTTGGAAATCTAGTATCAATTCCTCTGTCTTTGAGGTGTTCAGTAGGAGGCCGTTTTTGTGACTCCAGCCACTGAAAGCTTTTGTCAGATCCCTGTATTCTGATTCCTGTCCATTCCAGATACACGCCACAATAGCAGTATTATCTGAGTATTTCTGGATGTGGCAGGACTCAGAGTTGTATTTGAAGGCTGTTTTGTACAGTGTGAACAGGAATGGAGCCAGAACAGTCCCTTGTGGAGCTCCTGTGCTGCTCATTATTGTCCCAGAGACACAGTTCCCCAACCTGACAAACTGTGGCCTTGCTGTGAGGTAATCTGTGATCCAGGAGACAAAGGAGGGGTCCACTCCTATCTCTTTGAGCTTGTCTCTGAGTATGATGAGCTTGATGGTGTTAAATGTGCTTGAAAAATCAAATGACATAATTCTCACATAAACATTGTTCTTAAACTGTTGGACTATTTGCTCACGCAGTTGTTCACAAAGTGGTGAACCTCACTCCATCCTTGCTTGTGAGCGACTGAGCCTTTTGGGGATGCTCCTTTTATACCCAATCATGACACTCACTCAGGAGGTTTCTTGTATTTCTGTTTTCTGGAGTTTCTTTCTCATAATTATTTGATTCTTCTCTTGTGTATCCCCTGTGTTTCCTGTGTTAGTTTATAGTTCTTTCTCCTTGTGGTTGTGGTTTTGTTCTGTCATGTTTAAGCATTTTTCTCTGTTTATTCTCAGTGTTTCAGTGTTTTGGATTTATCCTGTTTCTGTGTCATTAGTATTCCTGTGTTAATCATAGTTATTGTTGCTGCATTTTCCCTCGTGTTCCCTGTTAACTTTGTACTTGTTCCCTGTGTGTTAAGTTTCACCTCCTGGCCTTGGTAACTTATGCTTATGCTTAGTGACAAACCTGTTCCGGAGCAGGTTGAGATCTGGATAAAAAAAAAATCAACAAGTATAAAAAGCCCCACCTCCTGACCAATCAGCTCTCTTGGAAAATACCCAGCCCATTTTTAGAAGATCCTGTCGATGTTGTGCTTCGTGCTTAGGAGAGAGAGAGAGAGTTTTTCGGGAGAGATGTGATCCTGTTGATGTCCACGATGATGTCCTGTACAAGAGACTCAAATTTTCATCAAATGGACTGAACTACATTCGTCAGTTGATGGATCCATTAATAAATAAATTCAGTTGATTTCATCCAAACATCAGAGACAGAGTGAAGAAATTAAGCCTTGTCACTGACCGCTTTGAAGGAGGTTTTTCTGTTTAGCTCCACTATTTGCATCTTAAATAATGATGTTAATAATAATGGTCACTCATGGCAGAACTGCAGAAACAGGAATTTATGGAACCCACAACTACATGAGAGGTGGTGGTGGTGGGGGAGGGGGGGGGGGGGGTATAAACTATAGGAAGGACACTGAGGACAAGCTCTGCTCCAAACATCTGTGCTGTAATAAAGTCAAATTGAGAGATCAGAGTGCTGTCTGGTATATTGTCCCATGAATTTATACTAATTAATCTCATGAATTTATGCAGAGTCTATACAGTTATGCAGACTTTATACAGAGTCTGGAATTTCCGGCCAGTGTTTCTTCCTGGCTTTTGCTGCAGTAACAGTGTTGTTTTTGTCCTGTATTTAAATTCTTTATATTTTCAAAGAATAATTGTCTGCTCCTCCATGGTCAAGTAGGCTGCTCTGCAGGGTTTCTCCTGTTTCTCCATGTTTGTGATTGGTCAGAAACTGCATACTCCACCATTGATCAAAACCCTGGATTCACTGAGCGAGTTGATATCCAGCTTCGTAGTACTGCTTATCAGGATTGACAATATCTTGTTAAGTCAACCCAGGAAACAGAGAGAGATATCTCTAATAAATCCTTTTTGTTGAATCTTCACCTGGGTCCTCCACTCTCTTGTTTCCTGCTGCCCCTCGTGACACCATGCCTTTCCACTCCTATAGGAGTTTGTGTCCCATATGGTCCACATAATTAAAATAAGTCCAGCTCTGCAACTGAACTCTTGACCCTTGGTTCACAATAAGCAAAATGACATGAAAACAAAACATGCCTCTCTGAAAATCCAAGAGAGTGAACAGCTCCACTGGGATGTTCAGGCTCCTCTGTATAAAGCAAATCTTGGTTTGTTTTTGGGGACACGAGCAGCTGACACCATGCAGCTTCATTAACTTTAGCTCAATAAATCCCACACATGAGCCATGCACACACGTGTATGTTTGTCTGATGGATTCACAAACTATCAAAACAAACACAAGCACTCGCAGTGGCACACACAGTCTCCGTCACACACATTCTCCGTCACACACCTCCATTGTCGCTCCATGGCTCTTATCTCAGTGATTTGTGTCCCGTGATCCGAACCACTTGGAAGGATTGAATAAATCACATCAGGCTGGCAGTGACTCATCGTATGTTGACAGGATGCCTAATGTCATTTGAAGGTTAGGTGAGCACGGCATCGAGCCTAGCAGTGCCTTGCTTTTTGATGTCATTTTGAGACTTGATGAAAGCGTGCAGGCCTTTCCACTTACACACACACACACACACACACACACACACACACACACACACACACACACACACACACACACACACACAGATTTTCACAAAACAAAGCAAGCTTCAACACTGAAATGTTATCCTTCTCTGCAAAGCTATCGGAGCATTCTTCACCCCCCCCCCCCCCCACACACACACACACACACACACTCATCTGCCTGTTTGTTTTATTCTTCATGTTCCATTTCCCCTCCACACACCCGAGATCCCTCTTGTCACTGTAGTCATTGTCATGCATCTATGCCTGAAGAGCTGCCAGCACTTCCTAACTGTCTCTCACACACACACACACACACACACATACACACATACACGCATATAAACACAGCACACAAATGACAAAACCCAGATAAATTAATTCATGTTCATGCTCAATCACACAACATCCTGTCCCTTCCACTCTGTCATAAATAATTGTAGTGTGTGGTCCTGCTTATCTACCGGCCTGTCTGCTTCAAAGAAACAAGCCTCATATTTTCTATATCTGGTGTCATCAACAAGCAATGGTAACAGAAACACTGTATCTGTGACAGTATGGACTCAAATGTGTCATAAATTTTTCAACTACCTGAGGTTCCCATGATGTTTTATTACCACACCGTCTTCATTTTCAAGTTGATAGCATTACAGCCTGAGCCAAAAAGTTATTTCAGTAAAACTGTTACATTATCAACATATATATTTGGTTCTGATTTATTTATTTATTTATTTATTTATTTATTTATTTATTTATTTATTTATTTATTTATTTATTTATTTATTTATTTTGGATAATCTAACTCTCCTGTCATTTCAGACACAAACACTCCTACCTAAAAGTACTCTCAGCTCACTTGCCCTTCACCCACCTGCTCCCTGTTGATTGATAAGCTGTCCTATTCACTGAAAACATACAGCTAACACCTCCTCTACCAGATTGTGTGTAGACATAGCTCTCCAGCCTGTGTGCCTCTAAAGAAATGATATTTAATCTGTATTTTGTATTTCCTGACCTCTTGTATCTTTGTCTGCCTTCTATCTTTGACCTCTGTTTTGAAGTGAAGACTGGATGCTCTTCTGTCATTGAATTGTGAAGGATGTGTTGGGAGAGCTTTTGGCTGTGAAGAGTTCCATGACATCGCTGATGAAGTACAGGGCCCTACCATGTCTGCTGTTAACCTCAATCATTGTATAGACCTGTCCTGCAGCTGATTTGTGGGTGCCGCCATTATGAACGGCCACCATTACTGAGATGGAACACCTGCCTCTACTACCAGCTGCTTGCTGTGACAACGGCAGAGATGTACTGTGCTCACGGGGGCTAAGACATCAGTCATATTTCACAGATTAAGGATTTTACCCATGTCAAATATCTATTTAAAAAGTAATATAAAAATGTGAAGTTAGGCCCAGAGTTCAGACTATAGATTCTCATAGCTGACAAACCTTTAGAATTCACTCATATACCACTATCAGGCATAACCAGCATTTAACAGCAACAAAACAGACAAAAACACAAACACTGATCCAGTTCAGTGTCTCACCAGAGAAAGGCTTAAGCCACTTATTTCAGTACAAAACTCCACCTGAGTTCAAGACAATAAAAAACCAAACCCAACCTCAGCCCAAGTTGATCCTGTTATTGCAGCCCGTCTTTGACACAGGTTACTCATGACTGGGACTTTAAAATGACTGGAAAAAGTCATAATTCTATGTATTTGTTTGCAAGTTGGATAAAAAAAATCGTTTAGTATGACAAGCTGCTTCTTCTTTGCCTTTTGTTGCATTTCACACATTAAACAACCAATAGCTTCAGTAAACTCCCACTAAGCCCTTAGCGTAGTAGCTATCATTATCATTATCAGCTCACAGCCACATATCCTCCGCACAAAATACCAACAAGAAGCTGCATTGTAGATTAAATATGTTGCTCACCCCTTGACGATGAATTCAGCTGCAACTGCTGTTCACTTTTAACCTCAACATCCTGTCATGCTTTAGCCTAACCATGGAAAGTAAAACAGGTCGTCTGGTTCAGTAACAGTTTAGTGTTGTCCTCCATTTGTTGATAGTTTAGTGCTGTCTTTTTGTTGTTTATCCCTCCATCATCTGAAGTTCCATCTTCACTGCTATGAGTCTGGAATGCCTTTACCATGCTAACCTATTTATGGTGCTAACCAGCTCCTACTTTGCGTTCTCTTATGAATATTTAGTTAACTGTGTGCTGCTTACTTAGATCACTAACTTTGGCACTGAACAAGGAGGAGTATCGCTATGTGGTAGTCAGTCAAAGAAAGTTGGTAATATAAAATATGAATAATAAATACGAAACAATATATAGAATAATATAAAGTATGTAATTGTAATTTATTAACTTACATTGTGTGACTGGTGTGTCAGAGCCACTCCATGTTCCATAGAAGTTTGGACAGGGGCATCAAAAGACAAGGAAAGTTGAGGAATGCTTCAAAAACACCTGTTTGGAACATTCCACAGGTGAACAGGTTCATTGGAAACAGGTGAGTGTCATGATTGGGTATAAAAGGAGCATCCCCTAAAAGGCTCAGTCATTCACAAGCAAGGACGGGGCGAGTTTCACCACTTTGTGAAGAACTGCGTGAATGAATGAAAAAAGCTGAAAGGTACAAACAGGTTTTGGAGCAACATATGCTGCCATCCAAGCCACGTCTTTTTCAGGGACGTCCCTGATTATTTCAGCAAGACAATGACAAGACACATTCTGCACCTGTTACAACAGCGTGGCTTCGTAGTAAAAGAGTGCAGGTACTAGACTGGCCTGCCAGCAGTCCAGACCTGTCTCCCATTGTAAATGTATGGAGCATTATGAAGCACAAAATACAACAACAGAGACCCCGGACTGTTGATCAACTGAAGTTGTTCATCAATCAAGAATGGTAAAGAATTCCACCTCCAAAGCTTCAACAATAAGTGTCCTCAGTTCACAAGAAAATGTTAATATATATATATAAATAATAAAGTTTATCAGTGAACAATAAATTGTTCACATTGTCTTTGTAGTGTATTCAGTTGAATATAGGTTAAAAAGGATGTGAAAATCATTGCATTCTGTTTTTATGTATGTTTTACACTATAGAAGTGTATTTAACACATAATTTAAATATAAATATGAAAATAAAATGCAATGAAAGAAAAACACTTTCATTTCAAGAATAAATGCCAATCATTTGAGTCATAATGAAAATGAAATTTCAAATATTATAGGAGGAGATGGCTCTCAACTATTTCTCTTGGGACGCTGCAAATAGAGCAGCTAATTGCTCATTATCGGCCAAAAGTTTTGCGACTGCAACTTGATCAGTCATGGCCATGGGAATCAGAGATACAATTCTGCTTTACCAAGTGAGCCAGCTCTATCCTGCTCAAGTATGCCATACTGTCAGCTGCTAACCCCCCTTCTCTCTATCATTCTGCTCTGCTCCTGTTTGGACTTGGGGTGCTGTGTTTTTATTCTTCCTCTGTAGTACTTGTTGGGTTGATTGCAGTGTTGCACACAGACAGCACCATCTACTGTTGTAGATGACAATCACATTTCCATTTCTTTCTTATGTTGGTCTGAAGAGCAGGTTCAAAAATGCAAACAGTCTTTTCTTTTTCATTTGGGTTATGTCACACATTGTGCCAGTTGAGGTTGATGAAATTTCAAAAAATGTATTTCCTTTATTGTGTTTTCATTTTCATATTTGCATTTTCATTTGAATAATTTCCAGTATTTAGTGGACCGTTTCTTAAAAATTAAAATGCAAGCACCCCTTCCATTTAAATTTGAATTATGTTACATCAAGATGAAAATGAAAATGATAATTGAATTTTTGAAATTTGATTTTAATCATGACTCTGGCTGTGTTCATGAAATGAAAATGTTTTTCCATCATGCATTTCCATATTTGCGTTTGAAATTTGTCTAAATTACGCTTCCATATTACAGAACGTCTCAACCTAATTAGAAATTGGAATTGAGGTTGTACATGTGTCCTTTGATATTATTTTGTCAGTCCAACAAGTTAATAGAGCAAAGTCTGTTTTGGTGTGGGGGTGGGGGATGGTGGGTGATTCTGGGTAAGCAGGTCTGGCCTGTCCTCCTCTTTGATAATTTCCAATACATTAGCCAATGTCCTGTTTTTTCATGTAGAGTTTGCATTCCTGCTGTGGCTAACATTCTAGGACTTGATCACTGCCTTACACCGACAGTAACAGGTTTTTGTCAGGCCCCAAAACCAGTTGATCTAGAATCAAGCCTCTCACCTTTGCCGGACAAATGCCTTGATTTGAGAAATGTTTTCAGTCAAACTAGAACCTACAAGCTTTTTTTTTCTACTAATCTGACACCACAGATGTTTTATTATGGCCATAAAATGAGAAGATCTGTTGAAAAGTTGCCCTCGCTTCCTCGTTAGCAACAGTATGTTTCACAGCATGGTCTGAGCAGCTGTTTGAAACACTGATAACATAATGAATAGGCGTGACTTTTCTGTCTTGTCCAGTCATAGAATAGAATAGAATAGAATAGAATAGAATAGAATAGAATAGAATAGAATAGAATAGAATGTACTTCCCCAGAGGGAAATTCAGGAAGAACTTCATGGGGCTGATGTTGGAGGCTGCATAGATGGTGCACTGACATAATGGTGCATGTCTGTAACAAAGGTATAGCCATATAGAACCTTCTTAGTAAAATACTGTAACACAATAAAAAAAAGTATTTAAAGTAGAATGTAACAAACTGAAAACTTGTAAAATACCAACCGTCTGCCCTTTGTCCTTGTTGTTTTACGTTTTCTTCCTGTCTGCCCCCGCTCCTTCCCTTTCTTCTTTTTCTATCTTTCAGCCCCCCCCCCCCCCCCCAGACACACACACACACACACACACACTTACTTTCTCTCTCTCTGTATTTTTTGAAGGGTGTGTCTAGCTTTGATAGCACTGTTGCCAGAATTCAATTTCACACATTTATTGCCCTGGTAAAAATTCTTGTCCCATATCTGTGAATGTGAATGAATGCAGGGAATATCCCTTGAATGAATGAATACATTCACAAATAGATAAATAAATAACAACAACCTTGCCCTCCATGTGTGGTATGCGCAGCAGCACAGATAGTTAAAAATAAAAAAAATCTTGTCAGTCAAACTGCTTTAGAGGGCAGTCACTGTGACTGTGAAAGTGATTGAGATTTAATTAATTCCCCTCCACGGCTTATGTAAAGTTCATATTTTCCTGTTTAGACACAGAGTCTGAGAATCAATCATCTGAGTAATAGAAAAGGTAATAGACTGTGTGGATGGTGACAGCAGAGAGCTACAACCAGCAAGAACATAAACTCTGTCATTATGATGTCATAATATGAGGATGTGCTCACTGCACGCTTATTATTTAAACTGACTTCACTCAGAATAACATTCTTTATGTCTGTGCTTTAAAGAGAAGTTTGAAAGTTTGTTTCCATGAACACAGCTGTTCTTGTGGGACAAGGACCTACATGAATGCTTTCCTCCACACAGCAAGTGTTCCCAGTTTTGCATTTCAAAATATTTTTCAATACCAAAGTTCAGCTACAGCAGGCTGAGAGAAACTTTGTCACTGTTATCTTAATTAAATCAAAATGAGATTTTTACTTTACATAAGAGGGACACTTCTGCATATCTGCATCATGTGTTCAGCAGCCATTGGAGATGATGTAATTATGCTGTAATTTTGCAGTTTATGTGTGAAAAGAACTTGAAAAAAATCAGATTACTTTGACATAGAGGCTGTTTGCTCTATCTTAAATTACACAGATGACTATCAGTCTGAGTCTGATCCATGTATTAGTCAGTGTTTCAGTTGCAGTTGTTTTGAGGTGAAACTGCTTCTTTCAAAAGATCGGTCCAAAGTTATCCTTCTTTTTGCTGATAATACCCATAACACTGAATATAAAGAGAGTCTGATGTAAGGCCTCGCCATTGTAGCGAGGCCCTGAGAGCTCACAGCACTGCAACTTGAGAGAATACATGCAAAAAGACAAAACACAAGCAAATAAAGAAAACATTCTCATCAATTTGACAACACAACACAACACAGTAGAAAAAAAGTGCTCCAAATAGACCACAACACAGTGGAAGTGTTTCCAGAGGACACTTAAAATTGATGCACACGTCCATTAGTAGCCAATACGCTAACATCTGAATCATGTGGTCACAATGTTAAAATAAATCAAAAGCTCTTATTTTTCTCTCATTTTCCAACACCGCTGATGGAAAGAGAACTCTAATAGGGCTGTGACTCAAAATCTACATCAACAACAAGTGTGTCGGTCTATTTTCATTTACCTTGTCAACCTTCTCAGAATGAAAGAAAAATGTAGTTTTAACTCTCTGCGCTTGACTTTAATATTTCTCACATGAAGGGGGAAAAAATGAAGGAGGCATTGGTATGCAGGTGAGTATTCATGAAGAGTTTCATTAATTATTTATGGCTCGTTTTCAGGGTTAATGGGTAGTGATGTGAGGTCTGTCCATGTTCAGATATTATAAAAAAAACCATCAAGATTCATAAAGAGAATTGATTTAAGAGACGGATCTGATTTTTAATTAGCACAGAGTTAGGGAGAAAACTTAACTCGGGCTAAAAAGAAGAAGATTATTTTGGTTTACATGACTGTTTATATGACTGTAAGGTAGTGAAGTAGGTAAATGAAGGACTCCTAATGACCTGTCATGTTTAATATGGGAGTCAGGTATCTTTGCCTTTTCACCCCACACAGAACTTTCACACCAAATCAAAACAAACTCAGAAGAGGGATTTTTACCATAAAGTTGTGTGACTTGAGCTTCCCCAGACTCTTTTATGTTTACAGCCTGCAGTCTGAGATCCACTGGCAGGACTCTACTGGCTGTTTCAGAGTCTAGATTCAAGACCAAGAGCTCTCTTGGTGAGAGCCCCGAGACTTTGGAACAGCCTACCAGAGGAGATCAGACTTGCAAAATCAGTCCCCTGTTTTCATTGTTGGGCAGTAACACATTCCTGGTAACGTGTTACAGTAATAATATTGCTTTTACTAGTAACGAGTAGTGTAACAAATTACTCTTGAAATTCCAGTAATAATATTACACAAAAAATAACTGGTTACTCTCTTATTGTTGTTATTAACCCTCTAATGATTTAAAATACAACAATCTGTGGCTTAATTTCATTGCACACATCAGCTGAGCAGCAAGGTAGCTCGCTTCATGGTTGCCAGGTATGCGGTTTTCCAATGGAACTGGGCATCTTTTTAGGCACTGCCACAGGTAGTTTACATTTTTTTGGCTGATGTTTTTTTTTTTTTTTTTAACTTGTTGTCATACATACCTGGCAACCCTGGTTAGCTTAAAAGATGGAGCAGTACATGTTTACATTCAGCATCTGGAAATATGCCCGTCAATTTAGATTCGTCCAGAGGAAAGATGACAGCAGCGTCTTTGTCAGGTTTAATCTGAGTCCCGGTACGAGGTCTCTTTCAATTTAGATCAACTTAGACTGGATTTCAGTCTCATCCTCAGCTGAACCAGATGTGTATTTCAGATAGTTGTAGATAGATGTTACTTTGATGTGTTCATAAGGTCCAGGAAAAAGCCCACTTGCCGGTAATTTAATGTCTGACGTTGACACAGAGGCCATGAGCAAACTCAGAATCATGAGGAGAAAGGACACAGTTACCAATTTTGTGGGATGTAAAGAAAAATAATATAACTTTTTGCATTTTACTGATTGTGTTGTAATGTGTTGTATAGTAGTATTTTATAAAAGGGAACAATACTTTTTCCCCCTGTTTTTATGAATTTTCATTACTGTAGCGCTTGTGTCACCTGCCCCAGAGACTACAGTTGGAAATTAGCTAAACACACAGGAATTCACAGGAATTTTTATTAATGTGCACTGTCTCTGTATATTTAAACCAATAAACTAAACTAATGTATTACTGTTGGCAGGGAGTAATAAGTAAAGTTATAATATTACATTTAAAATGAGTAACAGGTAGTAAGTAATATGTTATTTTATTTTTTTTTTCATTAACGGGCCCAACACTACCTGTTTCATCTCACAACTGAAGGCTGTTTTTTACAGAAAAGCTTTTATTTTGTGATTTTATTTTATTTTATCTTGAATTTATTAATTTTGTATTTATTGATCTATGTCTTCTTCTTCCTGTTCTTTTGTCTTCTAGTCTTATTATTATTATTATTATTATTATTATTATTATTATTATTATTATTATTATTATTATTATTCATAGACTGTATAATTAATGGACGAAGGCTCTGCGACATCACCCATCTGTTTCTGAAACAGACTTTTGAAGCAAAGCGGCCGGCGCGGCCATATTGGAAATGAGGCAGACTGTGAGTCTCCACAGTAACAACCATAGGACGCTCCACAGTCACGTGATTTGAGCTGTGCCTCTGATTGGATGAACTGACGATCTTAATATTGTGGAATCTGACTAGTAAGAAAAATATTCATCCCCCGTACAGTGCATGCCGTTATTGAAATTAACGATAATGACGGGAGACATTATTTGTACCAGGCTGTAAATGTGCTTAGTTTGGCCTTTTTTGGGGGGCTTGGTGTGTTTGTGACTTCCGGTACTTCCAGAGCCAGCCTCAAGCAGACACTCGAGGAACAGCAGACTTTAGCACTTCCGCATCGTCTCATAATTTCAGACCGGAGGTTCCCACTTGGTATTATTATTATTTGTCTGTTTTTTTCTGTTTGCTGTTCATATTTACCTGTTTGTTACTGCTTATTGTGAAGCACTTTGTGACTTGTATTGAAAAGTGTGATATAAATAAAGTTTTATTATTACAGCTTAGGCTGATGACAGTTGGATGTTTGTATAAAAGAAGGTAAACCTTTTAGTGTAGTGTTCCACCTCTCAGACTCACACCTCTGTTTGTTTAATGTGTGTGTGTGAGTGAGTGTGTTTGTGTGTGTGTGTATTGATCGCTCTGTGTAAGGCCTATTACCAGCAGCTCTTCCTTTGAGCGCTGTGTTGGGATGACTCAGTGTTGACAATTGTATTACAGCCTATTATCTTCAAATCCCAGGACTTGAGTTGAGCTCACTGTAGGGTTGAAAAGTTGAAACCACTCACTGACTTTACCTTCCTGGTTTCCTTTTTGTGCTCTCTTATTTTCTACTCATCATTATAATCGCCCGTTCACCTGACTGTCACAGTTCTTCTTAAAGAGGAGTATTGCGTTTTTGAGGGTGTATTCACACCTGGCTCTTTTGGGGCAGTTGTTCTAAAATGAACATAAAGTCTGGTTCGTTTGAGCATATGTGAACACAGCAATTGCACTCGGATGTGGGACAAAACAAGCGGGTTGAGATCACTAAAATAGGATGGTCTTGGCTCGCTTCCATTTGAACCCTGTAGCGGTTCCTTTACGGTGAGAACACAATCACCTCAGCAACCAACACAACTGACTCATAACTTTGGTTTACACTGTAGTGGTCAGGGGGTAGTAATGAGATTGGTTGCCAACCGTTCAGTCAAAACAATAGAAGAAGAAGGAGTGGAAGAATCAGCAACAGAAGAAGAAGATGAAGAAGAGACAGTGATTTCGTGATGATTACCATATTGATCCAAACATAAGATGATCCTGGATATAAGACGACCCCTTTTACCAAAACAGAATTTGGGAAAAAGGCTCCTCTATGACAAAATCTTGTTATCATGAAGTCAAAGTCAAAAAAGTCAAGTCAAAGTCAACTTTATTGTCAAATATGCTATACATGCTCGACACACAGCATAAATGAAATTTCAGTCCTCTCAGACCCAGAACGTTTGCATATTCTCAACTCTCCTCTGCTCTCTGTATCGTGCACAGCAGAGTTCCGCCCCGATTTCTGACCGGTGAGAGAAAATTTGATCACACATGGCATTTGTTTACAACTGTGAACTGCATTGCTGTGTGAACACAAACGAACCAAGTGACAACTGCAACAATTGTACTATTTTTGCTCCTGAATCAGAACAAAGCAAACGAGCCACAGGTGTGAATAGACCCTTAGACTTTATACTGTCCATGTGGTAGCTTGACGTGATTAACAACTATTTTTCTCCCACTGGGGTTTTGGAAAATCTTTATTTCAGCCTCTGTCTTTAAATGCTGTCATTTTAAGGCTCCCAGCTCCACAAATCCCTTTCCCTCTGGTTGGCCAGAGGAGGCAAATTCAGGGTTTTATGCAGCATGACTATGGAGTGGTTTGAAAATCTGCATGTGCAGTATGGACATCCATCATTGTTACATTAACTCCATTTTTGAAATATGGGAAAGCATAACAGCCCTCTTTAAGCTTCCATCCTCTACTTCTTCATATTCTAATATCTGTCAATTCCACTTTCTATTGTCTTCCTTTTTATGTTCCTACTTTATTTGCTGTCCTGGGATCTGCATGCTTTGTTGAGATGCCTCTGTAAAGCGTCTGTTTTCCACCCTTAAACTCTTTGAAGTAGCAGGTGCAAAAATACAGATTTCCCAGTCTGCCTAGTAAAGTCAGGTGAAGTCTTTTATATTTTTTTTTTCTTCAAGACCATGAGCTCACTTATCAACTTAACATCCAGATTATGAACCAACAGGGCTGATAGAAGCTGTACAGACGTTATCTGTCATTCTCTTGCTGCTGTGTCTGTCCTGTCTCACAGCTGAGGGGTTACTTGGTCTTGATGAGCAGTACTCCAGTGATCGATGAGGAACACTCAGAGCTTCACTTAGAAAAGCAGTTTAGATGTAGTCTCATCTCCATTATCTCTTCTCTCTCTCTCTCTCTCTCTCTCTCTCTCTCTCTCTCTCTCTCTCTCTCTCTCTCTCTCTGAGTTCCAGTGTCTGCTTTCTGTTTCCCAGCAGTCACCAGTCCTGTGAATGGAAAGCTTTTCAATGAAATTAAGAATTCCTGAGAACATTTAAATACCACTTTTGACTTTGGAGGCTTTTCTCCTTCAAAATGTAATTTTCTTTGTGTGCTTGCTTTGTGCTGTCATGTCTCCCCATAAATGTCGTGCGGGTCTTGAAGGGAAAGCTTCCTGGAAAAGATCGACTGTTTCAGATTCCAAACATATGCCGCTGTCTGCAATATTCATGGTCTTTCTGGCCTCCACCAGCCTGAGAATTATTCTAGGCATAAGGTCTGTTCCTCACAAATAGGCTCTTACTGTTGCCGGTCAGATCTAATTCTATGAATAATAGAATAAAATTGGTCATTTGTTTCCAACACGGCAGGAACACTGCCAGGTTGTTGTGATGTATTCGGCCATTAGACGCTTTTAAACAAAGCTAATTTATCACCTGAGCGCGCTGCATTAAGATATATGTTATGTTAATTCTGTGGTCATATTACATTGAGTTAATCTGGCTACTTGGAATGATGGAGGTGGCATTAAGTGATGTACACAAGAGTGATAGCTTTGAGCGCTCTTTGTGTTCACTCAGTCCAGCAGAGTGTTCTGACCTAAACTCTGCCACAAAAGCCAGAGAGAAATGCAATTACACTTCCCATGTCCAGCTGCGGTGGAATATTGTGATGGATTTAATGAACAGAAAATTCAGTAAATCATTAATCTAGTTTTTCTATTACATCCCAGGTTCATAATAAGTCTGCAGGCATGACATTTGGTAATGCTCTCTCTCTCCTCCTTCTCTCCACCTGCCTCACCCTCACTGAGAACACTGTAATTAAGAGGCTGCAGGAGACTTTAGAGCTCAGCTTGAATTTATGTGGCAACTGATACAAGTATGGAATGACTTATAGCCAAAAACACTGCATAAGAATTTCAGCTATTAGAGAATAATCAGTGTGCCACTAAAAATGGGTTTCATCACAGAATGATAACCAGTCTAAGGCCAAAAGGTTTTAGCTTAACACCCCCCCCCCCCCCCCCCCCCCCCCAACAAAACTGGAGTCATCATCAGTTGATACACAGCTTTTAAAGAAATCAATATGCAATTTACTGAAATGTTGAGAAACCAAAAGTCATCAGTCCTCTAATTTCTAAAGGACTGCAACGCCAAAGAGACAGTGACGATTTTTTTAATCTTAGTTTCTAATAACATTAAAAGAGTCTAGTGTGACTATAACCTTAAAGTGCTTTTCTTTATCCAGATAATATGTGGGACAATTGACCTATGACTAAGCCCCCCCCCACTCACTCGGACAAACAATGAATATTCAGTGTCAGACGCTATGGGAGGTGCCACAGTCTGAGACAGTTTTCATGACGTCATTATGATTTTTGAAGACAGAAAGATCACATATATCTAAAAGACATCAAGAAGGTCTAAACTCCACATTGGAGGGATATATGAATCAATGGTATACATTTGTGTGTTCATGTGTTGGAGTTGCATATATATATATATATATATATATATATATATATATATATATATATATATATATATATATATATATATATATATCAAATATGATGTTTGGTGTCATAGGGTTAAGCAAAGTAGGCTTAACACAGAATATGTATCTGTTACTCATCAAATGTTACAAGATATATGGTGCCAAGAGTTAAAAAAGATCATCAAGAAGTGTTCAGTAATCTGATTGCAGAGGGGATGAACGATTTTGAATAGCAGTTAGTTTTACAGGTAGGTAAAACATACCGGAGACATGAGGGCAGCTTGCAGACTTCATTATAAAGTGCATGACTAAAAGAGGCTAAAATTCTCTCAGCTTTTCTTCCACTGGTTACGAAAAGAGTTTAACTCTCTGTTTTTGTGCCAATTATGTATGAGCAGATTTCAACCATTCCTGTAAAATGGTTTCTATCTTGAACTGAGAACTTGTGAGACCAACAGATAAAAGAAAAACAAAGTACCCTCTTAGTAAAGGATTGGTGAAAAATGACACAGTATTACAGGACTGACTGAGAAAGAGTTCAGTTTCCTTAAAAGGTGGATTCTCTGTTGCCCCCTCTTTACAACAGCCTCAGTGTTGACTTCAGATTTGAGTTGGTTAAACCATCTTTGACCAACAGCTTCTCCAGTCCATTAATTTAAACGCCACATTTCACCAGAGGGGATCAAATGTTCAGGTGGCTCAAACTCACTGAAATAAAGTGACTTTTTATTCACACTAAAATACCAGTATGAGGCAGCGTTCAAACTGTGCACAGCAGCCATTAATTCCACAGAAGTCCTTACTGTGACTTCTATTTAACAGGCTTATCTTTGAACAGAGCTTTTAAGGTAGAGACATCAAAGTTTTAGTCACAGGATGTCAGAGATGTAATTCAGAGAATCACTGTAATCTCCTTCTGTACTATTTAGAGGACAGATGGGATCAGTGGATGAAGAGAAGAACTGCAAGATGCTGCTTGTTAAAAAGATATCAGTTTCACTTTGGATGCTCTGTTCTGAATGACAGGTACGTGGAGGCACACAGCACAGCAAAGGAAGGTTTGTTTTTACTTGTGTGAAGGGAAAGGGCTATGTAAGGAATTGCAGGGGTTGAGTTCATGACAGGGTACCCAACTATCAGCAGCATTAGTTCTCTTGGGATCTTATTATTCACAGTTCAAACTGACTACAGCATAACAAACAAGTGGTCACATATTCAGGCTCTTTTTTTTTTTTGCTGAGTGTTTATTTGTATTTGTTTAAAAGGTCCACTTTGTGAATGGTAAGATAATTGCCAAAAAAAAAACACATTCAAAACAAACAAACAAAAAAAAACATAAGGAATTATAGATAAAAGTTGAGAGGGCACACAAGATAGCAGCGATGAAGAATAGACAAGAAAGGCACTTTAGGATGATCGATAGGCTCAAGGCAGAGGGCTCAAGGAAAGGATTGAGGAGGTGAAGCAACAGTTTCCAGATGGTTGGCTCGTATCTGCTGATGGATCCCTAGTTGACATTCAGTGTCATGGGGACCCTTCAGCAGGCTGTCACTCCCTTGAGCTCTACACCCCACTACTCCTTCCATCTTTGTTCTGTCCCCCACTGCTCTGAAGTCTTTCCAACTAATCCCTCATTGCCTCCTTTTTCTCCAGTTACTCAACCTCTAGCTCTCTTACCCTCTTTCCTTCTGTCTATTAGCACAGTCCTCCACCACTGTTTTTATAACAGTCATGAGTCTTTCTTACCTGAATGCAATGTTTTCTCCATTTTTTTTAAAACTTCTTTTCCACGTTTAGTATGTAAGAGAGCATAATTGCTCAAATGCAGTGGATTGAGACTGTTGATGTCTGTATGTATGTGCATGAGTGCAGGGAGCATTTAATTTGACTTTGTGTTGATGTCTCAACCCTGTAATCAAACAGATACAACACATTTGTCTGATTTAGACATATGGTGGCTTGTAGAAATGTTGGTGGCCTTGATCTTCTGTGAGTGTGTGCATGTGATGTTCAGTTTTAGTTTCATTTCTACATGTGTGAGTTTGCTTTAGCAGTTTGTACAAATGTGATCCCTGAGAGTGCCCATGCATGAATACACATGCAGGCACACTTGAGTGGCATGCTTAATGATCTGCTCGTTTGCGCTGCTCTGCCTCTAATGATCTATTAAAGTACACTTAGCCGGTAATTATACGGCCAGTCTCAAAATGCCTTTGAGGCCCCATCAGAGTCTTCTGAAGATGCAAGAGGAGTGTTAAGGCAAAAAAAGAGAGAAGAAGCTAGTGAGAGTTATGCAGTGCACAGGAATCAGTAATATTATGGCCTTTCTTCTGGTTTGTGAGCATAGTTAGTTAAAGTTAGAACAGGCGTTCAAAGGGAGCCTTTCAAGCTATAACTCATCAACTTCTGCATGTTATTCAATATCTTTCAATCAACTTCTTCTATTTTTTTTATTCAAATGAAAACTTCATTATGACTGGAGCCAAGGCTATCAGTTTCTCTCTACAAGGTTCTTTACATTCAGTTGATTAGTTATACAGAACGTTTTTTGTTTTTCTCCAGAAGAAACTACTAGAACATTTTAAGTTGTTGTCTCTTGCTTTTGTTCTGTCACAACTAATGCCATATATAACCAGTCTCTGTACTCCCTAAAAAAATGATAAATAAATATATAAACTGTGGCAGAATTACAGAAAAGAAGGTTCCTGGTTCCAATCAATTCGTGGAGGGGCTTTCTATAGACCCCTTTACAGTTTGTGAATAGTTACAGCTGCATGGTGAGAAGTACACTGGTTGGCCAAGCGACACCCAAAAAAACCACCAAAAAAAAAACAACACACACACACACACACACACATATATATATATATATATATATATATATATATATAATTAACACCAATATTGAAATCAGTAAGTGGATGGAACACCTCTATGAGTGGACAGACTTTTTAGTGTAGATATCCGGTCTGTACCCCAGAGAGCTGTTTAAACCAAGCAGCAACTCCGGTCTGAAAATATGAGACAATGTGAAAGTGCTAAAGTCTTCAGTTACTCAAGTGTCCACTTGAGGCTGGCTCTGTAAGTACTGGAGGTTACAAAGACACCAAGCCAAAAAAATAAAACTTTTCACAGCAGAAATAAACATGTTCACAGCCTGTTACAAAAAATGTCTCCCGTCGGAATCACTAATTTCGCTAATGGCACACTTTGTACGGGAGGTGAATTTTTTTCTAACTCAGCAGTTTAGAAGATATTAAGATTGCAAGTTCATCCAATCAGAGGCACAGCTTGGCTCACATGGCTGACAGGCACCCTATGGCTGTTGCTGTGGAGACTCAAAGCCGCATTATTTCCAATATGGCCACGTCGGCCAATTTGCTTCATAAATCCATTTAAGAAACAGAGGGATGACGTTGCGGAGACTATGTCCATTAATTATACAGTCTACGGTTAAAACACATAAGTGACTCAATGTTTGAGACTGCATTATCTGTGGACCCTGACCAGACTCTGAAATATAAAGACATGGACTTGTGTCAATAAAACAGGCACCAAAGACAAGCACACAGAACGCTAAGACCTAGGGTATAAAAAAAAGAGCCAGCAAACTACATCCAGACAGAGAACTGTAACAAATATCAGACTATTAATGGTTTTGCATTTTAAAATTACTAATGAGACAGGTTACTTTGAACATAAAATCTGTTTCTGTTAATCGTCATTTATAGCTTCACTTATTATTTCCTCTCCATGGTGAGTCCATATTTGGTCATAACCTCGTCTCCAAACCAACTTTTCCATCAAACACTCAAAGTAAAAACAGGATTTAGAATATCAGCAGTTAATATTGATTATTGGTGCTCAAACCTGCTTAACTGAGGTTGGATAAAGACGACACATTTAATAACAAAGCTGCAGACGTCGTTGGTGTTTTGATGTAAAGTGTGACTATGCTGGTGACTGTCAGCCATCAATCTCTGACACATTCGGCAGAGAGTCACCACTTAGCATGGTCGCTTTTTATTCCAAAACACCAGTTGCTCTTTAATGCTTAGAACTTGATATAAGTTGACTCCGTGGTATAGTATTGTTTCTAACAACAAACCACAGAACAACTGGACATTTTTGTGCTGCTTACAGTTTGAATTTGGTGTTTTAAGAAGATAACTTGTCTGAATGAATCTTTTTGATGATGAAGCTTGTGAAGGGGCCTATAGGAAATGTATTCTCACTGTGCTGTTTGTATGAACAGTTATACGTCTCTACATGTTCGTCCTGTAGATACCTGTCCAGGGCATACCCCACCGTGTAACAAATGACATCTGGGATAGGCTTCAGTTCCCCATGAATCAAAATATAAAGGGGTTAACAGTAATGGATGAATAATGGATGCATTGAAGCAGAATGGCTTCAGTAAAATAAGAAGAAGTTCTGACAGTTGAAGACATTAGTCAGACCCTGTACATTCATCGAAATGAAGAGTGTGTCCTGCCGGCCAGGACAGCCATCATGGACATATTTCATAAAAATCTTTCCAATTACATTGCAGCTCCCTATCTCTCCCTCCCAATATCATAAACCCTCAAGAGATGCCCAAGCAGTTTATCTTGAGCCCTGTGCTGGCCTTCTATGCACTTTCCCCAACACTTTATAGAAAGCAGAGTGTACCACAGTTGCTTGTTTTAAAGATCCATAACCAAAATATTTCTCTCAGCTCTCTGTGCCTATGAGAGTGGCACTTGACATAGAAGACCTTCCTTTCAAAAGCCTCATTTACTACATAATGCCAGTTCAAGGAGGCGATTTTCTGCCTCTGTGATGTCTGATCTTCAATAAACTTCTCATAGGCGTAATGATGGGACCAAGTCATACTCGCTTTAGACAGTAACAAAGACACAACAGGTGCAAGATGGAATCAGTTATTAATCCCATATGATTAAATTGTACAGTGGAGGTCACAATTATTAGAACACCTGACAGATCTGATTTGTTTTTCTTCCAAAGCACGTTCATTGTCACTCTGAGCACAACATATATTATATAAATTGAGTCCTACTGTTTTTATCTACCTATAACTTTGATATTTTGTATGTTGACCTTTTGCAACAATTACAGCGGCACATGTTTCTGGCATGGGGTCAGTATATTTTGCAAATCCAACCAAGGCTTTCCTTTGAGTGTAAAATAAATTTGTCTATTTTTCAACCAGCCCTTAGTTTGTTCAGTGGTGTTAAGGTCCAGACTTGAGGGAGCCAGTCCATCATTTTAAGTGACCAGAATCTCCTTATGATGACTGTAAAGTGTGTAATGAAATGGTAAATAAAAGGGAAGCAAACATTTAGTCATCCTAAAAAGTTCAATTCCTCCTTCAGTTATTAGATTATTTGTTGACTTATTATCTTTTGTCTTTGTTGTGCCTGTCATGCTTCTGAAATTCTCTAATGTAATGTGAAATTACAGAGAGAGAGACGCTAATACTGGGCTGTTCTGGATTTAAGACAAAGAAAAAAGTATAAAAGCATTCAGACAGTTGAGCTTCATTATGGCACTGTTGCAAACTTGCAATGTAAAGAGAACAACCATCAACATCCATTCTGTCTTGGTTTTAAGAGCATTTCTTGAACTTACCTGCTTATTAGTTATTTCATTCTTTGCTCCTCGCACTTTCTGTCCAAGTGCCCATTATCTGATTTGCCAAAGCCCCTCTCATCCATTTTCCTCAAAGAGATGACAAAAAAAAAAAAAGACATTTCTGTCTTTCGTTTCTCTGTTGCAGTATAGCTGAACCGTGGACCTCACAAGCTTTGATATCTCCAGGAGCCAGACAGATTTGACTGATCTGGAAAGAAAAAAGTACATATTTAGGGCGGTTTTGAAAATGCAGATTTTTTTCACCTATTCTGTGATGCAGTATCACACCAGGGGGTTGGCTTCCTCATAGCAGGGGGTCTAAAAACCATATCAATTGACATTTTTTTAAAATAAAGAATAAACATTTGTTGATATCTTTATATTTCTTTGGCCAGATGACTTGATTTATGCAAATTTAGTTCTCGCTCCTTCTTCCTTTGCTTTCTGCTCTGCAAACGGCTCTTATTATGTCCCAGTGTGTTTCCTACTTTAAATTGCAGCTTTATGTTCTTTTAGACTCCCTCTATTCTGCCTATCGCCCTATCTCATCTTTGGAGTCTCTGGTCTTGGTGACAGGCATGCAGACAGCCAAACTGGGTTTGGTCTGGCAGTCATAAACGAGATGGCACAGCAGGCTGCCAGGTGAAAGCAGCCACCTGAGGGGGTTCTATTTTCTGACACCTCTATTAACCTTCATGAGATGTCCATCCCTGTCACACCCCAGCCTCTTCTCTTTCCAGCTCATCCATATCTTTACTGTCCTCTTTTCCCCTGCCTGTTCCCCTGGCATGAAGGAGACTGTCCCAAGAGAAAAAAAAAAGGCAAGATTACAAATTCTTTCATTTTCCTGCTTTCATTCTGGAGCAATATGCCTCAGATTTCAAACTTTCAAGTTCATACAGCCTTAGAGCTACAAAAGTAAAATGTTCAGTGTTGTGAAATTTTTATTTTAGCACCTTTTTTATTTCACCTACTGTCCATGAAGTGCCCTGAGGATGGTTACAGCCAGTTTAATACCCATGGTTTTAAGTAGTGATGCATAGCAAAGTAATGGGAATGAACAACCCTCTCTTGTCAATCACCCAGAATTATTAGAAAACTAAATGAGATGGATGGAATCTGGTGAAAACATGATTAACACCTGCACTTTTTTACTTTGATAATAATTTAATAGAGTTCACGTGTAGCATGAATGTGTTTGTGACAGCTCCCATGCAGGTCAACTGCCAATAATCTCTGTCCTGCCTGTCTCCCTCATATCATATCAAGTCCACAGGAGACTTTTTGACACAGCTTCAGCCATTGATCTATATCATCTAAAGCATGGCGATGGTTGAGATTGACCTTTTTTTACTGCTTAAAGATTGGTTGATAACTTTCGCCAGGATACATCCTTCTCAAACAACTTTATGTTATCAGTAAATACGTATCTGATGAGAATATATTGACATATATAAAAACTACACTAGGATACTTATACACATTTATGTATTATACATTTCATGCACCTGCTCTACAAAAATCATTCACTGGAATATCTACACAATCATAGTTACTCATAGTTGTTAAAGTAAAGAGGAAAGTTAAAGAGGATAAATGGTAATACTTTGTACACATCCTGGCCACCCATACCCATGTCACTGTCCTCATTGTTCCACCCTGGTCTGAAAGTCTGGACACGCCCCTGCATAGAGGCTCATAGGAACAGTGTCGTATGAAAGCTAACATGCTTTCAGGTTTATTCACCAAAAGGTGGAAGAAAACTCCTTTTTATTTTTAAAGAATGAGAGAAAAGATGACTAAACTACAACTTCTGTCCTAAAGAGAGCAGAAAGGTGACCTGTCCTGTAGGAGCATCAGGAGGAATAACAATAAACAAACCATCAGCTGGTGTGTAATGTGTGCGAGTGAACTCACAGCATGAGCACAGCTTTACCGTCCCTATAATCTGATCCTGATGAAGTTTAAAGTTAATATAAACCACGCAGAGTGACAGGGTGCACTTCTCTTTGTGCTGACTTTATATCTGAATATAAACTTGGAAAAAGTGCTGAAAACAAAAGCGTTCTTCATGACTCACGGAATATTTATGTAGTTAAATGTGCATGTAAAGCATATAAAACATAAAGTTAGATGATAACACGCATCTGTAAACACTGATTAATGATCATAGTAAGTGCGGAATCGATTTTCTCTCTGCAGAGAGCTGAGAATTGTAAACAGCAAAGATCCGCCCAAGCTCTGTTTATGGGTGTGCACTCAGTCACAAGAGAACACAGAGAGGGGTAATGAGCTTGTGAAAAAAATCTGTTTCTTGGGCCCACGAGGCCCCAAGTCCTGCCCCCTGCACACGTTCGGGGGCCTGGCGTCTAGCCGGGCCTGCAGGCCTCTACTCCTGGCCCCCTGGGACCCTTACCCCAAAGTGCTAGGGGTTTGCCTTCCGCTTCCTCTTGTCTCCTCTCCCTGCCTCCTCCTGAGTTGGCCTGTAGCTGTCTCTGCAGTGGACTGTCTTAGTTCTATGCTCTGTTGCGGCTGCTAACTGCCCGGCACTGGGGGTCCTTTCTGTATGCTTCTGGTCCCTGGAAACACCAGGGTTACACCTGCACGATATCTCCTAGGCACTCCTCAACACAAAACACAACTTAACCCAAATAATCTGCACCCTCACCCATACACAGTATGTGTATTTATGTATATGTGTGTGTATGCATATGCGTGTTTATGTGTATTTGTAGGTGTATGCACATGTACATATTTGTATGTATATATGTATATATGTATATATACGAATGTATATTCATAATTATTATTGCTTGGCTCATTGTTGCTTACAATCTCTCCAGTTCATTTCTCTGCAGGTGCTCCTAGTGGTTGTTGTATCAAAGACCTCAGGTAACTGTTTCTTTTCAGGCTCAGCAGCTGGTTGTTTAGCTCTCCCGTCTGTATTCATTTGCTCAGTTGTTGTGGTTGTTCTTTACTGTTGTTTTGTTCTCTCTTTCCTTCTCTATTTCCTTTTCTCTATGCACTCTTCCCTTCTGTCTTCTGCTATCACTCTGGTCTGGTCCGGCAGTAAATGTTTAACTTGGCAGTACAATGAAAAAAGAAATTACAAAGCACCAATAAAGAGTATAGCTTAAAACTCAAGGGGAGCCTTTTTCACAAACGGCTCCTTTTGGCAAAATAATCTGTTCTGCACAAATACTGCAGCCAGACCACAATTCTGATGTCATGGTGCTGGACAGGACAAGTTAAAAAAATAAAAAATTTACCCAGGCAGTGCGGCCTAGAAATATTTTAGTCACACTCTTAAAAATTTTGGTCGCATATGCAACCAAATTAGTTGCACTCTGGAGCCCTGCATGGTCTGAGAGAGCCACAGGTGGTGCCTCAACCCCCAGAATCCAGACAGTGTTTACCACTGCCTCTGTCAGCTCACTCATCAGCCTAGGTAGAAGCCCCCGGAAGGTCTGCACTGCACCCCTCCTTTCGCCTGCGTCAGGTGGCACTGGTTTAGGGATAACATGGGTCATGTGTTAACCAGCTGGGTCTGAATCGCCATTGCACTATGCATTTTGGTGAGCAAGGTATTCATCTTTTGCAGTTCTTGCTCTGGCAGCCCCTTTTCCCAAGAACTTACCTTGATGGAGAGACCAAGGTTGCCAGAACCTGGTCCACAGGAGATAACGGCCTACAACCAATCCTCTACTGATTGTGGACTGCTGCAAAGTGCTTACAGAGCCCGGACCAGTGACCTGAAGGTGTCTGAAAGGTGTTGCTTCCGGACCACCTCCTCAAAGTCAGAGAGGAGAGGCACAACCATGAGAACCAGATTGCCTCATCGTTAAAGTGGGAGGGGGTGGCCCCCTGATCAGATGGCAGTTCAACATTTAATGCAGCAGCCGCCCTACTAACAGTCTCCTGAAGGGGGATGGGCTGCTGTTCATTCCCTCCATGACTCTGCTGCCACACAGCAAACACATCATTGCCTGAGACCTCCAGGTTCACCACATCAATCTCTGTCAGACTGGGGGTCAGAGGGGCAGCCCCAATCAGCCACCTGACCCCCCATGGTGGAGAATCCAGGAGCAGGGGGCTGACTAGTTGTCACCTGTGGCCCATGTGGCAAAGTGCGCTCATACCCTTTACATTTAATATCAGACAGTGAAGGGGCACCTCAACATGCTGAATCCTGTGCTGCTGAAGCCACAGACCGTGGTCGCTTGGCTGACTGCAGTTCATGAGCAGGCTGTGTGTTTCCAAACACATGGCAGCAGACATCACTTAATCTATCTGACAAGCAAAAACGGCTCATACATGAAGATAGGTCATCTTTTGCCAACCTAAACAGAGCACACAACAATCATGCACCTCCTCTGCATGCATTTTCGCACCATAGTCCCTGCAGAGAAGTCCATTTGCCATACTGTCATAGCAGGCAGACCAGGGGGTATCCTCCCACATTGCCCTATGTTTGTAGCAACAGAGCTATCCGTTGCTACGGCAGTTTTGTGTCACACAGCAGTGAGTCTACACGATATTCCCACTGACTTGGTTGGCTTGGACAGCAGATAATGTTTTTGAGAGCTTGTTGCAGAAACACAGGCGACAATACACCTTGCAGCACTCCTGTACGACAGGGAAAAGAGGGATGCTGCACCACACCTGCCGACCAAGTCAGTTTTGGTAGTGGACTATATCTGGGTGTGTTAGCAGTAGCAATGGGAAGGAGTCGGTTCATTTCGCTCGGCTCCGAAAGAATTAATTAATTAATTTACTCTGTAATTTGTTTTGTTACAAAAGCAGGTATTCTTATTTTTTTTAAAAACTATTTTAATCAAACTGTTTTAGCACAAAAATCAAATGAACAAAAGATGCTGATCAGATGCTGCTTTGTTTGTGGGTGTCACTCATATTCATGTTTTTGCAATGCACTGTCCTCCTCACCGCTGTCTGCTGTCTCACTCTCCCAGTCTCCCACTCTCTCACCCCTGATTCACACATACTCTGCCAGCACCGCGGTCCGTCAGAGCGAGCCAATTCACACTGGTTCAGTCTCTGGAGCGATGCGCAGCTCACCATACTCCATTTTGAAAAGACCGGAAACGCTGATCCTTTTTCGTGTCTGTTTTCCTGTTTGGTATGATCTGCTCTGTGGAGATTGACGCGTCTCTGCAGCGTACTCCAGCAAAAATAGAGTCGCAATGGAACAGCCGCGAGCAGCCATTGGTAGCACGTGTCGGAGACGGACCGCAGCACGGGCGGTGTGAATGCACTGATTGACTTGAGTGGCAGTGAAGTACAACTTAGTTCGCTGCGCTGACGGACTACGGCGCTCACGCTGTATGTGTGAATTAAGGGTAAGAAGGGACAAGACGCTATGCCTGACTTATTGTCCCCCTCTCAGCTATCACAACATGGTATGAGCCTATATTTTCACATGCGATTGGCTGCATGACTGCCTTGGTGTCTATCAGAACAAAGTTCTGCTGCAAGTGGAGCTGAACGACTGAGTGAGAGCTGATCAACAAAGGAAAAAAGTTGGAAGCTGGCTCTAACTCAGTGAGAGTTGGCTCTTTATTCACTACAAGGCATCGGCTCTTACAGCCACTTCTTCTGAGTATGACACATCACTAGTTAGCAGAGCGGATTGTGCAATATGCCGTACGGTACCCCTTTTCTATCCAATGTCTTCGCAAACAAAGAATGAAAGACAGACCAACTGTACCGAGAGGGGCCAGGAGATGAACCCTCTGCTCTCAAAAGAAGTGAGATTCTCAAAACTCTCCCTAATATTCTACTCTCACATCTCCTACTGCCAGAGTGGAAATCAATGAATCAGTCAGTTTGTTACATGCACGCAGTCGTCCAGCTCAGGCCCTAGCTGGATCATAAAGTCACAGTGGGGGGTCTAGTCTTGTCTGCATATACACGCAGAAAAGAGAATGACCCCAATTCACACATACAGCGTGAGCGCCGTGGTCTGTCAGTGCTGAACTTCACTGCCACTGTAGTCAATCAGTGCATTCACACTGCCCGCCCAGCGGTCCATCTCCAACGCGGCTGCTCGTGGCTGTTCCGTTGCGAGTCTATTCTTGCCGGAGTACACTGCAGAGATGCGTCAATCTACACAGAGCAGATCGTACCAAACAGGAAAAGAGACGCGAAAAACAATCAGTTTCTGGTCTTTTCAAAATAAAGCACCATGTTCAGATTGTCGATCATAAAATTATCCTCGTATATCAAAAGTACAACATTGGCACAGGGCCAGCAGTCATCAGCAGGTCAGATCCAGAGGAAATCTGACGCCATGGACGAGAAAAAGTTTAACTTGGAGGCAGAAAACCTTATAATTATATATGATACGACACATCCTTTATATAAGGACACCAACAGAGACTAAAAGGGAAGGACTGAAACTGCTGAAGTTCTGGGAGGGCAGGTGAGTTTAACATACTAATTAACCCTTGTGGGTCCCTTCAATTTACTACCCTTTGGGGGTATCAGAGGACAAAAAAGTCCCCGTCCAAAAACTGTTATAAAATTAAAACAGAATAATATTTTTTTCTACTTTTTTTTGCTCACATCTCTTAATCAACTTCAGACCCAATCAAAAATATCAAATATTTAAATATTTTTTATTATTTTAACCCTTTAAATGCCAATTTAATGACATAAAGTCACTGTTGTCATTTTGGAAAAAAAACATAAAATGAGTTATTTTATATATAATAAATGTTGGAGGGCTGGGGATTTTTTCTAGAGATCAGGCCTAAATATACAATAGATTAGTAAAAAAATTTAATTTGATGCATTGTTATTTTTTTTGCAGTGTCAGATTCTTAATTTACTACCCTTTGAGGGTATCAGAGGACAAAAAAGTCCCCCATCCAAAAACTGTTATAAAATTAAAACAGAATAATATTTTTTTCTACTTTTTTTTGCTCACATCTCTTAATCAACTTCAGACCCAATCAAAAATATATAATATTTAAATATTTTTAATTATTTTAACCCTTTAAATGTCAATTTAATGACATAAAGTCACTGTTGTCATTATGAAAAATACACATAAAATGAGTTATTTTATATATAATAAATGTTGGAGGGCTGGGGATTTTTTCTAGAGATCAGGCCTAAATATACATTAGATTAGTAAAAAAATTTAATTTGATGAATTGTTATTTTTTTTCCAGTGTCAGATTCTTAATTTACTACCCTTTGAGGGTATCAGAGGACAAAAAAGTCTCCCATCCAAAAACTGTTATTAAATTAAAACAGAATAATGTTTTTTTCTACTTTTTTTTGCTCAGATCTCTCAATCAACTTCAGACCAAATCAAAAATATATAATATTTAAATATTTTTTATTATTTTAACCCTTTAAATGCCAATTTAATGACATAAAGTCACTGCTGTCATATTGAAAAATACACATAAAATGAGTTATTTTATATATAATAAATGTTGGAGGGCTGGGGATTTTTTCTAGAGATCAGGCCTAAATATACATTAGATTAGTAAAAAAATTTAATTTGATGCATTGTTATTTTTTTTGCAGTGTCAGATTCTTAATTTACTACCCTTTGAGGGTATCAGAGGACAAAAAAGTCCCATAGACTTCCATTATAACCACAGTTTTTATTCACAACATTATTACACTAAATAATCATGTGTTTTCTGACTTAAGGGTTTCATTTTGAAGAAAAATAGTTGTATTTGTCATTTTTACTGTTTACCATGAGATGAGACAATTTACCTATTGTATATATCTGCATATTCTCTCTCTCTCCGTTTCTGCTTTGTGTGTGTGTGTGTGTGTGTGTGTGTGTGTGTGTGTGTGTGTGTGTGTGTGTGTGTGTGTCTGTCTGTCTGTCTGTCTGTCTGTCTGTCTGTCTGTGTGTCTGTGTCTGTGTGTCTGTGTGCTGTGTCTTTGAAGTGGACAGACTGACCTTTGCCTGTCCTGACTGTAGCACTTATGTCTGATAATGTGTTTGTTTTAGCTTACTTTCACACACAACCATACATGCACTCTCTAAAGTAAATCAAAACATGGGCCCCCTCTTGCTGCACTTCAAAGTACTCACTCTGAAGAAAACAAAAACAATCATTATTGAGCCATTTCATTCACCTGATTAGCAACAAGCAAGATAAAGAGGTGCTTCTTTGTAGAACAAGATCATCCTGCAACCTTGAACTTCCATTGAGCTGCAAGATTTATCATCTGAGACAGAAACAGTTTCAGAAAAGGAATCTGATGTGGAGATCTTGCTTGTTGCTCATCAGTGGAATGAAATAATAGATCAGCTAAGTGACGTATATTTATAACTTTGATTCTGACAAAGCAGCAGCTCAGGTGCATAAACTCATGGCAGAGTATGCTGCAGGCACGCATCAAACTCTGCAAAGCAGATCGTACCAAACGGGAAAACTGACATGATATGAACAGAGAAACCAGTCATTTCAAAATAAAGCACCATGTACTGGCTCCTGATCATAAATCTCCACCTGGCATACCAAAACTACGTCACTACTGCGCTGCGCTCTGCTCCATTCCAGGGATGGATCCAGTGTGAATGCGCCCTATCCAAAATAGTAAGACAGCTGCACACAAAGTATGTGAATGGTCCTTTTACTTTATACTTCAAGAGAGTGCATGTATGTTTGTGTGGAACAGACAAATTATCAGACTAAACAAGTTCTACAATCAGGAAAAGCAACGGTCAGTCCCTCCACTTCTTCACTTCAAAGACAGCACACACGCACGCACACACGCACATGCATACACACACACACACGCACACATGCGCACACACACACACACACACACACACACACACACACACACACAGCATCTCATCGTACTTATACCTTAAAACACACACACACACACACACACTCAAACATGCATACATGTACACATATTCAAACAGAAACAGAGAGAGAGAATATGCAGATATCTACAATGGGAAAATTGTCTCATCTCATGGTAAACAGTAAAAATGACAAATATAACTATTTGTCTTCAAAATGAAACCCTGAAGTCAGAAAATGCATGAATATTTAGTGAAATAACGTTGTGAATACAAATTGTGGTCGTAATGGAAGTACGTCTTCCTCTAATAACCTGATATCATGTGATCTGCTTGGCATTTAAAGGGTTAAAATTACAAAAAATATTTAAATATTTGGTATTTTTGATTAGGTCTGAAGCTGATTAAAAGATTTGAGCAAAAAAAGTAGAAAAAAATATTAATCTATTATGTTTTTATAGCAGTTTTTTTGGATAGAGGGCATTTTTGCCCTCTAATATCCTCAAAGGGTAGTAAACAAAGAATCTGTCACTGCAAAAAAATAAACAATGTAATAAAATCAGTTTTATTACTAATCTTAAGTATATTTAGGCCTGATCTCTAGAAAAAATCCCCAGCCCTCCAACATTTATTTTATGTAAAATAACTCATTTTATGTGTATTTTTCAAAATAAATCTGTGACATCATGTAATTATATTGGCATTTAAAGGGTTAAAATAATAAACAACAATTAAAAATTTGGTGTATTTGATTGGGTCTGAAGTTGATTGAGAGATCTGGGGAAAAAAAAGGAGAAAAAAATATTAATCTGTTATGTTTTTATAGCAGTTTTTGGACGGGGACTTTTTTGTCCTCTGATACCCTCAAAGGGTAGTAAATTTGTCCCGGGTGTACTATTGACCCAGGAAAAAATTTGAAATTTGAATTTTATAAATTTTCCTGAAAAAAGTCTTCTTACAAAAAATCATTCCATTTGGAGTAACACAACCAAAGTTATGGCCAAAAATCAAGCAAAAATTTAGCTGAAGGGACAAAAAAGTCCCTGATACCCCCAGAGGGTTAAATATCATGAAAGTACTTGTCACGGGTGTGATTCCTGCGGGAACATGTGGTTCTCCTGTGAGCTTGTGATCTCGCGTATCCAGCTGCTATGGACTACGCTGAGCTGTGCTCTCCAGAGACTGATCCAGTGTGAATTGGCATGCGCTGACAGACCATGGCGCTGACGGGCCGCAGTGCTCACAGAGTATGTATGAATCAGGGGTCAGACTTCTGGCCGAGAACGTCTCACTCCGCTACGATAGGCAGTGCTGTGCCCCTTTTTTTATGAGCGAAGCTGCATCTGTACTGAACTAGTTCACCTGAAGAGAAAACAACATTCTAACGACGATGGCCGAGACGGATGCAGCTGTTGCTCTTCATGTTTTTTTTTTTAATGTATGTTCCATAGTGTTTGTCTTTTGTGTTGGATCCATAGACTGTATGAGTGCAACAACCCTATTTATCATGGTCATCCACAACGCCAAGGCATACCAAGACCTGCTGAGTAATGCTGCCAACCACAGCCACATAGCAATCGCATTATTCAGGTGTGTCAATCAGGCTATACACCAGCGTCAGCTGCCCCAGTGGGATGTGTGATGCCCCCAAACATATGGAATACATAGCTGTGTGGAGAGATAGTCTCGCTACGATACAGAATTGGATATCCACTAACACGCTCAGCTGAAAGTGGCCAGTGCACAGGGTCAATCTTAAAACCATAAAACCAAAAAGATTACAGATGCATTGCTGTTATCAGGCTCAAGGAGACAATTGTTTGGGAGTTATCAAACACACAGAGTCACTGCTCTCCCAATCAGAGATTTACAGCTTGGACCTCTGTAAAGTGCCCCCTGAGCAAGCCAGTTCCTAGGGTAAGAGCCTAGGACTAAATTTAGACACACACACACACACACACACACACACACACACACACACACACACACACACACACACACACACACAGAAGCCAGCATTTATTTGTATAAAAGGTTTGCAATGCAGCCTCTTGTAGATTTATTTATTCTATCCAGTTGCATCTTGAGACCAAAGACTACACTAAATGGATATAAATGAACATGACATGTATCTAGTTAACTGTTTTATTTGCAGGTGCTTAGACAGTTGTTATTTCCCAGACAGCACATTAGCAAAGCTGCTAAATTGGCCTCCGTCATGGTAAATTTGCTTTGGAGGAAATGCGGAGCAAAAGAGCAGCCTACCCTCACAGCATCCCTCTTAAATATATGACTTCCAAACAGCCCTAAATAGAGCAGACACAGTTTAAATACAAATTACCCAAGAATGTTGCTGGTTTATATCTTAAGCAACTTGACAAGAAATAAAAATCATTCCTCTTGTGGGCCAAACAGAGTACTAAAAGATCATATGCATCTGCTTGGTCTCACTCTAACATTCTTTGACTTGTTTCAAGAGGAGGGCCTCTCTACGTGTTTGTGTATTCTCAACATAAAAATGTTGTGAGTGGCCCAGTGAGTGGCACTGCTTTCTAAGCACCCACTTGGAAATACAACCAGGAATTTTGAGTATTACTTTACTTATCAGTAATCTTTCCCTAGGCAAGTTTTCTCTCCTATTTGTCCACAAGTGTCACATCTTAAAGCCAAATTATAGAGTTACAAAAACGTCTCTGTAACTTCAGGGATATAGAGACTATAGAGGGGAATTCACACTCACACAACAGAACAGTAAACAATAATTAAACAGCTATTTTCTTGTTTGTATCAGTTTTTGTTGTTAGCAATTATGTATAATCACATTCAACCATGTTTTGATAAAGTAAGACAACACATCTGGGTTCATGTTCTCTTTCTTTAGCGTTTCATTTGGGAGCAGAACTTGAGTGAATCATTACAGAAAAAAAAAAAAAATCTCTTATCTCTGTTTGAAGCCACTACAGTTTAAAGGATCCAGTCAGCCTCCTCTGCTTCACACCAGCTGGGTGGTAAAACAGATTATGAATACTTTAAACAGGATATAAAAAGAGATGCGTTCTTCACACAGCAGGTCACCAAGATACTCGTTAGCCTCCAGCAATTAGGACTGGTGACTAATTAGGTAATAAGCAGAAAGACTAAAGGCTGATGAGGGCAGAACAGGACGACAATTAACTCTTTTAGACATGTAAAGAGATAATATGCTGTCTTTTCATTAACACTTAATAGGCCCAGAAGAAATGTTACTATTGGGCTCATCCATAAGAAAATTGCCTTCAAGTGACCTCTTTAGATAGTTAAGTTGATGAGTGAAATTAAGGAGGCTGTGTAATATGAGGGTATTGAAAGGTTTTCCAGGAAGTAGTTAAGTGTAGAAGATGGTATTCTGCTTTTAAAAATCTTACAGTTGTTTCAGTATTTATTTTCTAGAACAAGCGATATCCACTCAGATACTCGGGTACAATACTTGTCTTGTCTCCAGATTGAGTAAAGATAGCTGCTTACTTTGATACACTGGTCTATACAAGCAGCAATTTCCAAACACCCGTTCTTAAAGCTCCGTATCATTTTGTTTATGAAATTTGTTTGTGTTTTATTTGACACATTGGGCAGTTTTGGCTGCCAATGTTTTGTTTTTTTTTTTTTTTTTTTGTAAAGTTTTTTTTTGTAAAGTTTTTAGTTAATATGCATTCATTCAGTGCAGAAAATACTTATTTCTAAAAATAAGAACCAATTTAGATGTTATTCTTAGCCTGTAGAGTTATGATAATCCCCAGAGGAGTGGAATACAATTTCTTATTATATTTTTAAAAGGTTTTTAATGAAATATTTTTCATGTTAATGAGACAGAGGTCTTTAAAACTCATGAATCAAATATGATACATTCTGCAATGAAAAATTAAAGCTTTTTGCAACTACTTCTCGCAACAGTGTGACTTAATCTGTTTATCCACTAAGATGTTTTTTCCTGTGAGTGACAACTGACCTTAGTGTTGTACCTGTAATGTCCTCTCAGGCAGTTGGTCTACACCATATTGCTTTCAATAAGCAATCCACCAGTTAAGGTTGTAAGATATGACAGCCTACTCTCTCCCACAAACTATTTGTGACATTACCTTTCTCTCCACCTTCAAATAACACCTTAAAACTCATTTGTTTCACCTAGCTTTCTCTGTTTGACCTCATCATCCTCACTCCTGCTGTTTGTTGGTTTTTTTATGTAGCTGATCTTTTTTACTGTTTTCACCTAATGCTTTGCTATGTAAGGTGACCTTGAATGACATGAAAGGCGTCCGCAAATAAAATGTTTTATTGTGTTCACCAAACATTAGGACCACGTCATCTCTGGAGACTGTACACAGGTGTACAACAGAGAACCTCACACTTTCTTCCTCCTTGAGCCTCTGATGAAGGACATCATGAATTTTAATCAAATGTACAGAGCAGGGTGCAGAGTCAGACACAATGAGCCTGTCTGTAGTGGAGGATAAGAGGGAAAGCTTCCTTTCTACTTGTTTTCTCTCTGAGAGAGGTGGGCAGTGACTGGAATGGTCGGGGTCTGCCAGCTTCACTGGGCATGAGAGAAGGAAGGACTGGGTCTCTCTGAAGGAAGGACTGGGTCTCTCTGAAGGAAGGACCGGGTCTCTCTGAAGGAAGGACAGGGTCTCTCTGAAGGAAGGACAGGGTCTCTCTGAAGGAAGGACGGGGTCTCTCTGAAGGAAGGACGGGGTCTCTCTGAAGGAAGAACGGGGTCTCACTTAAGGAAGGACGGGGTCTCTCTGAAGGAAGGACGGGGTCTCACTGAAGGAAGGACGGGGTCTCTCTGAAGGAAGGATGGGGTCTCTCTGAAGGAAGGACTGAGTCTCTCGGAAGGAAGGACTGGGTCTCTCTGAAGGAAGGACTGGGTCTCTCTGAAGGAAGGACCGGGTATCTCTTAAGGAAGGACTGGGTCTCTCTGAAAGAAGGACTGGGTCTCTCTGAAGGAAGGACTGGGTCTCTCTGAAGGAAGGACCGGGTCTCTCTGAAGGAAGGATCGGGTCTCTCTAAAGGAAGGACAGGGTCTCTCTAAAGGAAGGACCGGGTCTCTCTGAAGGAAGGACCGGGTCTCTCTGAAGGAAGGACCGGGTCTCTCTGAAGGAAGGACGGGGTCTCTCTGAAGGAAGGACGGGGTCTCTCTGAAGGAAGGACGGGGTCTCACTGAAGGAAGGACGGGGTCTCTCTGAAGGAAGGACGGGGTCTCACTGAAGGAAGGACGGGGTCTCTCTGAAGGAAGGATGGGGTCTCTCTGAAGGAAGGACTGAGTCTCTCGGAAGGAAGGACTGGGTCTCTCTGAAGGAAGGACTGGGTCTCTCTGAAGGAAGGACCGGGTATCTCTGAAGGAAGGACCGGGTCTCTCTGAAAGAAGGACCTGGTCTCTCTGAAGGAAGGACCGGGTCTCTCTGAAGGAAGGACAGGGTCTCTCTGAAGGAAGGACCGGGTCTCTCTGAAGGAAGGACCGGGTCTCTCTGAAGGAAGGATCGGGTCTCTCTAAAGGAAGGACAGGGTCTCTCTAAAGGAAGGACCGGGTCTCTCTGAAGGAAGGACCGGGTCTCTCTGAAGGGAGGACGGGGTCTCTCTGAAGGAAGGACGGGGTCTCTCTGAAGGAAGGACAGGGTCTCTCTAAAGGAAGGACTGGGTCTCTCTAAAGGAAGGACTGGGTCTCTCTAAAGGAAGGACTGGGTCTCTCTGAAGGAAGGACTGGGTCTCTCTGAAGGAAGGACAGGGTCTCTCTGAAGGAAGGACTGGGTCTCTCTGAAGGAAGGACTGGGTCTCTCTGAAGGAAGGACAGGGTCTCTCTGAAGGAAGGACTGGGTCTCTCTGAAGGAAGGACAGGGTCTCTCTGAAGGAAGGACTGGGTCTCTCTGAAGGAAGGACAGGGTCTCTCTGAAGGAAGGACAGGGTCTCTCTGAAGGAAGGACTGGGTCTCTCTGAAGGAAGGACAGGGTCTCTCTGAAGGAAGGACAGGGTCTCTCTGAAGGAAGGACTGGGTCGCTCTGAAGGAAGGACCGGGTCGCTCTGAAGGAAGGACGGGGTCTCTCTGAAGGAAGGATGGGGTCTCTCTGAAGGAAGGACAGGGTCTCTCTAAAGGAAGGACTGGGTCTCTCTAAAGGAAGGACTGGGTCTCTCTGAAGGAAGGACAGGGTCTCTCTGAAGGAAGGACAGGGTCTCTCTGAAGGAAGGACAGGGTCTCTCTGAAGGAAGGACTGGGTCTCTCTGAAGGAAGGACTGGGTCTCTAAAGGAAGGACAGGGTCTCTCTGAAGGAAGGACTGGGTCTCTAAAGGAAGGACAGGGTCTCTCTGAAGGAAGGATAGGGTCTCTCTGAAGGAAGGACTGGGTTGCTCTGAAGGAAGGACTGGGTCTCTCCTAAGGATGGACTGGGTCTCTCTGAGAGACTGAAGGAACGGGTTGGGGTGTGTGTGAGGGGGGGGGGGGTTGGGCTGTCGTTGCTGTCAGCAGATCGGAGTCTCTCTAATGATCTAATGGAATAATCTCTCTGATACTTCAGGGATAAGTTAACCCTTTACTTACAACTTGCCACTGACATATTACATTTTCAGTGTGTGTGTGTGTGTGTGTGTGTGTGTGTGTGTGTGTGTTTAAGTCCGTACAGCTGCATAATGTATTCACTGTCTTGCCTCTCTCTCCCTGTGCAGCTCTCCTCAGCTCTGCTCTTTGATGCGGTATACGCGGTTGTGGCAGCTGTCCAGGAGTTGAACCGAAGCCAGAATGTTGGTGCCACTCAGCTCTCCTGCAAGTCCTCCAAGATCTGGGAGCACGGCACCAGTCTCATGAACTACCTGAGGATGGTAAGACTGCCTCTGCTGGACACTAACGAAATACACAACAGGACAAAGCACTGCTTACCGTTTTGAGTTCATGCTCTGAGACAGATTGAGAGCGTGCTGCTCTCATGTCAGCAGAAGTTATCCAGCCTTGCTTTCAGTGATGATACACTAGTCATACTTTACATTATATCCATCAGAGTGAACATGTGAAGACACTTACACATTAAACAGCCATAAAAGAAAATCATGAATGGACATCTCATTGGGGTAGATCTGAGATAATCCAATTAACTGCATCCTGAACCTTTTTGTGTTTCAGAATAATAAGTGAGTGTCAGGCACAGAAGAAGAAATCCCACTGCGGAAAGAGGTGGAGCGTACAAAAAGGGTCTTTATTCCTACAACAGGTTCAGTACACAGGAAATTGATCAGCGATGCAGAGGTAACAAGTCTGGAGGCAAAAACCAGGAAACAGGTTCAGACAGAAAAAAAGGTCAGAAGAACACGAGAGGCTAACAAGAAAAGGCTGGATGTACCAACTGGTGGTGTAGTGATAATCTGGTAGAGAAGTGAGGGAACAGCGGGGCATAAGAAGGGAAGCAGAGTGAGTTTAACAAGACAGGTGCAATGCATTCAGGAGGGACCTGGTGATCAGCGGTGATGGAGGCGGGTTGACAGGAACTGAAAAGACAAGAGATGGGTTAACAAAATAAACCAGGAACTTTCAGAAAATGTTTTAATTTGACACATACTGACAGCAAGAAAAATATTAAAAATAACTTCAATTTATCTGTAAAATAAACACAAAGCTAATGGCTTTTATCAGTGAAATGGATAGATCTTTATTCTAACCTTCAGTGAGAAACTTAAACAGTGTATTTCCAGCACCAGAAAAGGAGAAGAAAAGAAAATCTCTCATATTGCTTTAATATTTTATACTTTTTTTTTCTTTGTGTGTGTGTGTGTGTGTGTGTGTGTGTGTGTGTGTGTTTTGCTGATTTGTCAGTTTCCTGTCTCCCCTGCTTTAAGCTACAAGAGGCTCAGAGAGCTAAATCAATGTGATATGTCAGCCTGGTCCGTTGTTCCGTGTAGTCTGTTCTTTCATCTTCTTTAAAGATACTTCATCTATCACCTATCCATGTGGTAATCTCTACATATTACTTTGAAACAAAAAAGAAAAGCGGAGATAAATGTAAGCTGTCAGTGAATGAAGTATTTTATCCTATTAGGAAAAATGGTTGAAGGTGATGTTCTTTCAAACTACTTAAATCCGTCATCTGCTCAGTATCACTGTTTATCTTTCCTCTTGGACACAGAAGACAGGATTAATAACTTTCTTATTAGGCTGTAGATTGAAGACACAGCTGCTTTGTCCTTATGTTTTTATTATATCTGAAGGAGTTCACACAGAGCCAGTAGTGCTAATGTGTCCTGCAGTCAGACTGATGATGTGTGCAGCTGAGAGGAAAGCAGAAAGTTTCCTGATGAGGCTTTTTAACTTGCTGCTTTCTCTTTATTGGACAGGTACAACTGGAGGGTCTTACAGGACACATTGAATTCAACAGCAAAGGCCAGCGGTCCAACTACAAGTACACGTAAAGGTGAGCAGCCGGAGCGATGCACCAAGGCCCATTGCTGCTCTGAGGGCCCATGATAAACATCAACTGTCAGAGTTATAATATCTTATTATTATACCACTCCTCTAACCAGCATCATGATGATCATAAATCAGTCTTAAGGTATTTTTTTAATATTGTGTTACCCACATGAAACATATGGTTACTAAATCGTCATTTAGAGCTGTAGTTTCATGTCCTTGCCAGAAGGTGGAGCTCTGCCCAACAGTGATTCAGTGTGAGGTGTTAAAACCGTTTACACCTTCCTCACCGCCCCCCTCTCTCACTCTCTCTTCACCTGAGACACTGTCCAGAGAGCACATTGTCTGGAGAACGATCTGAAGACACCCTTGGTATGAAGTTATGATAAAACATCATAGATTGTTGATTAATCCTCATGTCTTGTATTAATAAGTGCTTGCTTGTTAGACCGGATCCTGTACATCAAACTGAACCGACAAGCTGCTTTCACTCAGCAAGCCCCTCTCATCACGAGCTCCAGTAAGAAGGCTAACGATGCTAAAAGGCTAGCGCTAGTTAATGGTAGTCATAAGAACTATTTTCACACGAACTAAAGAGAACTCTGATCTCCTTTCCTCCTTCATGAGGAACTGAACTCTTGCCTTCACACAAAGAAGGAACACTTTTGTTTTGTTTATTATCTTTAAAAGGGTTTTTTTGTTTTCTATTTTGATATTCTATTTTTGTGCATTGCAGTCATATGGCCTGTCGATTTACGTGAGGCAATAAAACTGACATTGTTCAACATAACGTCTACTCTCTTTTAAGTGGGTTAGTCAAATAATTAAAAGGTGACCAGCTTTCCAAGCATAGAGTGAATATTGTGTCATTAGCATTGTTGTTATCCTCAAGTAAGACTAAGGGTGCTACAGTTGCTAAACTACATTTCTTAAATGTCTAACACTACCTCAAACTCTAGGACACCGTCCTGATCTCAGCAGGGCTCTCCTGCAGTCAAATGTTTCCACTGCTGTCTGTATGTCAGAGATGTAACTCAGGCAGGATATTACAGCAGGGAGCTGAGATAACATTTGTTCAGCTGACATTTTTCATAGAAACCAACCATGTTACTCACAGGCTGAACAGTCAAGGCTTCGCAGGACGAAGTATTTCACAGATATTAAACACAGGTCAGCAAAGAGAAAATGATAAATGAATATAAACAGGTGTTTTCCTTAATGCTGGGTTTGTGGGTTTAACAGACATGTCTTAGGAGTCACAATATTTTGTTCAAGATATCTTTTTTTTTTTGTTTGTTTTATTTTATTTATTTTATCTATTTATTTTTTTTGCTCCTGTCACATTTTTACTCACTGGTCTCATTTTTCTCTGCAAAGTGAAGTCCTGTTTCTCTGTAGATTCAGGAAAACCATGGCTGTAAACTGATGAAACTCAATTATGTTTTCAAGCAGTGAAAAAAAAATAATTAAAAGCTTCAAATCATCAGGAAAAAAAAATGAAAATGAAAATTGATTTTCTCTGATTTAATTTTAAAAATCAAAAAAAAAAAAAAAAAAAATGATGGTATACAACACATTTGCAAGTATCTTTAACCAAACATAAATACTTGTTGGGGGTCTACATTAAAAAAAATCTACAAATTTTGATGTTTTGATTTTTTTTATTCCCTATCTTCTCATTTATCACTGCAAGATGAAGTCCTACAATGCTTTGGGTTCAAGCAAAATTCCGATGCAAACACAGGGTTTAATTTAGAATTTAGCTACAGCAGATGATTGATTTTTTGCAAAATTTAATTGAAGATTAGAATAAAAGCATGTTGATTAAATTCTCCCATCTTTGCCGCTCTGTTTACACATGTTGCTGAAACCACTTATGATAAATTAAGATACCCATGAAAACTTGAGAATCTGACGATAAAGTCAGTGTTTTCAGATTCTTAATTAAACAAATGGCTTTGAAATGCCATTTGTCATTTAATCCCACCAGTGGGTTTGGGATCCAGAGGGTTTAATTGGTATCAATGTAAAAAATCAGGGGGAATTACAAACCTGGAGTTCAGCGGGAGAAAGGTTTCAAAAGCAGGAGATTCCTGCAGAAATCAACGTCAACAGGCAGCACTAAACACATTTTTAAGACTGAACACCATCTCTAGCATAACCAAAAGAGTAGACCTTATTGAAATGAAGCTTAGCGCAAGTTCTTTCAAGAAGACTGTCTTAGTGTTCTCACTCTTACGTTTCCTTCTCTCACTCATCAGCTGACCAGGGGAGTGTCAGCTTTTCTTTCTATCCAATCACATCACGGCAGCTCCATTCGTAAGCCAATCATCACATAGCTGCCAAAGTTTAAATTCTGCTTGTCAGCTGTCTTACAGGCTCACAGCTTCCAGATTCAGCCTACTCAAGACTTCCTTACCACCACCAGTGTCTGGACCCCATCAGGGGATATTCATAATTCACTGTGTCATTGTACCCCCAATTATTTTAATGCTCCATGGGGTCTAACTGTCAAAACTGTCAATCAAAATCTATTGCATTAAATCTGTGCATGATTCTAAGTGGTGTATAAGTCTGTCCTGATTGAAATATAAGTGGTGATAGGCATTAGGCAGCCTAGACTAATGAAAGGCTGGAAGAGGCTCTGGTGTTCTTGTGCTCTTTCCTGCATCTGTTTCTCAGGGTTGATGAAATTTGAGCCAGTGTGTCAAGTTCTTTTAATCAACTCTCAAAAATTCAAAATCAACTGGAAATCCCCCACATAATCACGATATGCTTGCTATTTTGATGCTTTGTTACAACTTGTTCTTGTCTCCTGTTGAGAGACATCAAAGCAAGGTGATATTGACAAAATGGTGGAAATGACAGATTTCATCATGGAGCTGAAGAGGGGAGTCATAAGTTCACTGCACACCCCAAAGCAGTTGAGCTCCCGGAGGGAAAGCAGTCATCTCTATCATTTCCACTTTGAGAACCAACGCGCCTTAGTTAAGCAAGACAAGACAAAAAAAAAAAAAAAAAAAAATCTCTTCAGCCCAAACTGGCAGGCAAAGTCTCTTGAGACAAAGTGATTGACAGATTCTCTTCCATCCATCAGCAGCATCTCCAAATGCTCCAGTGGAGCTGAGCCATCACCAGCAGTAAAAATCTGTGCTTTATTACTCAGGTTATAAATACAAGTTGGATGTGAGTGTGAGGCACTGAAAGAGAAAGAGGTTCAAAGAAACATCAGCTCAAAAATAGCCCTCCATGAATAGTTCACACTCAAAAATAAATATTTTTCTGGGTGAACGTAATAAAATTATGGAAAGAATTTCCACCCAATTAAAACACTTTCATTTAGCCAGACACAATTTCATCAAACCAACTAATTGTAAATATGTTGAGTGAACATAAAATATTGGGGTTACCATTACGTATTTTCAATGTTTGAGTCCATCTAAATTTATACAGGTTGTTTTAACTTATTTACTGAGGTAGAAGCTGACTTTTTTTCCATTGGGTCACAATAAATTCTCGAATATGATTATGGGTATCTTATTTTGAAGAGGTAGGTACAGCTACATTTTTAGATGGTACAATAACACTAGTCAGTTTATGCTGGCTAAACAAAGTTCAAGTAAGTTCAGTCATCAAAAAAATGTTTAAACTGTGAGACAAAACTTATATGAAATTAAACTCTAAAATAGTAATTATTCAGATAATAAGACATTGCTGACAAATGTTTACATTGAGCAGCTCTCATGTGTCAACTTGGTTTACCCCCGATTGTATGGTGTTAAATCAGGGCCAAAAGTTTTGATCATTTAAAAAATAAAATTAAAGTTTTGAGTTTGAATTCTCATGAATAAATTATTTTCAATTTTCACTTTCATTTATGTTTTAATATTTGAGGTCTTATTTTTTTCAGTTGCAGATTTCATGTGTAAGCTCCAGATTCAGATTTTTACAGTTTCAAATCTTTCTTTTTTTTTTTTTTTTTTTTGCTTTCAGATTTTTTTTCACTTTCAGATTGTATTTTTTCAGTTTCAGACTTTTGGCCCTGATCTGGCGTGGAGGGCTTGGCATCTAGTGAGAGGGGTGTGGAATCATGAGTGACAGCATAACAAAAAAGGACCAGAACCTGCCTCAATTACGTTGCCTTCAGTAAACGTCGGAAGTGAAAGAACTATGGCTCATCACTTTCTATACACCATATTCACGGATTGGCAGAGAGAAAAATGGACACCAGTGACAAAATTGTGTTTAGCAAGCTGTTCTAGACCGTTCTTCGGATCAATGGCAGTATAAGAGCAATGAACTAGACCAGATTATGCAGTTCAACAGCCACACTGTAAGAACTGACGTGTCCCTCTTCCACATACCACAGTGAACTCACTGTTTGCGATGGCGTCCTCCCCACCTGGGCAACCTGCTGGTGGCAACATGCAGGTAAGAATTAATCACTGTTTTTTGGACAGATACTCTGGGAAATAATCCTGAGCATTATAATGATTGGTAATTTTTGTATCACATGAAGAAATGTAGGGCTAGCGAAATTAACTAGCTTTAACACCATATGAAGCTAGTTAATTTCGCTAGCCCTACGTATTTCCATCTTTGGCAAATTCCACACCTAAAAACACCTTTTCTTTATGTATGTCCACTTCTTTGATTTTTTACAACTAAAATAAATGCAATATTCTCTTTACTTACGTCATGTCATTGTCTACGCTTTTTCACGGCTCTCCAACAGTCTCCCATATTACAAGGATCTGACCGTCTGCCTGCATCTTTTAAAACCCTGATTTCTATAAATGCTTGGTTATAACCTTTAACTTCATCCTAAGGCCTGATGTTAAAAATTGTAATCCCTCGTTTTGTATGCTTTTCATGGTGCTGAAACAAACAATGAATGGATTTCTCCTGGGAACAGGTGACCATAATTGTCCTGAGAGACAGAGTGTAATTTCCCCCTTAAAGCCTGATTATTGTGCTTTTCTGTCAATACTGCATTGTGCATTATGGTTATTGTGCAAGCTATAATCCAACAAATAGTCACCAATTTTCTACAGCAGATATCCGCATCTCTGCTTTCTTATCCATATCATTTGACTTATTTGAAGTTAAATAGAACTTCATTTTATCACCCACAATTATTCATATCACTATAACTGGGGCAGTTTGAAAGTTTCTAGATGAATTCCTGAATATCAGAAATCTGTTTCAAACCTATGACCCTATAATAGGAATGTTATTCATGAAAGAGGAGAATATGAGAAAAATCTTACTTAAAGGGGCCATATTATGCAAAATTCACTTTTGAATGGTTTTCTCATAATAATATGCACCCCCAGCCTGTTAACAACACCCCTCAACATGAGGAAATTCTATCCTCTCCCTCTCCTGCAAGCTGCACTTTTCAGAAAATCTCTGCTCCTGGGGGCAGTAATGAGCCGTTTTAGAAATCACCCTTTGTGACGACACAAAGGGCGCGAATACTCCGCCCAGCTCCCTGATTGGCTCCCTACCAAAGGTAGTTCTGCCTCCAAAAGCTTTTCCCCCACCCTTTTCCCGGTCCTCAGTCATTAGTCAACACTAGTCTAACATGGCAAATGCACTGTTGTTGGCTGCATGGAGCTGCACAAAAGTCTTTTTTTACCTCCATCTTCACCTGAAACTTTGATGGAAGAGTGGATTAATTTTATTTATGCCGGCGAAATACCTACAACAACCCCGAAAATGTTGTATGTTTGTGCTCACCACTTCATGGGGGACTGCTTTCTGAACGAGGGACAGCTCAAAGCAGGATTTGCAAAGACTTTAAAGCTGAAACCTGGATCACTTCCAACTATCCGTGACCCAACTAAGGTACGAGCTTAAAGTTTCAGTATTTTATGCTGCTTTACTGTAGTGGCCTACCCAGCCTCGTAGCCTGTTGACTTGTTAGCATGGCAGCTAACATGAGTCAGTGTTGGTAATATACACGTCACACAATAAATAAATAATTGAAGAGAAGTTTTGTGACCATATATGTCATATAGAGCTATCTTTACGCAATATCTCTTTAGTTTATGCATGTAACTTTTTTTCGCGGTGCTTTATAAGCAGCTGTTGTGAGCTGTTGTTGTGGACGCAAGTATTGGGGTTGTTTGTGTCTAAAAAAATCAAGCTGATAAGGCTGCATTCAGATAAAAAGCTATACAGACAGAATTCGGTGTTTTGTTCATGCATGTAACTTTTTTTCGCGGTGCTTTTTAAGCAGCTGCTGTGAGCTGTTGTTGTTGTGGACGCTAGTATTGGGGATGTTTGTGTCTAAAAAATCAAGCTGATAAAGCTTCATTCAGATAAAAAGTATACGGACATAGAATTCGGTGTTTTGTTTATGCATGTAACTTTTTTTCGCGGTGCTTCATAAGCAACTGTTGTTGTTGTGGACGCTAGAATGGGGGTTGTTTTTGTCTAAAAAATCAAGCTGATAAGGCTTCATTCAGATAAGAAGCTATACAGACAGAATTTGGTATTTTGTTTATACATGTAACAGTTTTTTTCGCGGTGCTTTTTAAGCAGCTGTTGTGAGCTGTTGTTGTTGTTGTTGTTGTGGACGCTAGTATTGGGGTTGTTTGTGTCTAGCCATCATACCGGCGAACTGTGTTTGTAAATATCAGAGCACGCGCCTGAACGCAGGCCACGCCCCTCCCCAACTCTATAAAAAGAGGGGCAGGTAGGGGCGTAGCCTGCGCTGAAGAAGGGACAGCCCACAAAAACAGCATATTCTCGGTAGAGCTCTCTAGAGAGAGTTTTCAGGCTGGCTAAAGTCCAGTAAAAAACAGTTTTTTGAGATAAAAAACTTCATATTGACTATTCTGGGACCTCTAAGAGCTATATGAACCTGCAGAAAAAGAGCATAATATGGGACCTTTAAGCAATCTGTGAAAGGGTCAGGCAGCAACCCGTCTGCTTTTATTAACCTTGTCTGCATCTCCTCGTGTCCCCACTCTATACTGGTACCAGGCCAGTCAACAGAAGGATAATGCTATCAGCTTTAATGCAATGTTTTCAATCAGGAGGATTATAACGCAGCCCTGCTGGGAATGGTAATGGGAGGGGAAGGTGTTAGATGTGGGGCGGGGTCGGGGTGTTGTTTGTTTTACTGAATAACACCTCCCACATGCTGTTAGGTTGAAGCTGCTGCAGACTTGCAGACACCAGTGGTGCCAACACCTTGGCACACATACACGCACACGTACACACACACACACACACACACACACACACACACACACACACACACACACACACATACACCAGGCAAAATCAATACTTGCAAACCAGCATATGACAGGCTGATGTGACAGGTCTTTTTTACAGCAGCATCATAATCAACAGAATCTCACACCTTGTTTCACTCGTCAGTGCAAGTCAAAGATAAAGGCTCTGCTTCAAAATGAAACTTGAAAGGCAGATGAGCATCCATCATCTTCTTAAAGGGAGAGGACACCTGAAAATGTGACCTCTATTCTTTTCTCACTTACACTCCCTCTTGTCCAGCCCCGTTGTACCACCATAGTTCACCTCCTCAGGTTGTTCCACCTTGTTCAGGTAACCATTTGTGAAAACTGAAATTTTCCAGCAGCCAGTTTCATGCATTAACGTATTACCCTCCAGCTCCATTTGCTCACCACTACTGTTTAAACGATCTGTTTCATGGCATCTGCCTCTCTGCCCTTTATTTAGTCAACATCATCAGTTTTCAGTATGAGTCCTTTAAAGTCCCCCCTCCCCCCCCGCTTTTATTTTATATCAAATATGTAAGCAGTACAGGGCTTCCCAAGCACTACTAACAATTTGTTTGCGCAACAGAATATATAACACATACATACACTTACATGCATATATACAAACACACATTCAGGTTGGCTTTAATCTCCCAGCTCCTGCAGTCACATGCCGAAGTGCCCTTGAGCAAGACACTGAACCCCCAATTGCTCCCACTGTTGGTCAGTGGTGTATGAATGGGTATGAATGTGTTAGTTAAAAAAGAAACTGATGGTCTACAATAGATAGATCTTTCTACCATCAGTGTGTGACTGAGGTGTGGATGGGTAAATGAAACTAGCATTGTAAAGCGCTTTGAGTGGTCAGAATGACTAGAAAAGCGCTATATAAGTGCTGGTCCATCTACCATTTACCATTTACCATGCATTATCAATTATTGTACCCTTGAATCAACATATTCTTGTACATTTTCTTGAACTGGTTGATATTTGGAGTCCACCTGATTTCCTCACCCAGATTGTTCCATAACTTAACTCCAGAAAGAAATACACATAAACTTTTTTAAGGTTGTTTGTATGTTTTTTGATTTTGAAGTTATGTTCACCTCTCAATTGATAACCTACCTCCTGATTTATGAATAAATTTCAGATATTTTCTGGCCTTTTGTTTCCTTTTTCTTGTTTGCATGCCCTGTTAATGCATTGAAATCATTTGGACAGATTGTCTGTCCTTGTTGGTGACATGGGCAGACAGTGAGAGAAAGCACTCAGATAGAAGCTAAAAATTTCTGGGTCAAGTTTGAAATCAAAGTTTCCCCAAAGAGGCCATCCTGCCTCCTGCTGACATCAAAAACATCTTCACCGACCTGGAGGAGATTCTGCAGCCACATGGGGTGAAGATATCACACATCTGGGAATTCAACAGTCATCTTTATCTGTAGGGGGACTGCTCTTCTACCATGAAGTCACATCACGAAAAAAGGTCCTCTGACTTGGGTGAGAGAAGTTAAAAAATGTAGAAAGCTATCAAACTATGTCCCTATAGCACCTGCAGATTTGCATTTCTCACCCATAATATTTTTTTCATCTTTTGTACACACACACATACACACACACTGGCTGTCGATTGGTTTCCCTCCTTTGAGTTTCAGCACTGACACAAATAGCAGCTGTTGGAAAGAGGAATGAGACTTCAGTAATTGATCAGATAGGAGATGACTTGCTCTCCTGGGTGAGTAAAAATTCTCAGGCTGAGATTGTATTTGCTCCATACAAAGAGTTTCATATATTGAATGAATCAGATGACTGATGTGTTGGGGGGGGGGGGGGGGGGGGGGGGGTACTGTGCCAGTAGGAATTGAACTGTTCTCCTAAACCTGCTTCAAGACAGAAAAAAAAACTCAACTCTGATCATACATCATACTGATGTACACAGATATGCATTTAAGTTTTACTTTTTTTTTTAATGTAAGTTTTACATACAAAATTTACATGAATTGTTTGGGGGGGGTTCAGCATACTGAATATGAATTTCTAAATCAACACTTAATGCTTTGAAAGAAAAAAAAATCCTTTGATATGGAAGCAAATACATAAAGTTGGAAGCCAGATAGTGACATGAAAGCCTGTCTCTCACTAAATGGTTTTTGTCAGACAGTGCTTTGTATTTTATTGACCTCCCCTGCATCTATTTGATGCATTAGATATGAGGGAGCCAATTATCAGTTGGCAGCTTTGTCTGGAACGTTTCTATGGAGGATAAGCTCGGTAAACGTTCCCCTGGGGTCTCAGCATTGATCTCGTCTACATTCAAAGTTAAGCTGTCCATTACAGACTCAAAACGCCACAAAAAGACAAAGATCACAGCCAAAATCTCAAAAATAAAATCTATTTAATAGTGTCATGCTAAGATATCCAAATGCTATTTAAATATTTGACTTAAACAAGCATTGGAGAGGCAGAGATGCCAAAGAGGATTTGGCCCAGAAAACATATTTTACATCATCATTCAGCAACTCAAACTGGAAAAGATGCTTCAACTACAAATTAGGATAACTCTTGATGAGATATTTAAACCAGAAAAGTTTGGCTCAGACCTTTTGTGAAGAAACTTTCCAGCTCAGCTGCTGGAAATGGGGGTAATTTCAACCACTTAAGGAATTGATACACAAAGTCTGTTTTAATTAACTCTGTTTTAATTTTCTTTTTGTGTTTACTCAACCATCAGAAAGCCAAATTGTTTTTCCCATTATACCAGGACATAACACACATGTTCCAAAATATCCAGCTCGCTACCTTAAAAATGGCTTTTTCCTTTTTTTTTTTTTTTTATCCAGAACACACACACAAAATCAAATTACAGTTTTTTTTTGGAAGAATTGCAGAGAAAATAAAGCAAGTCACACCATGTTAGATAAATCTAAGGGATTAATAAAAGAAAAAACCTAATTCTGTGCTTTTTAAGGCTTTATACCGTCCCTCTGATAACTCCATAGTAGTTTTACATGATTTACAGTTTAACACAAAAACAGCAATTTTTTTCTCACATTAGTGTTCTAGAAAACCCGTATTTTAGCCTCTCTCAGAAATGCTCAGCTAAAGCTACTGTCTCTTTAAGGCTCACTACTCCACAAAACCCCTTCCCTCTGATTGGCCAGCCGTCTGGAGGTTTGTTGGGGTAGTGCTATGGGCAGACCTCAGTGTTAAGCCTGCCACTCTGTGATGATCTCATCATT